>CM052546.1:13691863-13784137 GCA_028533065.1 Trachops cirrhosus
AGCTTAGTGGATTAAGCACGGGCCTGTGAACCAAGAGATCACGGTTCGATTCCCAGTCAGGGCACATGCCTGGGTTGCAGGCCAGTTCCCAGCAGGGAATGCACAGGAAGCAACCATACATTGATATTTCTCTCCCTCTCTCCTTCCCTTCCCCTCTGAAGATAAATAAATAAAATCTTTAAAAAAAAAAAAAAAAAAAAAAAAAAAACCAGGACTAGACCTGGGGTTTCTGATTCTTGGCCCTGAGACTGTCCCTCTCTTCACCCCAATTCGCTGAGCATGAGGTTGTCAGGAAAAACTGGATTATAAAGGAAGGGCTCCTATTGGTGGGTTGGCTTTCCAATGGGGATGACGGTGAGCCTTTTGTGCCCTTCGAGGCCAGCCTCTCAAACTGCTGCAGCAAAGGGAGGTTCACAGGGCTGGCTGAGGGTTCAGGCGCCCAGCACCCCATCTCCATCCCCCCCACCAGAAGCATACCAGCCCGCGTAGCCCCTGAGGCCACCAGGCGCAGGAGGCCCTTCTTCTTGAGGATGACACTGCTGCCGATGAGAAGGCTGGACAGGAAGGCCAGACCCAGGCCGACATAGAAGCTGTAGTTCTTCCTGAACCTCTCCTGCCAGCTGTAAGAGGTGACATTGCTGGGTATCTGGGGGGTGAGGTCACCGACGATCTGGCACAGGACTTGCTGGGAGGAGCAGTATAGGGTGATGAGGGAACCTGGATGGGAACACCATGGTGAGAAAGGCATGCTGGGGACAGAGGCACGCTTGAATGATATTAGACTGACCACCGTTTCAGGCCCCATGCTTCAGCTACAGCGGGGTTCCTTCCGCACACTGGGCCGCCCACCTAAAAACACCGGCTAACGTTCACTAGTGCTTACATGGGGCTTGCATGAACTCATCAAATGCTTACAACCACCTGTCAGGTAAGTGCCGCCTTGAAATCCCATTTCACGGGTATGATTTAGGGAGCCGTGGGAGGTCATGCACTTTGCCTAAGAATGCAGATTGACTCTAGAACTCCAGCCGAAACCACACAGCTCTTCCGATGCCCCAACAAAGGCAGGGCGCCCCAAGCTCTTGTTGAACCTATCTTCCCGTTCCCGCCCCCCACTGAAATCACTACCCCCCCACAGCCTCTGGGCCTCCAACAGCTCAGAATCACACGCAGAGTATCCCTCCCAGAGGCCTCTTCACTTACCTACCCCTCACTCCAGTCACAGGTAACACAAGGCAGTGAGGTTAGAGAGTCCAGAGCCCTTTCTAGGTCTGAGGATGGTCAAATATGAGCGTCCAGTTTGTTATGACTGACCATTCCCAGACCTTACTTCTGAGACCCCTGGTGCCATGGTCAGTGGCTGCGGCCTGTCTTCGGGCCTCAGAAGAATCAGTGTCCCTCTCAGAACCTGTCTTCAGTTTGCTTTCTGAGCCCTAGAGTCCGTGAGAGTCCTCATGCCCCAGAGCCAAACCACCCTTGTTTGCCCTTCTGGCACAAACACCAAGGACAGCCCTGGCTGGTGTGGCTCAGTGGATTGAATGCTGGCTTGTGAACCAAAGAATCACCGGTTCAATTCCCAGTCAGAGCACATGCCTGGGTTGCGAGCCAGGCCCCCAGTAGCGGGCATGCAAGAGGCAACCACACATTGATGTGTCTCTCCCTCTCTTCCCCTCTCTAAAAATAAATAAATAAAATCTTTTTAAAAAACCCCACAGGACAACAGGACAAACTTGGGCATGAGGGGCAGACCCTTAGTCAAAAACCTAAGCTGTCCAAGTTCAAGGAAATAGTGCAAAGCATAGCCAATAACCCTCCAGTGCTAGGGCTCACATGGCTTCCTGTGAGCCTTCCTATTGTGGAAATTGCATGGTGATCATGCCCGGGTTTTAGCTGAAGAACTTGGGACCCCGGTACGTTCGGTGACCTGTCTAAGGCTACACTGCTGGTAACTGGTGAAGCCAGAATTGGACCCCGAGCCTACCTGACGCCAATGCCCATATGTTTAACCACTACGTACCCCCCATAAAACAGGCAGCAAGGCGGGTGGCATTACATTTGGCCTCTTGAGGCCTATTTTAAAATATGAATTTGTCACCAACATCTAAAAATCAGATTTCCCATAAAAGTGCAGCTTTCAATTACCTTACAGGGTCCCCCTTCCCACTGCAACAATTGGCTGCTGAGGAGCAGTGCTGCCCAACGCCCCCCCGCCCCCCGATGGAACATGCTCTTTGCAACGCCCCAGAGTCCCCACCCAGCTCCCTTCAGTCATTCTTGTTGTATGCAGGGCCCTGGGGGGCATTTGAATTTGTGACCTCTGGAGGTCAAAGGTCTTTTCCTAATAATGTCATCTTTAGACCCGGCCCCTGTGTCAAGGATGTAAGCCTGGGCCAGGCATGTCCCCTAGGACCATGCTTGCACAAGAAGGGCCCTGAAGGCCAAGGTCAGGCAGCTCTGCCTTTGGAATACCCAGATCACGAGGTGACATCTTGATGGACCCAACGAAGTGCAGTGTTGAGCTTTCTTCCAGGGCGTGGAAGCACGGAACAGCAGAGCTAGAACAGCCCTCTTTTGGCTGGGGAAACTGAGGCCCGGAGAAGGGGAAGTACCAACTTGTGTCACACAAAAACCCAGTGGCAGCTGGCTGTGGAACCCCCCAGGGGACACCTGTGTGTCTTTTACAGCAGTAGAGCTCTCTGTCTGACATGAGTCACAATCGTGAAAAGATGAGACAAGCAGCCATCCCCACCCCTAATCAAGCTCGTTCTGATTGCTCACTCCTGTTCCTCATCGGAGACAGGAGTCCAATCTGGGGAGTTCCCTGAGCTCAGGAAATGAGCCAGAGCCTGGAAGGACGTGGGCCAAGGAAGGCGACTCCCAAGAGGAAGGTCAAGCCCATTCCCACACCCACCCCCTGCCCTCCTGAAGGGGCATCTCCAGCAGGTGGAACCAAAAGGCCTACTGTGGGTTTGGCTGTTTTGGGGAGGCCTGAAGCACCCAAGGGGCACAGCACCCTCCATCGACTCAAGTTCTCCCATAGGGATAGAAAGAAAATGAGAGAAGGCTGAGGGCCAAAGGAAACCCAGTTCTGGGAAGGATGGCATCTGCCAAGCGGAGCTGGGCCAGAGGATTCCTGCTCCTCTTCCAGAATATGCCAGGACTGGGGAGCGTCTTCTTCCCCAGGGGAAGGCGAGGCTGAAAATGAACTACTTTGTTGGCTAGGAAACCAAAGCCGGCCAACACCCAACAGGCGGGCTTTGAAAGCGTCACTGCAGAGAGAAGGTAGAACAACAGGGGTACCCCACAGGGCACAATTCCAAGACAAGGTAGGAAACTGGAGACATACCAAGAAGAGTCGAGCACGGTGGTGTGAGCCCAGGTTTAGCATCCAAGAGCCCTCGTTCTGCACCCCATTTCTCCACTCTATTACCTGGAGCAAGTAATCAGACTTTTCAGAGCCTCAGATTCTCTGTGTCCAGAGTGGAGACAATAAGGTAATAGCATCTGCCCGTCTTCCAGAGTTGTGTTGAGGATTAAATGAGATAATGCATGTAAAGGGCCTAGCCCCCTACTCGGTTCATGGTAATAAGTCAATATAAAGCCAAGGGTCTTTCCTTATCCTTTCCTGGGTTGTTCTTTCCCACCTCTGTTTTTGGTGGGCTCTAGGGAGACAGCCAGACCTGGGCAGGTGCTAGAATCTGGGGCAGCTACACATAAAATGAAACCCGGGACCCCACACCTCTAGGGCTACCTGTTGCAACCAAGAATGCCTGCTTCCGCCTCCTGCCTACGCCGTTTGCCCCCTTTTCTCCCACTGTCCTTTCAGCTACCCAGCTCCCAAGATGAGGGAAGTCGGCCAGAACCCTGCTTCTTCCCAAGACAGGCCTGAGAACTGGGTGGGGAACCACTCGAGCTCACCAGTGCCCCACCCCGCCCCCTCCCCTCGGTTTTGGGCCGCCTGGTAGGAGAGGATGCGAATGAAAGGAGCGTTGCGGAAGGAAAGGCGGTCCCCGTTCCCCCCGGCACAGCCCCTGCCCCCGCCCCCCTTCGGCACCCACCGTTCTCGCAGCTGGCATTGCTGGCCGACAACTCCATGGGGCCCTGGGCGCACGCACCGACGCGCGCGGATGACGCCCCAGGCTCCCGGGCTCCGGAGCAGGTGGCCGAGACTTGTCCCCGGCTTGGCCCGGCGTGCGAGAAGCCGCCGGGGTCGGGACCCAGGGGTGGGGAGAATGACGCGCCCGAGGGGGAGGGTCCCCGGGGAGGAGTCACCCGGTGTCTTGGGCAACTCCATGGCCGGGCCCACCCCCCCCACCCCGCCACTACCCCTCAATCCCGACCCCCGCACTGCAGCTGTCCGCACAGGAGCGCACGCCTACCTGGGGTGGAGGCTTCCCGCGACCGAGTCACCGCCCCTCACTCAGGGCAGGCTGCGAGGGGGCGGGACCCCGGGCGCCACCCCTTCCCGGAGCTGAGACCGGCACCCAGTTCCCTGTCCAGTGACAGAGTCGATGGGCCCTAGGATGGCGGGAGAGGGGCAATTTTGGGGCCAAGGTAGAAATGGGAACGTGGGGTTTGGAAGCAGAAACTCCTGCCAGTTGGGGCCCTCTCCCCGCAGGGGCGTCCAGGACCCTGGGTGTTTTTCTTTCTGCCTGGCTTCCTGGCTTCCTCCCTCCCTGCCTTGTTCATTCTTCCAACACAGGTCTGACAGTGCTGGGCACCAGTACACAGCAGCACCCAGTAGCTGCCCCCTAAATAGTGGTACACCGGTGGAATGAACGGATGTCAGAAGCTTGGTAAATTGTATGAAAGAAGGAAGTGAAGTGACTGGAGACCGAAATGAGTCCACACATAGTCCCTGTCCCCCGAGAATCTTACATATTCTGAGGGGAAACCAAATGGGATCAGCTATCCAGAGACTGGTGTTTTCCAAATCACCGTTAAAAGACAGGGAGGTGGAAGTGCGTGTTACCGCTGTGCGACAGTGAAAACGGAGGACGACAGAGGTGGAGTGCATCCCCTCGGCAGGGCCCGGCCTTTTTAAATCTCGAGAGCACCGTGAGGTTCCCAGGCATGGTGCCAGCACTGAGCCCAGACCCTGACTCACAGACGCCTGTGTGTGTTGTTAATGCACGTATTTGTGTGTACGTTCGTGATTTGTGAAGTCACTACACTTCAGGGTACAGGGCTGCGCCCCCTTGCCCGGCGTTAAGAGCAGTACTGCGTTCATCCTGTACTTGGAGGGCTTTTCAGAGCTAGATGGATTTCACGTTTTAGGGCAGCGGTCTGAGGTGGAGGGAGCCGGGGCTGCTGGAGGGCCTTCCACACCCTTTCTGGACCCCAGGTCCTCATCTGTTCTAGGCCGGGGTGGGGCTTCCACCCGACTGCCACCCAGCGCATCCTGGGAGTGCAGACATAAAGGGCCCCATTGAACCACAGGCTGCTGCTCACTGCTCTCCTGACAAAGCCCTTTTCTCCCGGACCCACAATAGCCCTGTCAGGCAGGTAGCAGGGCCTGCAGCATTGTCTCCCCAGAAAAGAACAATAGGGTTCACTGTCTACTCTGGGCTCGGTCTCCCAGGGAGGGCGGGTGGCTTTGGAAGAGTCTGACCAGCCTGGGACAGATGGGCTCCGTCCTTAGCCAGCCAGGCACTGGTGAACCAGCCACATCTTATTTGGCCAGTTCTTTGGGGATGAGCAGAAAAACAAGTTTACTGAAACCCAAATTCCTAAAAACTTGGCTACTCAAAGTGCATGTCTACATGTTTCGTATTACAGAGCCACAGTGTCCACCAGCAGCCACCAGCTCCAGTGGCTGTTGAGAACCTGGCTAATTGGGACTGTGTGTACTGTGAATGCAGAACAGGCTTTGCCGATGTTCCGGCCAGATCATTCTCTGTCTCAGGGGCTGTCCTGTGCATTACAGGGTGCTTAGCATCCCTGGGCTCTGTCCTCTAGCTGCACACACATCTGCTCCCCCGTCCCCTTGTGACAACCAAAAATGTCCCCAGGCAAGGGCCAAAACTGCCCCAAGTTGAAAACCATCCAGATTTCAAACTTAATAAGAAAAAAAAGCAAAATATCTTGCATACATGGGTTAAGTAAATTCTATTAATAAAATTAATTTTCTCCATTCCTACTAAACAATGAAAAATTATACACGTGGCTCAGATTCTATTTCTATTGGACAGTGTGGTTATAGAGGAAGAAACTGAGAGCCAGAGAGGGAATGTGGCCAGAAGGTCCCAGAGCAACAGCGAGGCAGTCGGGGCTTCAATCACGTTTCCAGACTGGAATCCCAGATCGACTCTACCGTTCCAGGCAGCTTCACAGCTGAAAGGAAATCCCAGCTAATGCCCTGTGCGTTTCCAGTGTGGTATGGCTAGAGGCATGGAAGGAGCGATAGAGAGCAGAGACATAAGCAATATGAAAGCTATTTACAGCGGGCTTGCCTACGTTACATGCATGCTCATGGAATCTTTGCATGCAACACCCCTGGGAAGCAGGCTCTATTAGTATCTCATTTTTCAAATGAGGAAACTGAAGCCCAGAGAGGACATTCAGCCTGTAATCCAACACAGAAGCCAAGAACCCAATAGATACTCATTTCGATGCTCCTGGACTGCCTCGTGGTCCTAGATCCAGGAACACGCCATGAGATTCAGGTCACTTCTCTTCCTGGCGTTCCCACCCCAGGTAAAAGGGCTGAGCAAGATGTAGCTTTCAGTCCTTTCCAGCCCTGCAGAGCTGGTCCTCTGGGCAGGCTGGGAAGGACAGATAGCTGTCACCATCTTTAGGCTGACCCGGAATCATGAGAATCTGGACGGTCGACATGCAGAGGCCAGCTGGCCTGCCTTCTCCAGGCGATTCCCCAGGCTGGAATTGGCTGCTGGCCACATAAAGAGCTTTGCTGTCATTAGAAATAACGTTTGGAATGGACACAGGAGCACTCAGACTGGCTCCAAGGAGGGCACCTTGCCCAGCGATGGAGTCCACACCAATCGGCACCAATGACGATTAAAACACCACACTAGTGCTGACTTCTTCCTCTGTGTGCTAAGCACTTTGAAGGCATTGGATCACGTGGTCATTACAATTCCTTATTCTGGGTACCATTTTAGGTCCCATTTTACAGATGAAGAAACTAAGGCTCAGAGCAGTGAAGTGACTTCCCCAGGGTCACATGCAGTAGTATAGACTGAACTTCAACGTGGACTTGTGAGTCCCCAGAGCAGCTCTCTTATGCAAGGTGCTAGCTGAGGAGGCCAGAGCCTTCCTCCCAGACCCCTTCTTGCTTCTGCTCTGTATGGGGGGGTGGGGCACACTGGGGCATCCCAAAAACACATGGGGCAGCTGTCCTTCAGAGTTTGAGCTGGAAGGGCTCAACTCATCCAACCTCTTTGGTTTGCAGATGGGTAAACTGAGGCACAGGGAGGGGCATGGTCAGGCCCACATCACCCTGCTAACTGGTGGTACTTTGGTGCCAATCCAGCACTTTTATCTCCCACTGTGCTCTTGTTCTGGGCAGAAAGGGCTGACCTTCAGGAAAATAATGAGTTGGGTTCCCCCCCATCCCCACTTTTTAAGGATGAGCCAGTGCACTAAGGACTTCACACACATTGGCCTATTGATTCTTCAGAACAAGCCTGTGAGTTAGGTACGACTATAATTCCCATTTCAGAGATGAGAAAACTGAGGCTCAGGAAGGTTAAGTAACTTGTCTGTGAGTAAACAGTGGAGCCGAGATGAAACCCAGCAGACCGATCACACCGCATTTGTGGGATTCCCTCATCAGAGTATCTGCCTACAGGTGGAAGAGGTTTCAAATTCCTACGGAGGGCAGAGTTCACTGCAGGGAATCTATGCGGACGTACAGCATTGCTTAAACTTGGAGTGGGTGTGCAGAGAGCCTAACACACTTAACGCATGGAAAGAGCTTCAGATCTTACTGAAAGCCAGCAATAGTTAAAATGATAATACTGAGATGAACTACGACTTGCTGCACAACTTCTGCGTTGCAGGTTCTTCACGTGCATTAAACTCCAGCCCTTAGAGCGGTCTCCCGAGGCACATGAAGTTATCCTAGTTTCACAGCTGATGACAGTTGAGTCTAGGAGGTCTGGTGACTTGTTCAAGGTCAGGCAGATAGCACAGTGGCTAAGCCAGGCTCTGAGCAGGTCCTCGAAACTCTCACTGTGGTCTCATCCTCGCTCCCTGCCTCCCGCTGCCTCACTGCTCAGGCAGCAACCCCAGAGAGTGGGTCCAGGGGACTGTAGCAATGCTTGGACCCTGCATCTCTTTGGACCTGTGGCATCTGGTATGTGGGGACAGGGAGGACAGAGGCATAGTGAACTTAGTGGCCAGAGGGAAGCCTCTAGCTTTAAAGTGGGAAGAATCAACTTGAAAATGAAGTACAAACTTAGGTTCTGTTTTCCCTTTGGGATTTTAAAAAATAAATCCATCTTAAACTTTGGTATCTGAGAGGCTGGGATTAAAGAAGTCAGAGAACGTAAGTTCTAGTCCTCATTCTACCACTAACACACTGGGACCTGAGGCAGGTCCTTTCCATCTGGGTCTCAGTTTCCCCAACATGTGCAATGAAGTGGAATGAAGGACTAGATCAATGGTTTTTAAAGTGGGTTTGTTTTGTGTGTGTGTGTGTGAGGTGAGGGTAGTCAGCAAAGTCTTTTTTCAAAGCAGAAAGTTACTTAGCAGGACAACATACCAATCTCCTGAAAGAGAGCGTCTTTCATTGATTGAAGGCAGGAGCCTGAAGCTTGTCCCCTTGGCCTTCACGTTGTGTCCCTGTTGTCCCCTCCCCTGAGGCAGTGCTGAGACATCCCCTCAGTCATGCCAAGACTTGGGAGATCCCAGATTGACCAGGGGTGCGGGTGGGGGCCTGTGGGTCTTCCTGGCGACACAGCTTTGCCTGATCCTCCTGTGGGGTGCTCCCCCACAGCTGACTCAGGGTGCAGAAGAATGGCCAGTGACCCACTGAGTGGGGAAGCTCTTGCAGGGACACTTGTGTCCTCGGGATCTTCTCAGACCCATTTGTCAGCGTCCTGTGGCAAAGCCATATTGTTGCCAAGTGGGTCTGAACACTCCTGCGTGGGTGCTAGGCTCTGAGTCCTGGGGAAATTCCCACACACCCATGAGTAGGGTGCCAGCCATAATCGTGAGACCCCACCCCCAGAGTACACTCGTCACTCGAGTATGTTGAGTGTTTGCGGGATGTAGGCCAGGCTCTGTGCTATATAAAAGCTTCACATAAAAGGGTGGGCTCTGACCCAGACAGCCGAGGTGTGATCCCCAGCCCTGTCACTTTGTAGCTGGTGTGGTCCTGGGCCACTTGCTTACTCTCGTGTGCGCTGGGTCCCTCCTTTGAGGTGCAGCCCTCCCATGTGTCTTGGTCCAGGAGGAGAGACTGAGGGCCGGGCACCTTGCTCTGCCCAGTTGGGCAAACCCTGCTGCAGCGGGTGCCCAGCTCTCCTGGGCTGCTCATTAACTTTCTGCCAACACAGTCACACTGGAAATTCTGGTTTGTGAGGCGGGCCTGGATGAGGGGCCCCAAAGGAATCCAGAACTCGGGTTAAGGTTTCTTCCCAGTCTGTGAGGTGGGGCAGGGGGTGAAGCTGCCTCCTCACTGTGGAGGACCTCAGGCGGGATGGGGATGAGGATGGGGATGGGGGGCAAAGGGGTGTGGGCAGAGGCATACCTCAGGATTGGCTGCAGACCAGGGCTCTGGGCCAATGAAAAGCCACACCCTCTTTTAAGTTGGACCAAAGAGCAGCTAGTGATAATTATCTGCATTTTGCTCCCCAAAGAAATATTTCGTTGTTTGTTTTGCGACTGGTCCAATAAATATGTTTGTGCCTCTTCATCTGACGTCGTGTGTTCCCAGAAAGCCTGGTGTGCCCAGAGTGGTCTGACTTTTAGTCAAACCCCAGCAGAACCACGAAGGAGCAGTCCTCAGTTTGGGCAAGGGCCTCACTGGTAAGTTTTAATTTTGGGGGGGGTCCCACATCCCTTTAAGAATCTGACAAAAACTATAAATGCTTGCACAGACTTTCAGGAGAACTCAGGTTAATAACTCTTGGCTTTTGGCCAGAGGACAAAAAGTGTAACTTTTTGAACATACACTTTTATTGGGGCAGCATTTCATAAAGAACAGTGTGCAGATGTTAAAATAACATGTGAAAATCAATGTATTATTACGTCTGTAATATCACACACCCTTGTAACTGCTGTCCTGAGAAGAATATAGAATATTTCCAGCCTTCACAACGACCCAAGGAAATTCTGACATTTTTGAGACCTTTGCAACATCTACCCTAACCGCGATAGGGATAACTGCCCTCAATGGTAACCCACAAGACTGTTATATTTACGGCTTGTAAGGGGCTATTTACTTAGGTGACTATCTCTCCCCCACACAGGGGCCCTTGGAACCCTGATCTTGACAGGCTAATCCTCATGACCCTGCTGCCGACAGGAGGCAATAAGACACTCAAGCTGCCCGCACTGCACTGAGAACTGAAGTTCCTTCTCTGGTCTCATTGCCCTCTCTGAGTTGCTCTGATTCAGAATAACACCTACAAGTCATTGCCTGCTAAGCCTTGTGCTAGACTCACCTTATCTAATATTAGTCCTCGTGTCAACCCGAAGAGTTAAGTGGTGTTATCACCATTTCACACTGAGGTTTTACTGAGGTTATGGGTCTGGCCCAAGACCACAAAGCTGTCTGTGGTAGCACCTGATGCAAACCCAGGTGTGTGACAGCAAAGCTCCGCAGCTGTACACTGACCACACTTTTCTTAGCTCCTGTAGCCGGGGGGAGCAGCGGGAGTATGGGGACTGAAATCACAGGGAGAGGGGACCGGCCCTGTGCATCCCAATCCTGGCTTCAGAAAGATGATCTCAGAGCTAGGACCCCACCCCCACCTCTTTAGTGATCCAAGTGCTGGATTTCAGTTGGAACATATGGTTTTTAAATTATAAAAATCATACATACTTTCAGTACAAAAAAGCAGTTTAGAAGGGTATGTAATGAAGGATGAAAGTCCCCTGGCCACCTCTGAGGCAGCCACCACCACTAGCAAATTCTTTGGCATCCATCCAGAAGTCATATATATGTATCTACAAAAGTGTATGTTCTTCCAAAAAAATGGGAACAGTCTATAGATATCATTCCTTCTGCTCTTTCCACTTTACAAAGCATCTTGAAGACGTTTTGATATCAGCCCATACGAATGTACTTCATTATATTTAGAATACTGCACGTTCTAGAATACTTTAACTTAGGACTATTCCATGATTTATTTAGTTCCATTTCTACAGATGGAATTAGGACAGGTTGTTCAGGTTTCAATATTATAAAC
The DNA here is from genome assembly GCA_028533065.1 of Trachops cirrhosus. Lineage (NCBI taxonomy): Eukaryota > Metazoa > Chordata > Mammalia > Chiroptera > Phyllostomidae > Trachops > Trachops cirrhosus. The sequence continues at coordinate 13,703,242 of CM052546.1, forward strand.
CCTGCTGCAATGGACATTCCTGAATACACACCTTTATACACATGTCTGGTTATACCTGTAGGAGAGATTTTGGAAGTGAAATTGCTGGGTTAAAGGGTATCATTATTTACAATGTTGATTTCTCCCAAAGGGCTGTGGTAGGCTGAATATTAGCCACGCCCATACCCCTGCAAACACAAAACAAAACAAAAACGAAAATGCAAAACCACGTTCTAATCCCTGGAACCTATGACTACATTGCCTTTATTGTAAAGTATGGGACTTTGTCCTAGCTGGTGTGGCTCAGTGGATGGAGCGCTGGCCTGGGAACCAAAGGGTCACCAGTTCGATTCCCAGCCAGGCACATGCCTACTGGGTTGCAGGCCAGGTCGCCAGTAGAGGGCATATGAGAGGCAACCACACACTGGGGTTTGTCTCCCTTTCTCCCTCCCTTCCCCTCTGTCTAAAAATAAATTTAAAAATCTTTTTAAAAAAGTATGGGACTTTGTAGACATGATTAAATTAAGAATCTTGAGATGGGCAGATTATCCTGGAATATCTGGGTGGGACTGGGTACCTATAAGGGTCCTTATAAGAGGGCACAGGGGGGTCAGCGTCCGAGGGGAAGACCGTGTGGGGAAGGAAGCAGAGACTGAAGTCACACGGCCATGAGCTGCAGCGTCTAGAGGCGAGGGACAGGTGGGCCCCTGAGGGAACCAGTCCTGCTGATACTGTGATGTCAACCTGGAGACTGCGTGACCAGACTTTGGTCTTCTTGCTGTAAGACAATAAATCTGTGTTGCCATTCAGTTGGTGGTAATTTGTAAAAGCAGCCATAGGAGACAAACGTACTCTCATTTGTGCCAAGAGTGGGCGGTGCTTGATCTCCCGGATTATTCCAGACTGTGGAAATATATTCTAAACTTGGCCAGTTTTGGGCAGAAGTTGTTAACCTTGCATTGCCTGGAGAACCTGCGGCTGTTCACTCCCTCTGAAGAAGAAAATATGCACGTGTGTGCATGTCTGCTGTTTCAGTGAGGCCACGGACCCACGAGGCTTGTCCCTGCGCCTCCTCGGCTTTGGAGTCGTCCTTTTAAGACTTCGGGTTTCCTTCCCCTCATCAGGTCCCCTGAGGTCTCAGTGTGGAATTCTGACTGTCGGGTCAGGAAGTGTCCTTGGAGGTCATCTGGGCACCATGTTCATTTTAAAGACGGGGAAAATGAGGCCGAGGCAGTAAAACCAGCACCAGTCTCGGGTCTCGGGAACCCCCAGGCCTGCTTTCTCTCAGTGTGCACGCCCTCTGTCCTCAGGGGAGGATGAAGGCTGGGGAAGCATTCTGGGGCCTGCCTGAGGCTTTGGAAACACTTCAAGTTACAGGTGAGGCCAGTGTTCTTAACCAGTGGTCTATTGGCCGCCCCTTGGCCTTCCCAGGTGCTGTGAATTAACTCTGGGTTCCTCTTGGGAGCTTGCCACAGAGGGGCTAGCCTGGGGTAGTAGGCCCTACTTTCTTCCCTCCGGGTTTGAAGAACAGCCCAATCTGACCTCCTGGTTGCTTGGGCTCTGTGACAGTCCCTTTCACTGCTTTCTTCTTCGTCTAGGCTTTTTTGGTTCTTCAATCTGTTGAAAGGCAGTTTGGCACTGAATGGGGAGTAGAGGTGAGTGAAGTCTTCTGGGATGTACGTTGACCTTCCCTGGGGAGCCCTGAGTGGAAACCCAGGTTGGAGAGAAGGAAACGGGGCACCGGGGTGTGGAGGGAAAACTGGGTGCCTCTGGCTGGCTGAGCCCTCTTTTCTGAACCAGTCCCAGCTCTTGAGCACTGACGGTGTGCCAGGCGCTTGCGAAGCTGGTTTGTGCATACTGTCGTTTGATCCTTGCAGCAACCTGAGAAGTAGGTATTTCCCACTGTTAACTATTCTTATCAATGCGGATCCTGATGTTCAGAGAGATTGAGAACTTGCTAGCTCCTGGCACAGCTGGGTTTTCAACCACAAGCTTTTCACCGGTTACTTGCTTTTGCCCTATTCTTGGCTGAGGACAGTCCCAGGAGAGAGAAATGGCCACCACCACAAACTGCTCCCGCAGCCTCTGCCTCCACGCTGTTCCCCAAACCTCATGCCCACCCTCCCTCTGTTACTTTCTTGTATTTGTCCCTGTCCCTTCTGCACCATCCCAGCTCAGGTCCTCCCTACCACCCTGAAGAGTATGACCATACCATTTATAGTTGACACCAGACTATTCTCCTTTATCCTCCCCTCTTTTTTGACAGCTGCTGTTTTACGCCAGGCTGACTTCTTAACACCAATTACACAGCAAGCTTCTTTGAGGGGTCAAGGGATTGAATCATTCAGTGGACATAGTTGGGACACTTTTGACATGTCACTTCCTGTGACAGGCACAGGCACTATGATGGCGAATGAGAGGATGTGATCCCTATAATCATGGCCTGTGTCCATTAAATGGTCACGCAATATTGAATTATAATTTTGATAAACAGCAAGAAGGTCAAGTATTGAATAAGTGGAGAATATTTAACAGAGCCACTGAGACCTAGGCTTCAGAGGGAGGGGGTGTTTCAAGTGAGACTCGAAGGGTGACGGGAGGTTTAGTCTGTGGACAGGGAGGTGAGGTGGGTGGGGGAGCATTCCTTGCAGGCAGGGGCAGGTGAGAGTTTCAGAGGGGGGCCCTGGGACCCGAGAATGAATTGGAAAAGGCCAGTGGTGTGGTGGTTCAACCTGCACTGTTTTCTGAGTCTGGGTCCTCGAGTATTAAATGGGGATACTGACGACGATGTGGGAAGTACGTTCGTTAGATGAGAACATGTGGTAGCTCTGGATAGGCTGACCCCGGGCTGACGCCAGGCTGTCCCCAGGGGCAGAGTCAGCCCCTTGCCCATCACAACCACAAATGAGTCCAGTGAACTTTCTCCAGCTCAGGGCTGGGCTCCTTGCCAGAAAGTGGTTAAGCCCCAACCAACCAGGGGTTCTTTGATTTCCCCTTTTCCTGTCGGTCTGAAACTCCAGAAGGCAGAAATCCCTGGGTTTTATCCTGACTAATGAGGGTGGAGCTTAGGGGCCACATATTTTTAGCTCTGATAGCATCTCACAGCATATTTTCCCAGGGAAACCCTCCGCTCTCCCCTCCTGCCGGAAGCTCTGGGCCCGCCAGCCCTCGCAGCATCTGGGACCGGCTGGGAACAGGTTGGGAAGGGGCGCAGACTGAGGCAATCAGAGTAAGTCAAACCAGATGAGGAAGCGGGGGCGGGCCGTGGGGGCTGGTTACTCTCCTCCTCACCCAGAGGGAAGCCAACGCGTCTTTGTTCTTTTCCCACCTCCAGCTTTGTTCTCTTCAGGGGAACTGACTGCGGGGTCAGAGCCAGCCCCTCCCACCGTCTGCAGGGTCTGGGGCAAAAGTACCACATACCACATGTCTCGGAGTAATCAAAAGCTCTAAATCACGCTGTTAAACTGTTATGAAATATGCTCGGTCTTCCTGATGACAAAACATACATTTATAACACAAGATAAAGTGTATGTAAAGTCACTGGTTTTATGTGACTGCAAGTTAGTGAAAATACCAAAGATGACTGAATTTAATTATCATTGCATATTTCTGCATGTTCAGTGGTTGGTTCAGCGATGTCTGAATGGGTAAAATAAAGACATCTGTAATTCATACATTAGTATGTATTCTATAAATTTCACTTTTTGGCCTGTCCTTTAGCAATAGTATCTTGTTCTTATAAGCAAGATTCCATCCACTCCCCAACTTTATTGAGGTACAACTGACAAAAATGGTATGTATTTAAGGTGTTCGACATAATGGTTTGATATACCCGTACTCTGAGAAACGATCGCCCCAGTCGAGTTAACTGATTCATCCCTGGCCTCACAGACACGTTTTTCTTTTTTCTTTTCGGTGTAGTGAGAACACGTGAGATCTACTTTCTGTAATCAAGATTTCTGTATAATTTGCTTTCTGTTGTCAGTAATGCAAATCAGACAACTTTTCTTGAGTCATTCTAATGCTTAGTTTTTTAAAAAACTTGAAGAAATTTTGCTCTGATAAGAAGTATCACCTGAAATTGTCAATAAGAGTTCAAAAGCAACACTTAGATTCAGGAATGAACTCTGCATTTTACATATTACATTCAACTACTCTAATGGGGTCACATATAATTATTGTTATTACAGGAAATGCTAGAAAATATTTTCATTTCAATTCATATATAAATTGATTTATATAATAGATAACACATATTATAACATAATTTATATATTATATACTTACATATACTCTGTAATATAACATATAATTTATTACATAAATATCCCTTACACTGTAATAACCTCTTTCATGAAGTCCTTCCCAATAGTGCCTTCATCCTCTCCACTGTCGCCAGCTGGGAGAACACTCTCCTTTTGATGATCTTGAAAAATTTGTTGTATAGGTGTCTCTTGGGACCCCTTAGTGTTACCATTATACACTTAGTGGTTAAGGGCTGGGACCCGGATCCCGACTTATTGGGCCCCTGGCTCCATCCCTTACCTGCTGAGACCAGTGCCTCCATAGCTTCATCTGTAAAATGGGGGTAAATAACAGTACCTACCTCCTCCAGGCTGCTGGGAGGTTTAGGTGAGTAAAGCATCTAAAGCACTTTTTCTGGTCTGGCATGGAGAAGGCTCAGTAACTGCTCATGGTTGTCAGACTCACCATGTTATCTCCACGTAGTTCATGGTATGTATGTTTTTTCCTCCATCCGACAACCCCGTGTGTTCCTTTGGGTCACGGCCACGATCGATTTTTAATCTATTACAGAGTCTTGCAAACAATGGAGTTGGAGAACTGTTTCTCAAAGCCAGGGCAGCGCAGCCTTCATGCAGTCCCGGGACCCCAGAGACGGCTCCTTTCCCACACCCACCCTTCTGTTTCCCCAGGGCTGTGGACCGAACAGTGACCCCCCCAAATTTGTATGCTGAAGTCCTAACCCCTGGTACCTCAGCATGGGTCCTGTATTTGGAGACAGAGCCTTTAATGAGGTAATTAAGGTTAAATGAGGTCATATGAATGGGTCCTAATCCAATACGGCGGCTCATGTCCTTAGAAGACGTTAGGACACAGACATACACAGAGGGAAAGCCAAGCGAAGATGGACATCTACAGACCAAGGAGAGAGGTCTTAGAAGGGACCACGCTAACAATTTGATCTTGGACTTGCCCCTCCACAATTGTGAGAAAATCAAATTCTGTTGTTTAAACCACCCAGTCTGTGGGGTTTTGGTAAGGTGACCCCAGCAAACGACTGGCCCCTTTCCATCAGAGACCCTGGGTGCTCTGCCAGTCCCTCTGCCCTACTTGTGCCCAGAGGTCATGATCCTGCGCTGTCAGTGGCCCTTCTCCTGTGCGAGGTTTTTTTTTTTTCCACTGTTGCAGAGAAATGGGTTTCTAAGGTCATGGCCATGAGGAGGCGCAGTGTTAGTCCAGGCTGATGAGGTTCTGCAGGACTCAGAGCACTGAGGATCTCTGAGAGGGGAAGAGAGCACAAGGCGACCCCCAAATGTATTTGACTGTGGAATCTCCTTTTCACTGAGCATCTCTCAGGACTAAGAGTCCCCTGACTACTCCAGCTCAGCTCTATAGCCCCGATGATGAAAACCCTTGGAAGGTGTGACACGTGGCTGAAGATGACATTGAGTTTGTGAAGGGCAGTGACCTAGAATCAGGAAGTCAGAGCTGGGAGGGACCTCTCAGTATTCTGTCCAGTCTGAAGACGAGGAAACCGAGGCCCTGAGAGATTAGAGGCCCACTCGAGGCCACAGCAGTGGGAGAGTCACCCGTACCCCAGATCTAATATCTGTGGATGGCATTTAATGAAGCTGGTGCTGGTTTGAAACACATCCTTCTAGTGTTATTCTTGTGTCATCCTTCTGACGGATGAGTATGAGAGGTTTCCAGATAGCTTCACCCTGATACCAGGCTGAACTCACACTTACTGACCCAAAGACCTGAAAAGTCCAGTGACCGAATCCCTAAGACTGGCGTTGGCATCTGGCATGTTTGATCAGTTCATGGTAGTGTGACAGCGAAAGCCCGGGGTTTGGAACTGGGTTCAAACCCCAGCATCACCTAGTAACTGTGTGCAAATAACCCCCTGGTACAGCCTCTCTGCCAAAGTGGGTTACAACGCATCAGGGGCTGGCTGCAGTCACAGGGATGGACGCACAGGATCTAGCACGGTGCCCACACACATCAGCCCTCACCGAATGTCAGCGCTCCTTCTTTCTCCAGAACCAGGGGTCTGGGGTGTCGGGTGCACTCCGTGAGACAGGAAATCCCTAAGGGCAGGAACTGCCTCCTATACCTCGCCCAGTCCAAGTCTGTTCATAAACAGGCCATTTTCTCAGTGAGAAAGCAGGAGTGCAGGGCACCCTGACCCGCCAGCTCTTTATCTTCTCCCATTCCATTCCGGTTATTTTCTTAGTCATCGGGTGTAACTCCTCCCACAGGCGAAGAGGCCTGGAACACAGCCCGGAATCACGACCAAGATGCGGGTTTCACCAGTTTGGAAGCAGTTTTAATGAAGATGGAAATGTTTATCAACTCAACACAGGTACCCCGAAATACAAAGCAAAATATCATCTTCAGCTGCATAGCAAATATGATTGAAGAATTTAACATCATTATTTGATCACAAGCGTAAATAGAAGTCACCATAAATAAATGTAAATTCATTGTACAAAAAATCCCCGACAACTCTTAATACAAATATGGTACATTTGACAGTTTCTGAAACAGATTTTTTTTAACTTTTTAAAACCTAAGATTTTTTTTTCCTGGTTCTTAAACACACAAAAAAAAAAACCAAAGGGGGACAGCAATATCAGGGAGGAAAGAATGTTAAACCTGCCCAGTGCTCATAAATAAATGCTGCCGGCAAGCTGGGGAAATGAGATGTCTCTCCCAGAGGTGAAGACCTCAATTTACTGGGATTGAATCTCTTGAAGACAATGGGATTCAATTCTACTGAGAGGGTCAAATTCAGGTTTAGGAATTTGGGGCAGGAAGGGCATGTTGTTGAAATAGCAATCTCATCAAATGGATGATCCAAATCTGCACAAAAGCAAAGGTTAAGGATCTGGAATGATCTCTAGGACTTAAGGGCTGGTCATCTGTCTGAAAGAGCTGCTGTCCCCAGACAGGACTGAAGGTTCTTTAGAGACTTTATGTGAGTTTTGAAAGCGTGTTCTGTGTCATTCAGCCATGGGGTGTAACCTTTCCCTTTTGCCTTTGACCCATGGTCATAGCAAAAAATAAGAAATCGGAACAGAAGTGGTACCTCCAGACAGGAGGATCTGCCAGCTTCTGCCCTGAACCACCTTTGTTCCTTATGGGTATTTTGTTTCACGGCTCAGAGGGAGCTCAAAGGCCATGGTCAGCAGCGGTCCCTGTGCAACAGAACTCAGCCCATGGGAAGTGCAGATCTCTCCACCTTACTCCCAGAGATGCAAATTAGTGCTTTGAGGCGGGGCCCAGGAGTCAGCATCAAATGTGCTAATCTCAGGAGACCCTGATGTAGGGGGCCTTTGGACCACACTTGGCGAGCCCCACCTCTCCTCCCTGGTGAACTCGAGTGTATCACACAAACCTGCTGCTATGGGCTCACCTTTGCTCTTTCCAGGGGGTTAAAATGGGCCAGTGGATTAATGGTAACCATTCCCATCTATCTGCCCTGAGCGGGGGGCACCATTATTCTATTTTTTTCTCTTTTCTTTTCCTCCCTGGGCTGGGGGGTGGGAGGAAGGGATATCAAATGTCTCACTTTATATTTTCTTACAAGTGCAGAGGCACAGGCCCCTTTGAAGATGACTTGCTCTGTATGAGATATTCACTTCCAAAGGCTGCCATCTTTCTGAGCAGTCTCCCCATGTTTTGGGGGAGATTCTGTGAGAAATTCTGACCACAGCCAGCACCATTGACCATGGTGCTGACACCTGGAAACTTGTCCTCTGTTTGCCATGGCCGTCAGCACCTGGTCCAGGAGTACTCTTGGCGGTAGAATCCCTGGTGTCCAGAGCAGGAGGAGATGCCACCTGGAAAAATGGGGGGAGGGAGCCAGCGGAGGTGAAGAAGCCAGTGAGTGGAGGCACGACCGTCAGGTTGGGCTGCTATCTCGGGCGGCCGCCTTGCTCTTTCTCCAGCTGAGACTTCAGCTTCGAGGTCACAAGTGGGCACTGGGTAGGAGGTCCCCATCTTGGGAGGAGGTCTTGGGAAGCAACCACAAATGTGGGGTGGGGACATGACATGGAGAAAGGGTAAAACTAGGGCTCCTAACACAGCTGAGGGAAAAAAGGAAGAAAAAAGAGCACACACTGCCCTGTGTTTTGTTTTTTCATTTATACTAGGGCAAAACCACCATGGAGATGTCACGGGAGAGCATGCACAGGCCCAGCCCTCGGGAGGTGTCGGTGTATTTGGGGAGGTTCTTGTAGGCTTCCTGGTCCGTCTCATGCGCTGTCCAGTCAGGCCCCATGGCAGGGCTGGCCGTGGCTTTCTCCCTCCTGCTGCTTCGTCTCCTCCAGGCCGAGGGTTTGCAGGACCTTCTGCCTAGCAGGTGGTGGCCAGGGACTGGTGGATGGGTGGCTGGAAGCAGCGCACATGCTCCACGGTGGAACTGTCTGTCTCCACGGACTTCATGTACTTGTTCAAGATGGCAAATACCTCATTGTTCAAGATCTGGTACTTCCTGATCCGGTCTGCCATTTTCTTCAGGGGCTGAAAGGACAGGGCCGTTCAGGTTGGCAGTGGGAGGAGGGGACAGAGAAATAAAGGGGGAGCCAGGGGTCTGGGGTCCTGGTACCTCAATGATCACGTCACTCTCTCACTTAAAGACCTTCTGTGGCTTCCTAGAAGATAGAGCTTGGCCATATAACCTTTTTGTGAGTTTCAAAACATACTATGAAGCTGCAGCAATCAAAACAGTGTGGCACTGGCACGAAGACAGAAACTGAGAGCGACAGAATAGACAGCCCAGGAATAAACTCTTCCATATTCGGTCAAATGATTTCTGACAAGGGTGCCAGGACCATTCAATGGAGAAAGGATAGTATTTCCAACAAATGGTGCTGGGAAAACTGGATATCCACATGCAAAAGAATGAAGCTGGATCTTTACCTTTTGCCATACACAGATAATTACCTCAAAATAGATTAAAGAGTTAAGAGAAGAACTAAAATGATAAAACTCTTAGAAGATAACATGGAGAAATAACTTCAGGACATTTAACTTGGCAATAATTTTTTGGATGAGACACCAAAAGCACAGGTGATAAAAGGAAAAATAAATGAGACCACATCAAAGTTTAAAAACCTGTCTGCATCAAAGTCACTATAAACAGAGAAAGGGCAACCCATGGAATGAGAGAAAATACTTGTAAATCATATGCCCGATAAGGGATTAGTACCCAGAATATGTAAAGAGCTTTTACAATTCAGTAACACAAAACACCTCAGATCAAAGTGAACAAAAGACATGAACAGACATTGCTCCAAAGATGATACACAAGTAGCCAATCAGCACATGAAAAGATGCCAACATCACTAATCATTAAGGAAGTAAGAATCAAAACCTCAGTGAGATACCTCTTCACATTCATTAAGATGGCTATTACCCAAACCCCAGAAGGTAACAGATGCTGGGGAGGACGTGGAGAAATCGGAGCCCTGGTGCATCACTGGGAATGTGAAATGGTGCAGGTGTGTGGGAAACAGTATGGTGGTTCTTCACACATTAGAAATAGAAGTCCCATACTTGAACAGATATTTGCACACTCATTATCATGGTAGCATTTTCCACAACAGCTGAACGGTGGAGGTAATTAAAATGTTCATCAATGGATGAATTGATAAACAACATATGGTATACTCAGCCTTAAAAAGGAAGGAAATTCTGAAATACGCCACAACATGTTGAACCTTCAACACATTAGGGTAAGTGAGGATTCCCCCTCTATGAGTTCCCTAGAGTAGTTAGACCCGCAGAGACAGAAAGGGGAAGGGTGGCTACCTTCTAAGGGCCTGGGGTAGGGGGTGTACGGAGTTAGTGTGTAATGGGCAGAGTTTCAGCTGTGGAAGAAGAGAGAGTTCCGGAGATGGATAGTGGTAATGGTTGTACAACAGTGGGAGTGTGCTTAAGACGGTGGAACTTAAAAATGTACACGTAAAATGGTTAAAATGGTACATTTTATGTTACATATATTCTCCCACAATGGACAACAAGCAAATGCCCTTTATGAGGTGGCTCCTGCCTCTTTCTCCTCTCAGCCACGTATCTTCATGTCGGTGACTTTACTCTGGCTGTCCCCTCTCTCTGGAACATCCTGCCTGGCTGTTTGCTGCCTGTCACCCTGGACTGGGTCCTAGCATCGCCTCCAAGGGAAGGCTCCTCTGGCCACGTCCCCACTCCCCAGCCTGGTTCAGACAACCCTCCTGGTGCTCACACAGCAGTCCTGCCAGCTCCGGTGCCTGCACAGCTCTCCTGTTCACTGAAAGCCTGTGCAGATGAGGAGCCCATGTCCACAGAGCCTGGCTGGTGTGGCGAAGGTGTGTTACAGGTCTGGGGCCCGGTCCTGCCCTGCAGGGCGACCTGATTCATCCCAGCGGGTTACGAGCAAGTGATTCATGGCTTTCTTTGAGGAGGTCCCCACCGCTGAGTGTTGCTGTACCTTCCTGCAGTGGGGAGTTGGCTCCCTAAACAGCTCACCCTCCTTTTGGGATACAAGCCTGCTTGTCGGGCCTGGCCCCACCTCCCAGGCCCCAGCTGCTTACCACATTCTTAATGATTTCATCCTTCCCATCCTGTCTCTGTACTTTCAGCAGATGGTAACAGAAGTCGAACAGGTCGAAGCGCCGCTGCTGGCCCAGCAGGACGATGATGGAGCAGCCTGCCCAGTTCAAGCCATCACCAAAACATTGCCTGGGGGCAGGGAGAGGAAACAGCTGGAGTGAGGGGCATGAGAGGGGGCAGGGGAATGGTCTCCTCTTGGACCAGGAGTACTGCTGGTGAGCAGCCAGTGTCTGGGACAATTCTCTTAATCTGTGAAATGGGTACAAGGGAAGCTGCAGGTTCATTTGTTCTAGGGACTGTGATGATATTATAAGCCCTTCTAACCACAGAGAGATATCAGCCTGTTGCCCCACTGATGTAAGAAAAGTCACCTTGAAGAGGACAAACGTGCAAGAAAAAAATCCAACCGGTCCTTGAGATTTATGTGGCTGATTATGTCAAGCAAGTCAAAGAAGGATCTGTTTTGGCCCATAAAGGAGTTAGGGCCATTTCAAACCTGCTGGCCAGTGTGGGTGGGAGTGCGGGCATGGGGCACCGTGGGCCCGTGAGCAGATGCTGCTGGTGCGTGGGGTGGGGGCTCTAAGTCCTCCTGGGTCTGGTAAAGCTCAGCCCCCATGTCCCCAACTCTCAGTGGCAATCTGGGCAATCTGGGGGGCTGCAGGGTCACCTCTCCGCTGTCTTTCCACCCTGGGCAGGTTTCTTGCTTCCCTGTGGCTGGGGGCACAGGCCCAGCAGCTGCTCTGGAAACAGCCTTCCCATCCCAGGCCCCACGGCACTTCCTCGGGGACTCCTGTGCTTTCCCCCTGAGCTCTTGGCTCCCCCAGGGCAGGCCTTCTCTGCTTTCCTCACCACTCTGCTCTGGGTGTGTGGCTGGATGAGTTAAGGAAGAAATGGGCTCTGCCTCTGTCTTCTGAGGACGGGACCAGGTTACTCTTAAAGGCCCCCCACGTTTCAGGGTTGGAGGCCTCCAGAGCCAGGGCACCCCGAGCATGCTGGGCCTGACCTCTGCTGGGGAGCCTTTCTCTGTTCCTCGAACCCTGCGGTCACGTGGGGGGTGAGGTGGGCAGCAGTGAGGTTCTCAATGCCAAACCTCCACCAGGGCTCCCTCCTGCCTCTTCAATCAGAAACACAAGCCCCGAGAGGCCCAAGGCCCCCAGTATGCGCACTCCCAGGCATACGCTCCACCTCTGCCCCCACCCGCCTGTTGCCTTTCCTGGACCGTCCCCCGTCCCTTGGCCTCTGCTGTGGGATCTGAATCCCAGCAGCGTTCAAGGCTCAGGTCTAGTCTGTGGATTAAATTCTGACCACCCACCTCTCTCTCTTCCCAGGCGTCTGTCCCCCTTCCTGCCCTTGCTGTGAAGCTGTCTCATGCAATGTTCCTCGTGTCCCTTCACAGACTCCATGGTCCCCACAAGGCCAGGAAGCATCTGATTTTGCTCAGCACTGCTGCAGGTCCAGCGCCTACACGGTGACCTGCACATAGTGAGTGCTCCACACATAGCCCTTGGCCAGCCTCACCCCACCCACCACCTTTCTGGCTGGGCTCTGGCAGCCGATGCCTCATCGGGGGACAAGCAGGTTGGAGGAGACCGTGCTTTCCTGCAGGTACTCACTCGGCTGTGAACTCGTTGGTCCCCACGGGGATGCAGTAGACGAACTGCATGGCACTCCACAGCCGGTGGAACTCCACGCACTCATCCACGTGCATGACCCCGTTGGTGGGTGGCGGGCCCCGCCAGATGGGGTCCTGCAGGTAGCTCCGAATGCGGGTCAGGATGACCTCGAACATGGACAGGCCGCAGCACAGCCGCTCCTTGGTCAGCAGGTCGCCCTCCCGAGCGATGGCGATTTGCTGGGAACAGAAGGGTACAGAAACCTTCTACCTACATCTCAGACCCCATCTTCCACTTCTCACGAGAGACTCCCAAACCCTGGGGCTGGAATTCTGGTGTCTTTGCCAGGGTGAGGCACTGACTTTATACACCTGAGGGCAAGCCTATCGTAGTAGGTCAAGTCTAGGAGCCACTGATAGAGGAACCGTTTTAAAGAATGTTTTAATTTTTTACCCAGGCAATGAATGAAATGCTCGGTAGACATTGAAAAGACTGAGACTACTTCTAAGTACTCTCAGAGTACCCTTCTAAGAGTACTGTTGCTACAACTGTGCTATCACAACTACTCACTCATGCTCACTGAGTGTGTGTAACACACCAGGGCCTGCTCTAAGCACCCGATCAGTATGGACTCCATTTATTCCTTACACCAATCCTGGGAAGTATGTGCCATTATTATCCCCATTTTACAGATGGAGAAACTAAGATTCAAGGAGGCAGCCAGAGAGCAGTAAAGTGAGGGTCTGAATCCTGGTAGATCTGTGGGTTAAACTGTTAAGTGAATAGAGCAAGTTGCAGGAAAGGATGTATACTATAATCCTATTAAAAGACATTGCTAACACGCAAGCCCACAGACACACACACAACTATATGTGGGGTGTATGTAAAATATTTTAGAATGATTAACATCAGCCGTGGGAGCAGATGGGCTTGGAGAAGTGGGCGAGACTTTCACTTTATACTTTAAATACTTCTGCACAGTTGTATGTGTTACAATGAGCATATGTTACTCTTAAAATTTGCCACCAAATTTACAGAATTATTTCCTTCAACGAGAAGTCCCCTGACCATTGTAAATGATCTCTATTAATAATTTAAACTGGCTTCTGGTTACTGCATCTCTAACATCAGCTGGCTAGACGAGCACATCAAAACACTGACTGAATTACTAGTGAAATATCTAGGGAGAGAGGTGTCAAAGCCGTGTGCAAAGTAAGATAGATATTGCAATCTAAGGTCAAAATAAGGTCTCCAAATCTAGAGACAAAGCTAAACAGGGTGCTCGTGGGATCAACTCCCGAAACAGTGGTCTCCCCAGATCTTGTTTTATAGGGAGCCTCATTTCTTGATGCAAGCCCTCACCCTGGAGCCCCCAGAAAGAGGACAACCTCTCAGTCACTCTGTGGAGGGAAATAAATCAGGAGACATCACTGCTGGAGCCTGTCAGGATATTATGGGTCAGGAGTGCAGTTGTCATGACAACGATAAGCTGAAAGAAGTCTCAGGGAAAAAGGCGTGAATTTGGGGAAGAAGAGTTTCACAGCGTGTGTTTCAAACAGGGTGTTTCAAACAGGAAGGGGAGGGAACCCTCATTCTAGGTGACTCTTGATTCCGTGGGCAGAGAAAGACAGCTCTTGAGCAGAGAAGGGACCACTCAAGTTGCCACAGTTAACCGGAAATATCTCTTACAAAATCCTGACCCTGGTGCTGGATTCTGTTCTCACCAGGCAACTCTCTACCAGGCTGGTCTGTGGTTCTTCACTTCAGAAAGCGAGGGCCTGGAACAGTGAAGATGCTCCGTAAATAAATAAAGGGTCTGGGTTTGTCCTCGAGTCATGGATATTCTCCATCATAAGTTAATACAGAGCGTTCTGAATGGCTAATTAATCTCACATGCATTTAATCAGTCTGAACCAATCCTCAAGACCTGATAATCATGGGGGATTAAAAAACTAGCAAGGGGGTTTATAAATCTGCAGTCAGACTATGAATTCTGGTTACTCCCCCCCAATACCTACTACAGCCACCCCAAGGGCCCCTGACCCTTTGAAATGCTTAGGGGCTTTGTTCCTTTCCTTGAAAAAGTATTTACCCTTACCCTGTGGACTATAAAAGTAATACATGGTTACTGGGTAAAATATGAAAAAAATTAAAACATTGTGTGAAAATAAAAATTTCCCATAAACCCCATTACCCACAGATAAGCTTTCTTCAAATACTGATATATCATTTATTTTTTGTATGTGTGTATATACATCTATATTTACAAAATTTGGATCATACTATTTGCATTGCTTTTTTCCCCTAAAAATCCTTTTCCTTCAATATTTTCAGCAACATGATTTTTTAATGGCTACATAAGACGGCCACCAACACACCATCATTTATTTAGTCCTCTGTTCTTGTTGGTGACATTGAATTGCTCATACATTTTCCCTGTTACAGACAATTCCCAAACAACCTGCCTTCCACAGAACACTTTCTCAGCTCATCTCCAGTTATTTTCTTAGGATAAAATCCTAGAAGTAGCAGCTACTCACCTGAAGAGCATACATATTTTACAGGCTTTTATTACAGAGCGGCCAGCTAGTCTCAGGGAAAGCTGGGCCCTGCTCCCTCACTGGGTGACGCCTGCGCCCCTCGCCCTCGCCCGCACTCCTCTGTCACCAGGGAAGTTCTTTGCCAGCTTGACTGATGAAAAGTGCTAACAGTCTGTTCTTTTCATTTACATTTCACGGATTACTGGTAGCTCTGGACACTTTTTCTGACATTTGTTGGCATTTATATTTTTTTATGTTGTCAGTTTTCTTTCATGTGCTTTTTCTTTTGGTTTGCCTGTCCATTCTTTTTGCATTTGCTACAGATTCCCCCAATGTGTGGCTTAATGATATACATACACACATATATGACGTGTATATGTATATTTAGTGTTTAAGTTTTATCCATTTCTTTTCTATTCCGCTCGGTGGTGGATTTTTCTCTTTCTGCTCTCCTTATCTGAGTTAACAAGAGAATAGAAAACACTTCCCGGAAGCCCCGTGGAAATGCATTTCTTCACGGAGTCCTCTGATGACATCTAGTGACCTTTGGAGGAGAATGATACCTGCATACTCCTTTTGAAAATATAATCCTGTGTGTTTTTAGAAGTCTTCTACTAAATTTGTTCATCATTCCAATCATGTCAGGCAGCTAAGGAGACAAAATAACTATTGGCCCATTTTACAGATGGGAAAGCAAAGACAGATATGAAATGTCTAGCACTAGGTTAAGTGACAATTCAGGAGTGACACTGGGACAAGAACCCTGTCTTTTGACCCCCTGCCAGAGTGTTCTTTCTGTGAGAGCACCGGGCAACAAATCAGGTCAGCTCAATCTGTCCCAGAAACAAAGGCAAACAATGCAATACTACTAAAACCTCCCGACTCTAAATATGTAGCGGAATTGTCCTGTCACTGACCCAGCTACAGGGCGGGGGGAAGGAGGAGTACCGTTCTGAGTAGGCGAAACATAGAGTTTATTCTTGTATTAACATTTATTGATCATTTTATTATTTTCCATAGGAAAAACTGTACTCCTGTTCCCACCCTGTATTATGTGAACCCCTGAACCCCAGCCAGCCCGGAAGTTAACACTTGGTTAACTTTCCTTCGGTCGTCAGGACAACCGAAGCTTTGGACTGGTCCTCAAGGGCCGGCAGCTTTCTAAGACTGGCATTTCCTCTCCCACAGACTGTCTAGGCTTTTATTTATGAAATACTCAGCATTTGACAAATGGCGATTTCTGTCGGTCCCCAGGAAATGGTGTTCACCAGAACAGGGAAGGAATCCAGTCTTTGAGTGAAAACGCACGCCTGGGTGCGAGGGGCCAGATTCCTGTCGGATGACACCACCAGCGGGGCAGACACACTGATGTGCTGCCGGCCCGGGGGATTTCTCCCTAAAAGGAAATCTTCGGAGGAGCTCCTCTGCTCGGCCCCTGCCGGCCAGGAGAGAAGGGGGCGCCCTCCACAGGGTCTGAGTTCTCTCTGGGATGGCTCAGACCACCCTTCCCACTGGACGTGTAGTCGGGTTTGCAGGAGGAGGTGGGTGACCCCCGGCAGACACGGCTCTGCAAGGTGCCAAATACTTGCCATGGAGAGAACAGGCTGCCTTCCGCCCTCTGCCCAGGATGTGAGCATTCACACTCGAGCTTTCGTGTGCGATAGGGCAGAGGACCCTAGGAGGGCAAGGCCAAGGGGGATCTGAACCCTCAGCCTTTAAATAAACAGTGAGCTTTGCGAACACAGCAAACCACCCTGGCTTGTCTCCTATGGTGCCCTGTTTCTCTTCTTCTAGAATCTGCCCCCCCAAATATTTAGATCGCTTAAACCAGCTTGGAAGGAGACAGCACACGGTTTTCGTTGTCTTCCTCCCCGTTGTTCTTCTTCCCTGACCCCTGCACAGTCTGTGAGGTCTCACTCATCTCCATGTTCATCGCCACTGGCAGGACTGCTTTGTAAAAATTACTTCTAATTACAGGATTAATGCACGAGTTCATGCACCTTTGATAATACTAGAACGTTACGGGCGAAGCCGAAGTCTCTTTGATCCCACCCCCACCCCCGATCTCTGTCTCTTATCCTCTGCAGAGGTTGCCGCCACTTCGAACTACGTGTGTATGAATCATTTTCTAGGAAAAGTTTTATTTACATGGGTGTTTTGTGTGTTTTTTTAAAAAAACAAATGGCATCAGACCAGGTGAACTTATGTAGTGTAACTTGCTTTGTTCTCCTAACCATGTGTTTCTGATCTATCCACATTGATGCACTGAGATCTAATGTTTGCTTTTCATTATTACATAACAAGTACTCGGCATTTAGGTGACTTCACCACCTTTTATTTAGTCAACCCTGCACTGATGGATATTTACGTTGTTCCCAGTTTTTGCCTGTGTTCCTGTAAGCGGTTTTCTAACAAGATACCCAGATGTGAACCTATGGCTCCCAGGGTGTGTGGAATTTTAATTCTGCGAGAGAACGGAGCAGAGTGCTTGACACCTAACAGGGGCACCCCAGACCCTTGTCTGACTTCCTTCTTTCTTGGCAGGATGAAGGATACTGGGTGTAGAAGGAAGAATTCAGGCCTAAGAGTCAGCAAATCTCATTCCAGACCTGCCCGGCCACTAACAGGCTTTGTGGTTGCACATTCCCTTCCTGTGTCTGGGCTTCAGTTTCCCCACCTGTAAAATGATGGTTCTCAGGGCTCAAGACAGAAAGAGCATACCTGAGGGGTCCCCAGCCGCTCTATCAGAGGGACCAGGTGAAGCGGGGCGTACTTGGCTTCCAGGCGTTTCATCCGGACCTCCAGACGCTCCCCCTCTGTCAAAGAAGCAGATGGCAGAGAATGAGATTCAGGTCACACTGGGGGAACTGGGGAGGGGACAACTCTCAGAGGAACTGGGGATGTATTTGCATTCCAAAACTCGGATGGAACGTGTAGAACGATTCTCCTTGGTTCTGGTGAGTGTAATGAAGACTCAGCACAAGGAAAGATGTTCTATTCTCTCTGTCCAACAGTGAAATACCACCTAGTGGGGGATGAGTTCTCCATTACTAGAAAGATTTAAACCAAAGCTCGACAACAAGAAACTAGGGATGTTCTAGAAGGACAAAGAAACAAGGCCTCGAGTATCCTTTCTAATTCTGCCATTCTGTGACTCATCGATAGCTTCCCAAGGCTTTAACCTTCTCTTTCTGACTGCAGATTTGGGTTTATTGGGTTTAGGTTCAAAATCAAGTTGGCTATTTAGCTGCCGTTAATGGTTTCTTACCTTTGATGTAGATTCTCGGCAAGATATTTTGGAAGGGTGCAGCATGGAGCAGATCACAGACTTCCTCCTGAGACTGCAAACAGAGATGGAGGGAAAGAAAAAAATTATTATAAATCATGAAGGATTTTCATTCCTAGAAATTTGAGCACTGGAGTCAACTAGACGTGCATTCAAATCCCGGCACTTCTGCTTGTTAGCTGTGGGATTTTAGGCAAGTTGCTTAACCTCTCTGAGTCTAGTTATTTATCTGCAAAATGAAGATGAGACCAGTACTCATTTTAATGGGCTGCTGTGAGGACTAAGTAAGAGAACGCATAACCTCACAGCAAAGTCGGAGGCACATAATGAGTGCACAACACATTTTCATTGCCCTCTTACAAGGAATTTGTTGGAGAATCCCGAGTGACAGTGGGATCAGGCAGAGACGACAGGCCCCCCTGGGCTGTGTTTGTCTGGTGGGTGGTGAGGCCTGTGGCAGCTAGCTGGGTCAGCATTCTGTTTACTAATCCAGTACAACTCTGTGCAAAGGCCCGTGTCTGGTTAGTTTTCTCCACACCAGACAACAACTAATGAGACAAGGACCAGAACCCAGGACAGAGAGGTTTGATGGTGACTTTTTTTCTCTCCTTTCAATTGTGCGGATTTGTAATAGGTAAGATCCGGGCTTCATTCGATGCAGACACTCTGAATCCTAAGCATCTGAGAAAATCAGGAGATTTTCAGGCATGGGTGGACCACGTCCATCCTGGAAAGCTAGCAGGTCACCTGCTTGAGAAGGGAACCCCCAAACTCCTGTTACTATAGATCCTTCCCTGAAACAGGGAGGACAAGTTACCTCTTCAGAGGGACCCACCTGATCTGAGTATCATTCTCAGTTTCTCAACCAGAGGGGAAATGTCCCCCGCTGTCTTAATTCACGTGCTTCTCCCCTAACCAGTGGATCAGATAACCCAGTCTTCATTGCTATGTCTAAGCTTAGAGCCTTTGCTTTATCGTATAACCTGAAAACTTGGCTAATTGATCATTCAGGTGATTCTTTAATTTATTAATGTGGTGAATCATTGATTTTTGAATGATAAACCAGCCTTGTATTCTTGGTATAAACTTCACTTGGTTGTGATGCATTATCCTTTTTAAGTACTGCTGGATTTTCTTTGGGAGGGTTTTGCTGAGGATTTTTACTCTCTATTTACTGGGGACATTGATTTGCCTTTTTCTTTTCAAATGTCTTTGGTTTTCATATGAGCGTGATGCAGACCTCATAAGATAAGTTGGGAACAAATGCACCCCCCTTTTCTATTTTCTGGAAGAGACTGTGTAGAACTGATACTACTTTTTCCTTAAGTGTGGGGTGTAATTCACGAGTGACACCATCTGCATTGGAAATTTTCTTGGTTGGAAGCTTTTTAAACTAGGCATAAAATTTC
The DNA here is from genome assembly GCA_028533065.1 of Trachops cirrhosus. NCBI lineage: Eukaryota > Metazoa > Chordata > Mammalia > Chiroptera > Phyllostomidae > Trachops > Trachops cirrhosus. Next base: position 13,722,908 of record CM052546.1, read on the forward strand.
TTTAGTAGATACAGGACTATTCAGGTTTTAGGGGGTTTTTAGTGAGTTTTGGGGGTTTGTATGACTCAAGGACTTGCCCCCTTTATCTAAGTTTAATTTATGGACATAGAATAAAGGTAGTACACCTGTGTCATCCTTTTGATGTCCATGGAACCTACAGTAACACCCCTATTTCATTCCTGATATTGGTCATTTGTATCTTCTCTTTTCTCTTGGTCAGTCTGGCTAGAGGTTTATCAATTGCATTGATTTTTTATTTCAAAGAACCAGATTTTAGTTTCATTCACACTTTTCTATACTTTTGGTTTTCAATGTTACCGATTTCTGTTCTGGTATATATTATGTCCTTCCTTGTTTTTGCTTTGGGTTTCATTTGCTCTTCTTTCTCTAGTTTCTTATGAGAGAAGCCTAGACACTGATTTAACAGCTTTTTTGTAATATAACATCCAGGCTGTTCTTCAATACCTTCAGTAACAGCTCAGTATTGCTGGAGGCAGCAATTTTCGAACCACAGTAATGGTGAAAGTTTGATCATGCATTAAGCCAAGGCTGCCTCCCAGTAGTTTGCAATCAAGACCTTGCTCTGCCCTTTAAAGTACGACTGGATGTATTTTTCTAGCCAGTATCTTCAGCCACCCTTCTCCTTCCTCCTTGCAGGATCGAGCACCTTACCAGAGTCTCCTGCTCTCTCTCCATCTCCCAGTCTTTGCTCTCCCCCACAGAACACACAGACAGCCTGCCGGCGCCATCACACCACGGCGATGACTCTGGCAAAGAGCACTGAGGGCTGCTCCGCCAGCACGTGCAGTGGACACCTTTCCGTTCTCACCTCACGGCATCTCCGAGGCGTCAGGCACTGACCTCCCTCAGACACCATGGCAATGAGTTCTGCGGCTTTCCATCATTTCGGTTTCTCCTTCTCAGACTTTTTTGGCAGGGGTGACGTCTAACCACCCCTTAAATGTTGGTTTCCTCCAAGGCCCCACTTTATTTATCTTTTCTGCTCAGTTTGTCCTACCTGCTTTGTCTCACCCACTCCCATGACTACGAGTGTCGCCTTTGATTCATCAGCCCTACTTCCGGCCAGACCTCTGTCTCAAGCTCCAGACTCAGACACCCAACCCCTTGCTGGATCTTGCCACTGGGATACGCCCCGGGCCAACACTTCTAAAGAAGACTTTCTTCTCCCCTCGTCCCTTAGGGTTCTTTTGCTCAAAACCCGGCTCCACTGTCCCCGCAGGGTGGCACAGTTGGTTGGGGTGTGGTCTCGCACACCAGAAGGTTGTGGGTTTGATTCCCGTCAGGGCACATAATACCTGGGTTGTGGGTTCGACCCCCAGCCGAGGCATGTATGGGAGGCAATCGATTGATGTGTTTCTCTCACATCGACGTTTCTCTCTCTCTCTTTCCCCCTTCCTCTCTCTCTAAAACCAATTAAAATATATATCCTTGGGTGATGATTCAAAAAAAAAAAAAAAAGAAGAAGAAGAATGGTACCATAATCTCTTTATCTGCCTGAGTCTAAAACCTAGGGCTCATTTTCTGTCTCCTTATCACTTCCCATCATCAACTGGTCCTCATGTGCCGTGATTCTCTCCTCGGCTCTCCACACTGACCACAGTGCTGTCATCTCCTTACAGGCAGGGATGAAGCCTCTATATTCCCAGCACCTAGGACATAATAGTTTCTCAGTAATTATTTGTGAAATGAATGCATATTCGTTATCCCTAGGTTTCTCAGATGAACCAATAAATGTCTTTATCCACATGAGTATATTCCAAATACAAGAATGTTATTATACCCATTCATCCAACAAATACACATTGCGCACCAGGCACTGCTCTAGGTTTTGCAGATATGATGCCGAACGAGTTAGACCAGATCTTTGCACTCATGGAATTTACGATCTAGTTCACAGAGGCAGATAAAAACAAGTCAATAAATCAGGAAATTTCAGGTAGTGATGAAACACAATTGGGTAATAAAGCGAGAGAGTGACTAGGACAGGGGAAGGGACTACTTAAGGAAAGGTGGTTAGAAAAAATCTTTGTGGGGAGACGTGTACACAGAGAATGGAATGAAGTGAGGGAGCCAGCCATGTAGATATGAGGTAAGAGCATTCCAGCGCAAAGGGCCTGGGGCAGAGAGTAACCTGGACAACAGTGATGAAGGCACCTGAGGCCCTGATGGTAGGGAGGGACCAGCTCACGTGGGGCCTCGCAGGCATGGTAGGGAGCCTGGGCTTTATCTGAAGGGGACTGGTACATATAACAACCCCACTGCCAAGTTCATCTTTGTTGTTTTCTTCCAAAACTTCAGTTGCTCCTGGAAATGTCTTGTTACCAGAAAAGTTGTCCATTGCATGGACTATCACCTTTCCGTTTGGTTAACACAAGTAAAACTGATATTCGGACACGTTTAGGGGATGGAAAAGAGGAAGGAGGCTCCAGGCCCTCTACACCAAGAGCAATGCTGCTCACTTATTCATTTTGCACGATGAGCCTCCACTTCAGATTTCTTTGGGGGAGACAAGAGTGCTCCATTTACCCCCCTCTGCACCCCACTACCACCCCTGAGTTTGCAAACTGCAGGACTCCAAAGGTCCTGGGGGTGGGGCCGTTCGTGCTGGCCTGCTTCCTGTGTGTCCTCTCCTTGTGCTGCCATTGGTTAATGGAGGCCAGGAAAGACAGAAGGATGTGGTTCCCTAGTAAAGGTGGGAAAGCATTTGCCTGGGAGCTCCCAGAGGATGAGCCATGTGGCCATTTGCATAATGAGGTGGCTACATACTCGGAAACACCTTTTGTAGAAGGTATTTGTTTGGCATGTGTCTGCAACTGCGACTGATAAAAATGTGCGGTTCAGTTCAGGGCACGTAAAGACCTACGTCAGGGATCCAAACAAGCTTCCGTTGTGGGCGCTGATGCTAATGGCTGACCTCCCTCTTGTCCAATCTCAGTCTTAAAGGATCCACACGTGGCCTTCAACTCCGCCCAGGAACCCATCTGGCCCAGGGCCTGTGAAATCCACTAAGAGTGGATTTCTTCCTCCGCGGCCCCCAGGCGCTCTCTGCTCCAGCCAGGGCAGTGTTCTGTTACCTGAATGCAACGTCTGTACGCCCATCCCAGAATTTTCACCCTCTCTGTAAGGCCCCCTCACCTAGCTCTTCCCCCCACACCACTTTACTTAGTTAATTCCCATTCTTCAAATCTCAACTCAAACATCATGCCTTCCAGGAGGGCTCCCTAGACTCCCTCAACGCCTCCCTGATCACCTGGGTTCTTTGTTTTGTGTCCTTTAAAGAACCCACTCCTTTTCCTCGTAGCACCAGAGCTTAATCTGGATGATTCCTGCCTGCGCGTTCCTGTTCGATTAAGGTCTACCTCCCCCTGCTGGCATCACGAAGGTTGGACAAGGCCCCCTTTCGACCACAGTGTATTTATTCACAATAGTGAGCACGGTGCAGGATAGGCGGCAAACGCTCAGTAAGTATGTGAATGAAAGTCGAATGTCTGTGGTATGCAAAGGAACGGAGACTAGAATGGAGTCTCTCCTATTTTTACACGGGCCTAAGGGAAGTGGCCCCTCTCTGATGTTACTGATTACTCTGTATGAACTAAGTGAGCTCCATGCAGTGAGATTTTCAAAATGTTTTAAATTTTCTATCCCTGTCTTCCTTCCCCCTTGTTTTTTCCTACTTGTATGGATTTACTCAGTTTTCTACATTGAACATATATTACTTTAAAACTTAATTTGAAAAAAATCCCTCTGGAAGTAACTAATTCTTAACTCTAAAATAAGGAGCGTTCGGGGTCTCAATGCTGGAACCAGAGGGAAGGAACCCTGGCATGCCGCTCGGTCCAGCAAGAAACAACATTTGCATAGGTTTGATAATGTGTAAATAGTACACGTTTTTGTTTTTTTTTTAGGCTACTCTTGATAAAATACAAATGTGACCAAAAAAAAAGGCAGCTGTGATGATATAGAAGTAAACGCACACCTGGCAAGAGGCAGGGGGAGGAGGTTTCAGGAGGGTTCATTTCCCCATCTTGCATGGAAAGAAGTCAGGATGCTAAACAATGTTACTCAGGGAAGCAGTAGAGGTGTGAGGCAAGCGTATCATGTCTGATCACAAGGGAAAACAACAGGAGCGGGAAGTAGTCTAGTTAAATACTGAGGGGAGGAGTGGGGGGAGGTGCACACCAGCTGAAATCTCATCTTTCCGACTAGGGACTCAGTCCATATTGTGTAACGTGGCTAATTAAGAAACAGCAGCCTGGGGCCTTGCAGAGACTGCAGATCTGAACTTGGGAATCATCAGCGTGAGGATGGAAACAGACCCGAGGAAGCAAAAACACGAGTGCAAGGACCAGTTGGTGTGCTCCACAGCACGGCCTGAAAGGGGCCTGCGTGCTGCCGGAAACAGGACGACAGGTGAGGCTGGAAAAACCAGATTTTAACGAAGTTTACCGTCTAGTGGGGGAATGACGCAATGATGGCTTTGAGAGGGGCCTGAGAGGATGGGCAGGAAATGTGCAGGGCACACAGAGGAGGGATAAGATCAAAGATAGCATCGCTGATGTCACGGCGGCAGGAAATGCCCTGTCTGGCTGACAGGGCCGCAGGCAGGCAGGCAGGAGCTGGGCTCTGGGGTCCCAGGGCACAGGCAGGGAGGGTGAGGCCCTGGTAGCCGAGGGCCTGCTTATGAACTTCTGCTGACTTTACCTCCATCACCTCATTTAATACAAAGACTCTAGGAAGGAGGTATGTAGCCCCAACATTTTGGGGGTGTGAAGGCTCAGAGGACTTCATCATTTTGCCAGAGTCTCAGAGCTATCACATAGAGAGGCAAGACTGGAATCCAGGATTTCTGACTCCAAAGACACACCCTTTCCAGTAGCACAGCTGAAAATGGGCCTGAATCCCGGCTGGCACAGCCCTGCTGTAACTCACCCGAGACCTCTCCTTTGCCTCCCGATGCATCTTTGGTCTTATTCTCTGAACCTATGGTCTCTGACTTAGTGCCACCATGGTCTTGTTCTTATGTTCTCTGGGCTAGTGCCACCATTACTTGTAACTGTGAGGCACTGTATTGGATATAGGAGAGTATAAGTAAATACTTCTTATTAAATGAAGAAATGGGTGACAGGCTGGAGCTGAGACTTCACAGGATTCTCTGGCTTGATCTGTACGAGGCCACCAGGCCCACAGGACAGTCATCCTTCCTAGACCCAGCCTTACCTTACTCTGTCATTCTGCATCACTTGCTGAGTTTTGCAGCCCTGGATGGGACACAGATCTTTCCCGAGAGGCACAAAGGCGTGAGGATTCCCCTGTGTCCACAGCAAATCTCAGGTCAGGAATGCTGATTTCAAACCTCTAAGTGACCGACGAGACCCTGCTGCGTGGTCACCCTCTGAACTCCCTCACTGGTCATCAGGCCTCGCAGCCCTGCCCCCACAGCACACCTCCTTCAGAACCACTGCCTGCACACCCGAAACGCTGGGTGTGGGGAGGGACACGCTGGGCCTGCCACGTGGCCAGTGCAACGGCGAAGGCCCCAGGGACCTGTCTCCACTGCAAGTCACTGAAATGTGAAACCAGCAAATTCAAGGACTGGAAAAGAGATGGAATTAAGTCTGAGTTGTGATTGGGAACAAAGACCCGTGGTCTTCCTTCCATCCTGCTGCCTTGTGCCCGAACAGCTGATGGGTTCACGACATCCAGGCAGTGTCCTATGCCTCGCTCTACCGCCGTGCTATCCACACAGCCCGACCAAGAGGAAGTGGGCACCGCAGCTGCCTCCCAGGTGCCAGAGCAGGACAAACGCCAGCACTAGAGTCAGGACACCAGGCAACGTCCAGGGGTCTCAGGACCCTCTGCCCTCACCGGCGATAAGGGTGCCATCTTGTCAGGGTTTGTGTTTATTCAGGGGGAGGGGAATGGCCTCCAGTAGAGATGACAAAGTAACGTCACCCAGAGTGGAGGAGTAGACATGGCTGAATTCTCCGGGCCTGGTGGGTCAAAGGCGGAGTCAGCATTTTAAGTCTTGCGGGAGACCATCTGTCAGTTTAAGCAGGACAGTAACGTGATCGGGTCTGTGACTGTATGGAGATCCTTTTGCTGCTACGTGGAGAATCAGCTCTGCCATCTTATTCCCCGATGCTTTACCTACTAGTAAATTCTACGCTTAGCAAGAATGGAAAGATAGGAACGCTCAGAGAATCTGGTTTTGAAACACTCCTCATAAGTTGAGCCCAGGGGGAAGGCATTATTAGTTTTCTCTCTCTAAGAGCTGTGGAAGCAGCAAAGTCTCCCACCAGATCCACGGGAGGAGTGCAGCCTGCAGCGGTATTCTGGGTGTTGTCTTAGGGCCACTCTCATGGACCACGTGGCCTCTTTCTAGTGTGACCCGGCCAGCTTCCCTGGCTCCGCCCGCCTTTCCCTGATCCTGAGCTGACGTTCCCTGCTGGTAAGTCAAGTAGATGGGCAGCATGAGAGTCGCCGCTGAGTTTGGCACTAGCAGATGCCTCTATAAATTTAAAAAATCCAGCCAGAGGTCCCGAAGGGCATATGGTACCGAGAATAACGCTCACCCTCTAGTGGAAGTAGCTGGAAAAAACAAGAAACCTTCCTAACTTTTCTTCCTTTTTTCCACTGTGACTTTGTCTGCACAGGGGTCTTTTCTCTTCTGAACTTCTAAGATTCCATGATGAGGTTTCCTTTTCTTTTTTGCCTCAGGTTTGTATTACGAAACATGTTAAACAAATAAAACACTTGAAAGAACAATGAACATCCCGAGACCCTCAGTGTGGAGTTACAGCGAACATTTTACCATATCCGCTTTGACTCGATGAGTTTTACTGAATCACTGGGAAGTGAGTTAAAGCTCTTGCATTAGTCGGCCTTAAATCCTTCAGCATGCAACTTCTAAAAACAAGGACATCCTCAGTGATCACAACATTAAAAAAATTCTTGTCCTGACTGGGTATCTCAGTTGGTTAGAGCGTCGTCCTGACATGCCAGGGTTGTAGGTTCGGTTCCCAGTCAGGGCACACACAAGAATCAACCAATGAATGCAGAAATAAACGGAGCAACAAATCGAGGTTTCTCCCTCTCTCTCCAATCGTTTGGGTCTGTGGGATGACGCCCAACCCACTGAGTGACACCAGTCAGGGCTAGAGTTCTTTTTTTTTTTTTGAATTGGGGTCCAACCACGATGAGCTTTCTAAAGCTTCTGCACCTACCAAGTGCCACAGTAATGCTTATTACCCCCGCTGCTTAGGACGGCCACTAATGAACTGTATTATGGTTATGAGCAAAGAAGTCATTAGGTGATTAATAAGGACCAAAACCTCACGTAAAATTGCTCTTTGCCAACAGAGCAAGTAAAAGTGTAAAGGTTTTCGGTCAGAATGCAAGCATATTTTATTATAAGGAACCCACATCAAAATTCTTCAAGGGATGAGTATTTCATCTGGGCACTGCTTTCACTCTTAAAAAATTTCCTTTTCTGTTGCACTTAATTTAAAACTGATAGACCATCAAATACCACAAAACCTCATGTTCCCAACTTAGTCCTTGAAGTTAACTGGGGACTCATTTCTCTTGGCTAACGGATACCACAAAAATTCAAAATACATATTTTTAAAAAACAGGGGCAATGTGATCCTTGGCGTCCCGGATTCACGTAGAACAATAGACTCTACCTTTCAGCTCTGTTTCTGGGTAGAAAACAGTGTAGCATTTTTTTACTAATTTCCTCAAGGTAATCATCAAAGCAGTCTCAGAGCAATATTTCTTAAATAGCATTTTGCTCTGAGTCTGGAGGCAAGAAAAAGACAAATAACACCGATGTGAATGTCGTATGGTTTTATCTTTGTCAAGTGAGTGCAGAGAAATGAGCTGGCAAACCGGAGGTGGAGCCCCCACAGGAGCCCCTCCTGGTTTTCTGGCAGCAAAGGCACCGAGGGGGGTGGGGCCTAGCCAGAGCGCCCAGCGGTCCGGTTTAAACATTCCCTTATATGGACGCACGTGGATGGTCAGTGTATGCGTTTCCTGCATACTGGTGTTAAGCCCAAGGACACGGGGTCTGTGGAGCAGGGAGAAATCAGGCCTCCCACATCCCCCACGACCCCTTGTACAGAATGAACGAGCTGTAGCTTCCAGCCCCTCAGCTGGGGTCCAGGTACCGTGGGAAGCTCAGCTGCGGTACGGTCCTTGTGCCCCTGCTCTGTGGCACCCCCTTCCAGGAGCGCTCTGTAGCCCTGGCGAAATAAATCAGTAATTTAATCTTCTCTAGCTCCCTCTGTGTGTGGTCTTCCCCCGCTCCTCTGTGCCTCACTTGCGTCATGCTATATATTGTTATGTCTCACCTCCACCCGGTCCCCCATCCCCACTGCCGAATTGTCAAGGGGAGACAGAGTTATTATTCTGGATCCGAATCATGTTCGGTCAACTAGGAAAGCTCTACAGCCAAGAAACTGGCCTGCAAGGAGGCCCTCACCCAAGTGCATGCCGGTGTCTGCCAAGGTCGGCAGGTCCCAAAGCGTGTACACTGGGCGGGCAGGGAAAGGGTGTGTCATAACAGTGGGTCCCGCAGTGAGCAAGTTCCTTTCTTTTCAGCCCCTATTGATCTTTCCGACGACTTGAGTGAGAAAGTCTCCATTTGCGACCTTTCCGCACAGCACATCCGACTGCCGCTCTGACACTTGCTGACCTCTGTGTTGAACAGAGAGAAGGAGCAGGCCTCAGGGGCCGAGGCCGGCGTGGGCAGCAGCTGGACGGACCCCACCTCGCCTTATTTTGATTGAATTTATTATTCTGGTTGCTTTCTAGTGGTGATAAGAGATCACGAGGTGCTTTCAATGGAAGTGACATATAAAGTCTCCCGTAAAAATAAGTTGAAGTTAAAAAGCAAGCTAATTTAAATAAAAACATCCTGTAAGTAATAGGACCAGTGGTGTGCGGGCACAGCAAGAACGGTGACACCCGCACATCAGCGACTGAGCTTCGGAAACAGGAGTTCAAGGAGACTGCTGCTAGATCAGGGACTGTCCACCCTGGCTGCACTCCTCAGCTTGGTGAACAGGACTTTTGTGACCAAACAGAGTAAAAACATGTATATGAGGGAAATTACGTGCCGAAACATAACATCATCCGGGAGGCATCCTTTGGAATGTGAACCATCGTTAGCAACTGTGGGAATGTGGTTTGTGCCTCCTTTCGGCGTCTTCGGATTTTCTAGCAGTGAATTTATATCAGTTACACAATAAGAAAAACAAAATTAAAGAAAAGGGATTATAAAGTAGAAGCTGGAGAATAGGGGCCAGATGCGAAGTTGGAATTTAAACAAAAATAAAAACCAAAAACCAACACAGCAATCTGCACAGCTCGGTGGAGCAGCCCTCTGTCCCCGAGTATGACACCCGAAAGTGTCTGGGTTCTCGCCTGACTCCCGCACTTGTGAACCGCTGGGAAGGCCGGGAAGGTCGTCTGCCTCTCGGGGCCTCAGTTTCCATTCTGTGAGATGGGGGCTTGCACTAGATTGGTGGCTCTCAACAGGGGGAGGGGTTTCGTCTTCCAAAAGAGTATTAGGCGTGATCTGGAGACCTTTCCAGTTGTCACAACTGGAAAGATGCTGCCCAAGGTCCTACAATGCACAGGACGGGTCCCTACACCAAAGGGTTGTCTGGCCCCAAATGTCAGTGGTGTGGAGGTTGTGACACCGGTCCTGCATGGTCTCTGATGGTTTTCCCAGGACTGACCAACATTCAATTCTGTGAGTTTGGGCCAGACTCTCCTCCCCTCCTGAAAGAAAAGCGATGCTCTCAGGACCGACCAGAGGGTGGCTGGGGCCCACTTGACTGTGAAAAGGAGAGAAGAAATAATCAACAGGACCAAAGGCAGGAAACATCTCCAGTCCTGGGCTGGGCAGCAGCCCTGCAGTAAAATGCAGATGTGGAAGAAGAGCTGTCTCCTCCCAGGGACTCAGGCCTCCCTGGCTCACATGAGTGAACAGGGCCCTCTCCTGGTGTGTGTCAGTATAACAAGCTATGTGCTGGAAAACCACGCCAAGTGTGAATAAAATCATGGTGACTGTGCAATATTTCCCTGAGGACCACTTTATGATTTCTTGGGGTAAAAGACACTAGAGAAAACACTAGTCATTAATAACAGAATTGCCATTAAAAGCATAACAGACTTATAAACAGATACTTAAGAAATGCTGACTCATTTCAGATTAGACTCAAATATATTTAAGAGCATGCCACAACCAGACCCTTTGTGACTGCCTGGTAACCACAGACACAGAACAACCAGTGCAGAGTGGGGACAAGAAGGTCTTTTCAATCAGTGATGCTGGGACAACTTTGCAAGAAATGAAATTGGATTTCTACTTCCCACTAAACACAGACATCAATTCCAGATACAAAATACACTTAAAGGCCTGTTACTCCTTGAAGGGCTAAACTCTAAAAATTTTAGAAGAAAACATATGTTTATAACTTTAGGGCAGATTTTTAACTTTTTTTAAAGACTTTATTTATTTAGTTTTAGAAAGAGGGGACGGGAGGGAAAAAGAGAGGGAGAGAAATATCAATGTGTGGTTGCCTCTTATATGCCCCACACTGGGGACCTGACCTGCAACCCAGGCATGTGCCCTGACTGGGAATCAAACCAGTGACCCTTGGGTTCTCAGGCTGGCACTCAATCCCCTGAGCCACACCAGCCAGAGCTAGGGAAGACTTTTAACATAGCTCACAAGAAGAGCACCAGCCATACAGGAAAAGAGGAAAAGATTAATACACGAAACCTTCGAAACTTCTGTTCATCAGAAGACAAGCTACATGGGTGGCCTCATAATGCGCGCCTTGTCCTGGGACTAGCTTTTTTCCACTCAGTATTATGACTCACACTTTTTTTTTATGCTAGTATGTACAAAGCTACTTTACTACCTCTCCTCTCACCTCCCTTCCCTTCCCTCCCCCTTCCTTCCCCTCCTCTCCTTTCTTTCTTTCGCTATTAGTTCCCCTCTTTAATGAGAACAACTGATGTGTCATTTAAATAATTTTGTAATTTCAGCTTCATAAAGTAAAAAGCTCCAGAAAGCTCCTTCATGCCTCATTCTAATCTCAGAAAGTGTCTTAGCTTAGAGATTTCCCCAGTTGTCTGCACAGAAAGCAGAGTGCACTGCTCTGGGGAGCCCTGATCTTCCCGGGGAGCCCTGATCTTCCCTGTGCGCCGGCCTGCCTCCCTGGGGCTGGAACCAGCACTGAAAACCTAGGCCTTAGTTCTTCCACCTCTGCTGCAGTGTGAGCTTGGGGGAGGGGCTCCTCCCCTCCCCGCCCCATTCGCCATTTCCTCCCACCATTGAGGTCTGTCTAGGGTCTCAAGGTCTTTGGTCCTGAGTGTCCTGTTGTCCTCAGTGATCTATGCAAGGCACCGCCCAGGCAGGGCTGCCTGAGGAAAACTTCCCTTTTCTTGCAGCCTGATCAGGGTCTGCACAGGGGAAGCTTAGCTGATGCTCAGGAGGTGCTAATAGGAGACACCCAGGGCCTGAGGCTTGGGGACCCACCCTCCCCCACCTCCACTCCTAGTGCTCTTGGAGCATCTCTCATCTTCCTGAGGCCTTGAGCAGAGAGCAGTGCTTCCTAGTTATCTCATCCCTGTGACTTTTGAAGGCTCTGTTGCCATGGCAACCCAGGCACCCTGAACCAGGTTACAAACCTGTTACTGTAAAGAGGAACATTAGCTGTCTGGGAAGCCCATTTAATGGGGAACAGGGAGGCAATTACTCCCTATGGAGGAAGAGCAAAACTGTGCACTTCCGACTTTCCGGTGACGACAGGTCCCTCCTGTGTAGTGGGGGCCCCGAGGCACGCAGTGAACCGGCTTCCAGACAACTGAGAGCAAGAACTTTCTTCGGCTTTTATTCTGAGCTCTTGCTATCCTGGCTTCCTGCTCACCTCTCTCTACCTTCGTTCTGCCTCCTTCCTGAGCCTTCCTTTCCCCCCCTTTCCATGCCTGCAAGGTGACCCCTGGGGTGCACAGCTGCAGATAGCCTCGTCCTTCATTCACCTTCCAGTCCATTCTTCTCCCCACGGCCAAAGGGCCTTTAAAAAAAGTAAACCAGAACCCCTCACTCCATCTCCCAAGGCTCTGATGGCCAGGGACTGCGGCCACCTGCTTCTCCCACCTCAGCTCCTGCCTTGTCTCCTGAGCCTCTTCACTCCAGCTCATGCCAGGGTTCTTTCTTTCTCTTCAATACATCAAGCTCCATCCTCTCCTGATGCCCTTCCCTCTGTCTGTCCTCTTTCCCTGGTGATTGCTTCACGGCACGTACCGCCGCCTGCATTCACAATCTCTGGTTATTTACTTCTCCCATCACCTCCTCTCTGGAGTAAAAACAGTAATGATCTGTCTCTCCTGTGCCTGGCCATTTACCCGCCACCTGGAACAGCACCTGGCTATGAGCAGGCTATCCGCACCACCCACCGAATGCAGGTATAGAGAGAGAATTGAGGGAGTGGACGCCCACGTTCCCACCAGGTCCTCAGGAGCATGCATCCCCAAAGCGACATCTCTCCCCCTTCGCTCCAGCGGCTCCGGCTGCACCGGCTTCCCCACGCCACTGAGAGGGCTGGGCCCACTTGTGGACACCAGCCATGGAAGACAGCAGAGACAAAGGTGCACCAACAGTCATGGGATACAGTGGCTTGTTCTGTGTGGTTTCAAGAGGGTGGATAACTCCCACCAGTTACTGAGTTCTTACTGTATGCTGTTGCATGCATCATCTCCTTTCAGCCTTCAATTGCTCTGTAGGGAAGAATCGCTATCTCCCATCACAACACATGAAGATAACACTACGTGCTCTTCCTTCAGCCTGGAACACTTGTCCCTGACTCTATCAGGCAAATTCCTGGTCATTCTGCAGGCTACTTCCTCAGGGAAGTCCTCCCTCACCCCCAAGAGCACACCAGGTCCTCGGTTCTACATTGCCATTAAACCTTGCACTCATCCCTCACGGCCCTGACTGTGATTGTGAACACATACTTCTTGCCCTAGGTGGTGTGGCTCAGTGGATTGAGTGCCAGCCTGAGAACCAAAGGGTCACTGGTTCGATTCCCAGTCAGGGCACATGCCTGGGTTGCAGGTCAGGTCTCCAGTAGGGGGTGCGAGAGGCAACCACATATTGATGTTTCTCTCCCTCTCTTTCTCCTTACCTTCCTCTCTGTCTAAAAATAAATAAATAAAATCTTAAAAAAAACACACCAAAACCCCCCACATACTTCTGTGTAAATACTGCTCAGCATGGGTCTCCCTGCTACTGTCCAGGACACGAGGTGGGGACTGGCTACTGCCTTGTCCACGAGGTTAGTGCCTGTCCTGTGGCAGCCAAGGAGTCATCATTTGTTCAATGAGTGACGGGAGAATTACGACTCCCAGATGGCCAAGGCCCTGCCTCTAGGGAAGGTGGGCGGGGCGGGACCCGAGTTCCTCCTAGCGCTCGCATGGCCACAGGTGTCAGAACGGGATGCAGAAGGGGCGTGCACCCCACACTGCAAGGATGTGAATCCATGCCGCAGGGCCCCTGGGCAGGTGTGGCACGGGGGCCTCGGAAGTCTGGCTGGGCCAGGGGGGTCCCAGCCTGGGACGCTCCCCTCTGGGCTCAGGACTTACCAGAGCTTGCTCTATAAGCAGGCAGAAGAGGATGGCGTTGCCCACTTCCCGCAGGCTCTGGAACACATCTGTTTTGAGCTCTGCATACTCAATGATGTCTTTCAGCTGGTGGTGGAAGAACTCCAGGATCCCTGGGGGAGGAAGGAGGACGGTCAGCGGGAGGCTGAAACGGCTCAGCCGGGTCAATGGGAAGTGCCAGCTGAGCAGCAGCCCCGCACACCTGACTCAGGGGAGCAAAGAGCTGAATCAACCTCCGGGTAGGATTTCTTTCAGGCTGAGGACTAGAGAAAGAGCAGACAGCTAGTTCTGACATGTTTTTAAAACAAAACAAAACAAAACACACAATGAGTAGCCCTAGGTCTTCTGCAGTCCCTCAAAGAGTCACCTGAATTCCTAATAAGGACAGAAATGAGCACTTATTTACCAGTGTTAGATACTGTGCTAAGGACTTTATCTGTAGTATCTCCTTTAATACTCATAACACCGCAACAAAGTAGGCACTAATACTCTGGTTTTCAGATAGGGCTCAGAGAGGGTAAGTGGCATGCCCAGAGTCACACCGCTTAGCACGTGGGGCAGCTGAGACCAAAAACCAGAGCTTTCGGCCCCAGCCCTTTCCTTTTCTGAATCCCACTGCCCCAGCACCTGGCATCCTGGTTTTTAGAAAAAACACCAAGCGTCAAACTCTTGGTCTCCATCTCTCCGTATTCCCTAGGCCGATTCAGTCCCTATTCCACTACGAGGGAAGGAAGGAATCATTTCTCTGCCCAGAAGTTGAATGGCAAAACTCCTGTTTGCTGACTCACCTTGGAAATGCCACCTGGGGCACCAGCCTCCTCCATCTGGGCACATGGAGGAAGGAACCCCAGAGGCGCTGAGCTAATAGAGACCTTAAGGAGGAAACCCGGCTAGTACATGGTTTAAACACTCTCATGTCTGTGGTCCTCTTACACTTCCCGGTGGTTCTGTGAGGCGGGCCCAACAGGCATCACTTACCGTGGCTGATGGAAGACCCTACTACTGCCCAGAGGCATTAGACAGGGTTCAAGGCTACCTATCCAGCTAGGGGCAGAGGGAGGATGCAAACCCAGAGCTCTGCCAGCTCGCTGGCAGAGAAGCAAACACCCCAAGGTGGGTGGCCACAGCCCTCTCCCCCCATGGGAGGGGTTTGGATTATTTTCCTATCACCACCCCTGCCCCCGGTTCCCCATCACCAACCTGGGGAGCCATACTCATGCCGGGGCAAGCGGCATATCTTGGGCATCACCTCGATGAGCGTCTTCACGTACTGGAGAATGGTGCCTTGGAGCTGAGGAGGCAAGAGGACAAGATGAAGCATCCTCCGCTGCTGCACAGGTGCACCTTCGGGCCAATCGCTGGGCTACTGGGGTGCACGGGGGTTCTGCTGGAACCTGGGGGTAAGGACGATTGACTGACTGTGTCCCCCGTGAATTCCTGTGTTGAAACCCTAATCCCAGGTGTGATGGTAGGAGGTGGGGCCTTTGGGAGGCGGTCAGTCGTGAGGGTGGAGCCCTTGGGGTGGGATGAGTGTCCTTAAAAGAAGAGAAGCGAGAGAGATGATGTCTCTCTGCCATGTGAGGACCTGGCCAGAAGGCAGCCACCCGTGACCCAGGAGGCGGCCCTCACCAGAACCCGACCACGCTCGCCCTGACCTCGGACGTCCAGCCTCCAGAACTGTGAGGAATACGCATGTCACTGAAGCCCCCAGTCTGTGGCGTATTTGTTAGAGCAGCTGAGCTGGCGCAGACGGCGAGGGTCTGTGCTCTGATAGGACGGAGCAGGTTCTCCCCCATGATGGGGGGCAGCCCCGGTGCCCGTTATCAGGGAAAATGGGCCTTTGTAAGACAGCATAGGGAGCTATCTCATCACTCCACTGGACTTACAGACTTTAAGGGGCAGTTTCTAAGCCCGGTGTCCTTGCTGGGCTTGGGGTCCAGACTAAGAGCTCAAATGCAATGGAGCCAGGGAGCTGTAGGGACTGAGACGCACTCTCTTATTTAGGCATGAAAAACCCAGAGCACCTTGATCCCTCCTGTGTCCAGACATCTTCAATCGATGGCCACACTTTCCTGTTTGGCTAACAAAGGAGTAGGTCACAGGCACCAAGGGATAAGGGCAAAGGACTCCGTGGGTGATTCCTACAGACACAGCCGAAGTGTCTCGAACTCTCAGGCCAGCAGATCTCGTCCCTATCAACCCCATTTGGGCACGTCCCAGGCCCCACGGTGGCCTGTCCTCACCAAGCTCTTGACGATCTTCAGCAGCTCCTCCATGACCACGGCGATGCCCTGGTAGCCCAGGAGCCTGCAGATGGTCTTGAAGTGAGGGGGGCCCACGAAGTTCCTGTAGGAGCTGTAGATGTGGCTGTAGGCGATGTTGAGAGGCTGGAAAACAGAGGGTGTGCAAAATGAGAGGCTGAGGACATGCTGGTGGGAGATGTTTCCCTGACAGAAAGGACGGAACCCTGACGTCACCTGTGCACTCTCACTGGGGACCCCTGGGCATATGTTGGCAAGATGCTGGCCGTGGAGAGAGGTGTGGTCAGTGGCCACAGGAGGAAGCAAAGGTCACTAGATAGAGCAGAGGGGAGAGAACTTCCAGGAAAATATCTTTTCTACAGAGTCTCCCACTACCCACACCTGTCCACACACAAACCGGGACTTTTTTATACACTGAGCTACGGAGTGGGGGTAAAACTGATGATTTTCTTTCTCTAGAGACATTTTTGGTCCTAGAAACCAGCTGGAAGAATCCCATGAGAAAGCAATAGCTGGTTCAACACTGTCTTTTTTCTTCTCCTTTCAGTCGTCTCCATCCATGACGGGGCGGGGTCTTGGGAACAAACAGGCTGGGAGTCAGGAGACCTCTGCTGAGTGTGTGGAGATCAGCTTCCTCTACGAAAGGAGGGGGATGGATTAAATCTGAGGTTTCCCGACGTTTTGAGAAGCCGTGAAAAGGAAAGATGTCCCAGGAACTAGTGTGTGAAACAGACGAAAGCAGAGCTGCTCTGTCTGGGAGCTGGTTGGGGGCTCAGGGCCCTGGCTGCTGACTGGCCACCCCTGTTGTCCTCGGAACCCCTACAAAGTCCCCCAGTGAAGGAGTGGGATCTCTTTAAGATCTCTGTTGAGAATATATGTCCCTAATATACAGGTCCCTAAATTGCTCTGATTTGGTTACCAAAGTTGTCTCTTTGTTTTAAAATTCTGCCACTTACAGAGACCCTCGTGCCAGGCCCCGTGAAGCCCCCCATGTGCGTTCTCATTTAATCCACACGACAACTGTCTGGGGACGGACAGCTCTCGGCCCCATTTCACAGGCGAGGAGCCTGAGACTCAGGGTGGTAAGTAGCTTGCTCAAGGTCACCCAGTGCCTAGGTAACAGAGCCCTGATCTGCACCCAGGGAGGTCAGATTCCAAAGCCCACATTCTTAACCTCTCCTTAACAGTGGCGGACTCTGGAACTGAATTCTATCATAACCCATTTTTTGTTTTTAGATAAGGCTTCACTTCAAAGCTTAGTGCTGAGTGAAGTCTTCCTGCCTACACTCAAGAATCAGAAAACTCTTGAACGCACACCGTGCAAGTACGGGAAGACCACGTCTGAAATTCTACTCGCTGGAATTCTCTCTATCAGTTGGCTAATGAGAAATGCTGTGTGAATGAAACAGGAGCTGTAGTGCTGTTTTCGGAGGACTGCAAGATTCTCAACTCCCTCTGGAGCCATCGAGGGACAATTTAATTATACCCAGCCCAGGTTCTCCACTAGGTATGTTTTAGTATAGATGAATTCTTCTAAACTTTATGAAACAAACATCACAGTCAGAGTACCCTCTAATACCAAGGACACATGAAGACCACAGCTGGAAAACCCACGAACAGCGAGGGTTCTAGAGGAATCAGAACGCCCCCCATCATGCAGGCTGAGTGATGGTTCGTCTGCTGAGCTGATCCCTATGCGTGGGGAGGCTCAGACAGTGACAGACAGCAGGCTCCACACTCGACACCAACGTGCTGTCACAGTAAACTCTGCCTGAACCGGGCAGACAGGTATCTTTTATGAGGTTCCTACGGGTCTCTAAGTGTTACGGGGCAGGAATGGTTTGTGTAGGGAAAGAAATATAACTAACTTAAAAGGACGATGTTCAGTCAGGCTGGTGTTCAGCAAACCCTGGAAGTCTGCGAATTTTTGAGCTTGATTTAGCCACGCCTGGGGGCCAGGCCACGTCTGCGTGCAGCAAACCGTTTTGGGGCCTGTGTAACAGGCCACCTGGTCGAACAGGGCTGGGTGCAGGGTGGGGTGAGTGAGGCACCGGCGCCCAAGATGGTGGGGGGCTCACTCTCCTCCGTGAGTGCACCTCAGCTCTGGCGCTGTTCTCAAGGCCCCATTCCGTATTCTCCTGCTCCCACGGTTAGGGATGAGGAGTATACAGCAAACACCAAACAAACCCTGGCTCACCACTGGTGGGGGAAGCAGATGACGAGCAAGGGGCATGAGAGAACTTTCTGCACGATGGATATGCCCTACATGTTGCTTGGGTCGTTGACTACACAGATGTACGCATCCGTCAAAACTCATGAAACTACAAGTACCCTTATGATCCGTGCATTACGGACTGAGTCAGCTTTATATGTTGAAATCTCAACCCCTATATGTGGGACCTCTGGGAGGTCACTAAGTCATGAGGGTGGGGTCCTCATGAATGGGATGAGTGCCCTTGTAAGAAGAGACTCCAGAGCTTCCCCCACCCCCAGTCACATGGAACACAATGAGAACAAGGCCATCTGCAAACACGAAACTGGGCTTTTGCCAAGCACCAGATCTGCTGGCACCTTGACCTTGGACTTCTCAGCCTCTAGGCAATACAGAAATGTGGTTTAAGCCATCCGGTGGGTGGTATTCTTGTTACATCAGCCGGAGCTAAGTGAGTTTTACTATATACGGTTATATGTCACCATAAAAGTAAATTAAAAAACCCACTGGGCTATACCATAGCCCAATTTACTTCCTGACACTTTCCCCCAAAGATTAAAAAACGAAAACCTCAATTGAGTTTTCTCTAGAAGAGGGCTGCAGCTCGAGCCCACACAGGCACGAAGGAGTGGTGACCTGGCTCTGCTGCTCACAGGCCCCAGCGGCACTCCCAGTAGGTGGGCTGCCCCCCCCACTGCATCCCTCCACCCACGCAACACTCTCCAGGCCTCTCCTCTGAACCCACTAAAGCTCTGAGCACTTCTCCTTCATCCCCTTTCAAATATCCTATGAAAGGCATTTCTGAGCAGAAGGGTGCTTTCCAGTGTGTATGCCTGGAGGAGGCAAAAAAGTAACCAGCTATTTTATTTTATCCTGTGATTCTATGACTTCTTTTTCTGCTTTGTCTGAGTCTACAGTTATAAACTGGGTGGGCTCACCTGAGTTCACATTCCAGGTCCGTAAGTTTACTAGCCTGATGATCTTGAGCAAATTACTTAACCTCTCTTAGCTTTGGTTTCCCCTCAGTGAAGATAACATGGGCTGCAGTAGAGCTGTTGGAGGCTTAAATGAGATAACAGATATGAAACACCAAGCGAGCACGGTGCCTAACACGCTGGAAGCACACTGTGCAGTAACAGCCATGCCTGCTGCTTTGTTTGATCATTTGCTAACTGAAGACCAGGGAAATATAGCTTCCAGGTCAAATTTCCCCCAGCAGTCACGGCGCTCTGCATGTGAGGAGAGGAACGCATTCGTGGGGTGCAATTCTGCACAGCACAGTGGATGTCCCACATGGGAATGTGATGGAGGGCAGAGCTGGGACCAGCTGATGAAATGCACCCAAAATGCAGATTTTGCTCAATAGTTACAACATTACAAAGATGGGAGCTGTCCAACAACAGCCTGCTGGGTAGAAGCTCTCCCTGGGGCAGGTATTTGAGTGGAGGCAGAGAGAGCAGGGATCCTGCCTGGGAGGGCGGGGCGGCGGGGCGGCGGGGTGGCGGGGGGGTGGGGGGGGGGCTGCCGGCACTGGAGGAGCTGTGGTTAATGCTCTCTGCAGAGGTGCGAGCTCCAGTGAGGTCTCCCTGGATGCTCTTTCCTCTTAGAGTCTTCTTAACCCTCACTCCCACCCAAGGAGCTTCTAGCACCAGGTTTTCCTTAGCACTTCCTGGCAAGCACAAGTAAAATATATGCATAGGGTTCAACAACACTCCCCAGTTCTAGACAGAGAAGAATAAGTTTGGAATTGCTTTACCACACACAAAGGCTCAAAAATCCCCCCCATGAGTCTGCTCAACGCACACAGGCAGCTTCTTGTTGATGCTCCTACATCAGTCTTGGATTCTGGTTAGGACCAGAAGTTTAAGCCTCAGCTGATCACACAAGCTCATGAAGGACCAGCATGAATTGAGCAGAATTAAAATCCTTCTCAGTGAACAAGCACCCCTCACTCCCAACCCCCCAAAGACACCACACCCATGCAAGAAGAAACACCCGTTCATGCTCAAAAGTCCATGCACGCACACCCCCGGAGGGCACCCGTCTGACCTGCTGGCTCAACAGGAGGCTGGGCCCTATTGAGAAAATGTGGGAATATGGGAGCCTGGGCATTTTCTGGGGTTGGGCAAAGAAAAACAGGAATGCAACATGACTTGAGACGTTGGAAACTCACCACAAATCTCTTACACTGAACCGTTCCTGCTAATTGACTCAGGTTACAACCCAGGGGCCTACCTTAGAAATGAATTATGTTCAGGATGCCTCACTTTTAAAATCCAGCTAAACAAGCCAGCACCATCCACAATACACAAAATGGATAATCTTATGAGATCTTAAGAAATAAACAATCCTGATTCAGGAATTAGAGCTATCTTATTAATGTGACATAGATTTGCTTTTATTTTATTTTAATTTTTATTTTTTTAAAGGCAAAACAGTATTTAAAGGAGAGAAAAAATATAGTGAATTTGATCTGGCAGGTCCTGGGCACTATATCATCTGTATATGAAGCTTTAAAAAGTTGTGATAAAGCATACATAACATAAAAGCTACTGTTTAAACTATTTTTATGTGTGGTATAAGGCTGTTAGTCATAAGGCCTCTGTCTTTCACTAGAGGGTAAACAGGACCAGCCACCCCAAACAATAAGAGCTATTTACTTGGCAAAATGAATTCGCAAGCACTTTGCATCTCTGCTTCCTGGAATCTCAATTGCTGTTTTCAGGGATCCCAAGAGGAATTAAAACTGTTTCTAATTTCCTGTTTTAGTTACAATTTCTCTCATGTTCCTTGAGCAATTTGAATACCATCAGCCCACCAACACAAACACAGCTCTGTAATCAGGTTCAGAGAGCAAGCGGCAACTCAACTCTGAAATCACCGCAGATAAATGGATAAAACAGCAACACCAAGAAAGATCACAAGGTGAGATGTATAAAGGACTATAACTCCTGAGCTCCAGGTTCAAATCCATTGCTAGGGCACAGGGGAAACTGCTGATACATTTGTCCACCCCTTCTTGAAGTCTCGTGAGCTGTGTGGGGCTGGGTCTCCAACGGCTGGGCTCCTTGTGGGTCTTCCCAGCCGAGACGCTGAAAGATTCTAGGCAGCTGCTGTAGAGACCTCGAGAAATGATGCTCCTCTTTTCTTGTCGTAGGAATTAAGTCCTTTGAAGAAGGCGAGAGGGAGAACAGGAAACAAGCCTTCCTGTTCAGAGATCCCATACCAACACTCTAACACTAAAGTTTTGAAGGAAACCCATGTCATCATTTTTAAAAAAATAATCTAATATAATAATGCCTCTCATGTGTGTATAATGCCTCTTGGTTTACGAATGTTTTCACCTAATAATTCCTTCATAACTACCCAGGTGCCTTCATTTTCTGCGACTGCGGTAGCAAATTACTGCAAGCCTGGTGGCTTACAACAACAGACATTTATTCTCTCGTAGTTCTAGAATCCAAAATCCAAAACCAGCATCCCTGGGTCGACATCAGGTCGGCAGGGCCGTCTTCTTCCAAAGACTCTAGAGAAGAATCGGTCGGTCCCTTGCACCTCCCAGCTTCTGGGGGCAGCCAGCATTCCTTGGGTTGTGGCTGCATCGCTCCCATCTTCAAAGGTCCCTGCTAAGATCTGCCCTTCTCGTCTGCATGGGTGCAACCTCCCTCTGCCTCCTTCTTATAAGGACATTCGTGATGGATAATCTTCCTATGGTAAGATCCTTAACTTACTCATCTCTGCAAAGCCCTTTTCCCCAAATCAAATAACATTCCCAGGTTCCGGGATTAGGACCTGATCTCTTTGGGGGTCATCATTAACTTACTATACCAGGGAATAGTAAGGGAATCATCAATAGGATGATTGCATCCCCATTTGGCAGAGGAGGAATCTAAGTGCAGTGACTTGCCTGAGGCAAAATGCAAGATGATACTCTGACATAAGGACCAACTGCCCAAATCGCGGAATTCTCTGGATGGTGGATAAATAACGGGTAGCCTGGGAGTGGGACCATGCAGACATGAGTAGGGGTGGCTGCAGCAAAGTGGGTGACACACTGGTGGGGGTGTCAGTGGGGCCGAGGCAGATTCCCCCAGTTAGGCCTCCTGGTAAGAGCTGGTGCCCAGGTATGGACCCAGGTGGGATAGACCTAGGTGGGTTGGGGACCAACCGACCTACACTTATAGCACCGCTTGGCCACAACCTTGCTTTGTGATAACGGTCGAGTTAATTAACCCTGAGCCTCAGTTTCACCCTTTGCGCCTACCTCAGAGAGTTGTTGCATGGGTAAAGTAAGAAAACACAAGAAAATGCACCAAAATATGCTCAGTGGTTATCTCGGAAATGGATGAGCTTGACTGCCATCTTTGAATGTTTCTATATTCTTTAATTCATGTACAATAAACTGTGCTTTTTTAAAGCTATTTTTAAAAAGGAGGGGAATAAAGCATCACGCAGGGTATACACCCTGCCCATTACCACCTCTGGCCTAAGCTACAAGCAACTCAGGGAACGGCCCGGACACACTGGCCTCTCCTCAGTAATCATCGCTACTCTTCCTAAGCCAGCACTTCGGAGAGATGGGTTCATCTTGCTGCTACAACAGCACTGTAAAGCAGGTATTATTGACATTCGCATTTCACACAAGAGTTCACCGAGGCATAGAAAGTGAGGGAATTTGTCCAGGCAGGATGGGAACCCAGACCGGGGTTTCAGGGCCTGCACACCGAAGCCTGGGTGCCCACCAGCTTTGGGACCCAGGTAAGCCCTCACGTGGTCCCTTTACTGCCACCTTCAGGAAGGGCACAGGGACCCCACTGTCAGTAGTCTACTCCTGGTGTACACAGCCTGGCCGAACAGCTGCAGAGGCTACAACTTAGAGACCCAGCAGAAGGGCCTCTCTGAAGGTAAGAAAGAGTGAGCACGGCTGGAGCGTGATCTCTGGAGGCAAGTGTCCCCAGATGCTTTATGTCATTCACTAAGCGCTGCACTGGCTCCTCTGGGTGCTGGTGAACGGAGATGGCCTGAAGGAGCAGGACGAGCCCTGGTCGGGGACGCAGCTCCCAGTCCTGGGTCTGCTGTTAGTGAGCGGCATGGCCTGAGGAGTGCCACCCTTCTCTCGGGATCTCTGAAGCCAAAGGCCTCGTATTCTGAGTGTCTCAGCTTCTCAAATAAACCCTGGCTGGGTGGCTCGGTTGGTTGGAGCATCATACTGAACAACAAAAGGCTGCAGGTTTGCCTCCCAGCCGGGGCACATACCTAGGTTTTGGTTTAGACCCCTGGTCGGGGTGCATATGGGGCACAACCAATCAATTTTTCTCTCTCACATCGATGTCTCTCTCTTTCTCTGAGATGAAACATGTCCTTCAGTTGAGGATTAAAAAAATGCTCATTGTTAAAAATGGCATCCAGGAGCATCAGAAATAAATTCCCCTTTTCTGTGGCAAAGGATTGCGTTCTCGCTCATCACTCCACAGGTGCCCTAACTGGTATTTTTATCCCCCTGAAAATAACCTTTTCAAAAGGCACCAGCAAACGGCCGCACTGGCCTTTCTGTGGAGAGGACGCTTTCATGCCTGGCGGCGGGGAGTCCCCATTAGCCTCCATTACAGCGGATTTGGACAGGCCCCTGGGGAGACCGAAGGCATGAGGAAGCCATGGGGCACGTTTAATCAAGAGACGCCGGACACCCCGACTCCCAGAGACCCCGGGCCAGGAGAGGGTCTGCGACCCCCAGGCAACTCTTTGTGACCTTTTGCTGCGGACGGGACTCACAAGGAAACCTTCAGGGGTTCACTTGGCTACTTTGGCCAACAACCAAAGCTGACTTTTAACAAGATGCAATTTTTGTAAAATAATTCAGGCTTCAATCTATCTGAGCTAGGGTTGCTGCCACGGATTAGCTCAAACTCAGTGGCTTTAAGAAGACAGAACTTGGTTCTCTGTTTCAGACATGCCCTGTGATCTCCCCACCAGAACAGTGACAATGTCTTCTTTTAAGGCAGAGGGGAACAGCAGGGGGTGGAAGCTCAGAGGATGAGCACCTTTGTGGGGCATGGAAAATGGCAAAGTCAGGATTCTTGAAAGAAAAGGTACTTTGGGGATCATCCGACCCAGGAATAGTGGACAGTTTCTATTTCTGGTGTCAACTCCAAATGATCAATTGATAGTTTCTTGGGATGCTGTGTTAAGAAGGACTCCGAGGCCGTGTTTCCGAGCCTTAATGGAACCAGTGGCTCCCTGGGGCTGCTGCAATACACCACCACAAATGTGGTGGCTTAAAACAATGGAACTCTCACACCCCTGGCAGTCCTGAAGGCCAGAAGCCTGACACCAAGCGTTCCTGCTGAGGCTCTGGGGGACAGTCCTTCCTCGCACCCGCACGCTCCTCCTGGACCCTGGTGTTCCTCGGGTTACGGCAGCATCACTCCAATCTCTGCCTCCACCTTTCCGTGGCTTCTTCCCTTCCTGTCTGTCTGTGTGTATAACTCTCCCTCCTTTTTCTTATAAAGACACCAGCCACTGGATTTAGGAATTCCTCTAAATCCAGCATGAGATCACTTTGAGACCCTTAACTAATTCTACAAAGACCCTATTTCCTAATAAGGTCACATTCTGAGGTTCTGCGTGGACCTGATTTTGCGGGAGTGGAGGACACCCAAACCAACCCAGTGCAAAAACCATGATGGTGTAGCAAGCCTGAAAGGAATTCAAAACTGGACAGCGGTAGATCCGTGTCTTCTGTCTGCCACCGATGTAGCCCAGGCCCCCAGCTTTACAGATGATAGATCTGAGGCCCAGAGAACGAAAGACATGGACAGTGTCATACACCTAGGTAACGCCACAGCAGACCAGAATAAAGGAGAGAATACAGAGGTGGGGAAGGAGGTGGGATTGGGAGGGGGTGGGGTGGGATGGAGATGAAATTACTGTTTTAGTTGTGGGATAATGGAGAAGTGCACCTTTGCCTTTGAAACCATTGTGCAAAGAGGATCTAGACTAGGCAAATAATAATAATAATAATAATAATAATAATAATAATAATCCTGTTGGAAAATTTAGGCTCCTTGGAAGAATTAGCACCACTCTGAGGATCAGTTTGCAGCAGACTGTCTGCCTTTTTTTTTTTTTGCACCAAATAAACAAGAGCTCCTCTCAGACTGGTTCCTGAAAGCAACGTGCATACATTTGCCTCCTGGTTGCCATGGTGAATGATGCTGATCCGTTGAAATGAATAATGTGAGCGTTGGGGGCGACAGTGGGATTACTCAGAAGGTGGCGAGAGAGACATCAGGAGAGCCCAGAGCAGAGGCGGGGAAAAGGCACCATTCCCTTGGTCCGGGTCCACTCTGCCTCTGAAGGCTGCGCTCTAACCAGATCTGCCGCAAGCATCAGGTAAGGGACATAAATGGCTCTTCTTGGAAAAGGAAATGGCTCTGCCTTGCACACTCGCTTGGAGGAGGGCCAGGCAGTGGTCACACGAATAGCTACAAATCGGGGGAATTTCCAAAAAGAAGCAGAGGAAGAAAAAGAAATAAGGGAGATGGATTTGGTCCTAAAAGTGGAGGATGCTGCTAGCATCTTGACAGAAAGCCCTTAAAAATGCCTGTTGTCGGAACTCAGTCTGCAAAGACAGCCAGCAGCAGGGGGGAGGCAAATGGGAGAAAAGATTCAGGACATGAAACAGGTTCCTGATCACCCCTGCTGGAAGGGTTTTACGAAGGTCATTGCCTCTGCACCCTTAGTAAAGAATTAAGCTCTTTCCCTGTGGTCAGAAATGTATTTATACAGCTGTGTGGGGTGTCGGGGTGGTGTGAGGAGCCCACTGCAGAGAGCGCAAATATTCAGTGTCCTTGGCAAATGACCTCCCCTGGAGGGACCTGAGCACATCTGTCATCCCTTTCCATCCCCATCTTTCGGGGAGGAAATTTCCTGCCAAAGGGAAAGGAACTACTCCCCTTCCTGAGCATTCTAGTTCACTGTCATCCTTAGAGAAGAAAAACAAGGACTGAAAAATCACTCACGTCTTCTTAGGAAGGAATACGGGCATGAAAACAGAAGGTTGGAGGGAGGCAGGGAGGACAGAGAGCAGCTTGGACCAGAAATCAGCCTGGCTTAATATCCAGTTCTGGTTAAAATCTGATGGACAGGTTTTTCACCATGCCATTGCAGTCTAAAGCAAACCCCCCTGTACTGCATGCCAGAGGAGGAGCAGAGAACAGAGCTGGGGAGAACTGTCCATCACCACACACCGACTGAATGCGGCTGTCCTGGAATTCTCGAGCAGGGTCAGTTCAGTGAAGGGGGAATAAATACATGGGATTCAAGAGAAGTGAAAAGGCTTGCAGATGGCGCTCCCCTCCCAAAGCAAGAAGGCTGGCGATCTGAGGAGGGCTTGTTTGACTTGTCTGGAAAAACAGCACTGGGTCCTCGTGCCAGCCTCCCTTTTCGCAGCAACTTTCTATTACTAAACCCAGTGGCCTTGCATTTGAAAGCCCAGCAGTTCAGTGGCTTTGAGTCTGGTTCTTCTTAGCCGCGTCACCTCAGGTTGCTCATCTGTAAAATGGGGATCTAGCTCGGATGGTGTGTTGAAGAGTTAAGGAAATTCATTATTGTATGTGGCACACCTAGCGTGACCTGTGGCACAGCCACGGCATGCTAACCGTTGGTGGTTACTGCCACTATTAACATTCATAGGACCGGTAGTATTAAACAGTAACAGTCGTGCTGGTATTCAGAGCTGACTGTACTGACCCAGGAAGCTAATTTCCTGTGTACCTCTGGCTTTGAAAAAAATAAACAAACAAGAGCAGAGAGGCTTCGGGGAGAAATCAGCTGCTCATGAGTGATGAAGCAGATCTCCTCTTGCCATGGGCAACAGAACTGGGGGCAGAATGTTCTAGATGGCTGAGCTACCAGCACTTGGAGCAGACGTAAGAGGTCCAGAAGGGAAACTGAGGAGAAACACCTGCCTGACTTGGAGGTCACACACCTGTGATGACTCATGCAGGGGCTCGGAGGCTGACTTTTCAGTGCTTTTTTGTCTTCTTTTTGAAGGAGTGGGAGCAATGTTGTATTCAAAGGATCCGGCCTGGGCCGGATGAGGCCAGGGGATGGGGCCCATCATTTTTAGTCTGCAGGCCACCAGCCTTGGCATACAAAAGCCCCAGCTTGAACTCCTGTCCTGCCGTTGTTTGCTATGCCTAGTTGAGTAATGTTGCCTCCACTTTTTTGTTTGTAAAATGGGGGCCATGTTAGTCTCCATCGCGAATGTTCCATAAACAGTGGCTATGATTATCATAAACAACTACTTAGCTAAGGGGAAGTCACTCTTTACTTTGATTCTGGTTGCAGAATCAGGATGAACATCGAGGTTGGCAACGTTTCTTACACGGGAGCCATGGTTTCCTGGTCGTCCTCGGAGCCCTGCCTGGAGGACTATTACCACATTATGTACAGGCCCAACTGGAACAGCATCTTCTCCGGCTATCTTCGCTACAGCTTCCAACACGAGGAGAAGGTGCCTAAAACCGTCAGCAAGGTGGTGCTGGACCACCTCACCCCTTCCACTTTCTACTTCCTGTGCGTCAGCTGCAAGAAGATTACCTTCCCCTACAGGCACTACTGCACCATGTTCCACACCATGGAGAAGAGTCCGATCTCCTCTGGAAGGCCCCTGGTGGACCCCCACGTCTCCCTGTGGGTCCTGCTGGCCATTCTGATGGCCTGCTTCACGGCCGTCTTAGCATTCATCTGCCTCCAGTTCTGGTGCATCCGCTGCCATGAGCCTCGCTGGTCTTACAGAGCCGGCCAAACGGAGGAAGCCAATGGGCGGGTGAGGTGGCCAGAGGAGGCCCGGGTCCTGGGTCTGAGGGATGAAGACCAGCAGCGGCTTCCCCTGGTGGAAATGCCACGCGAGGATTCCGGAGCCGGAACAGAACCCGAAGTGGAAGCCGACCAGGCTGCCTCTGACGCGGGTGATGATCAGCCTGCCATTCCGCCCCATTTCAAGGAGTGAGAGGCGGGGAGGAAGCAGCCCCCACCGTGTAGCATGACGCCCTCCACAGAGCAGTTCCTTTGTAAAAAATGTGTCTGTAGACTGACTACCCACGCCTCCCCTCAAATGCCAGCGTTCTTATGGACCACCTGGGTCCACAGATGCCCT
This sequence comes from Trachops cirrhosus, assembly GCA_028533065.1. NCBI lineage: Eukaryota > Metazoa > Chordata > Mammalia > Chiroptera > Phyllostomidae > Trachops > Trachops cirrhosus. The sequence goes on from CM052546.1 coordinate 13,751,241, forward strand.
GTGACAAAGCTTCTCGAGCCAGAGGACAGGTACCCCCATGGTGTGCTAAGGTAGACACGTGGCATCACTTAGAAGTGGCCATTGGAGGAGGGACCGCTTGCAATTTTAAAAGCTATTTTAATATTAAAACAAATACAAATATATTAAGATGTAGAAACTGAACTTTGCATGCCTTAAATAAAACACGATATTCCAAGGTAGTTTTGGGGTTGAAGACGGGCTCTCTGGGGTATGATCTCAGTCAGCTTTCAGGCAGGACTGCAGACCCCTCTGCTGTGGGGTGGTTTTGGAAAGGCGGGAGAAGGCTTGCCCTGGCGTGTTTTCCAACTTTCAGGCAATCACATGTCACCTTGTGCATCATTTTCATTTTCTTAAGCCATATGATATCTTTACTATTGTTAGCAAATATTTTTATTTTATTGATTTTTATAAGATTTTGCTTATTTATTTTTAGAATGAGGGGAAGGGAAGGAGACAGAGAGGGAGAGAAACATCAATTTGTGGTTGCCTCTCGCCTGCTCCCTCCTGGGGATCTGATCTACAACCCAGGCATGTGCCCTGACTGGGAATGGAACCTGTGACCCTTTGGTTCACAGGCCAGCACTAAATCCACTGAGCCACACTGGCCAGGGCACAAATATTCTTAAGTTGACTCATTTAAAAAAAATGTAAACATATTTTAAAAGGCAGCCTTACATTACTCTGAAAATGAATACCACCACCCTCCCACTATAAATAAAAGAGACATAAGAATAAACAGAATGAAAACAGTATTTTAAATTTGACTTAGATACCATTGCCTACTAAAAACTCCCAATTTAAGGCTTACTTTCTGATCTTCAATTTAAAAGGAGATTAGCAAGCACTGGAGAAGTATTAAGGACCCATTAGCACCAACGGAAGTCTTTCTCCTTGACATAATCCACGATGCTTGAAAACTACCTAAAATGCGCTCTGGAGGCATCCCCTGATTTAAGAAGGGTGTGCTGGCCAGACCGGCTGTTCTGGAGAAGCTACCTGCCCTCTCCCGGCTTCATCCTAAGACCTTCTAAGCCCCACCTTTAGGGCCGACTGGTGGGGAACTCATCTTGGTTCATCCCACTTCCTAAGCTAGGGCTCCCCGACCCAGAGGACAGCCTTTCCTAAGAACATTCTATTTACCCAGTCGGCTCCTCTTGCAAGTTCACCTGACATGGGCTCAAAGGTGGCCATTTTCGTTCCATCACAAGGAGAAAGGTTGGCTTTTGTGTTGTTGTTGACCCATTTCACCATTTCAGTGGCATTCTTCGGTCCTCCCATGACTGTCCCCTTCCCAGGGTGAGAAGTGAATCTCCTACCTATGCCATGTGACAGGGGGACTTGGAGAACGGTGTTGCCCTGTCACCACGCTGGGCGTGGAACTGGAACGTGAGGAGGGCAGAGGTGATATCTGTTTTAATCTCTAACATATCCCCAGCATGTAAAATCGAGCCGTGTCTGGCCTAAAGCGCGTGCTTAATAAGTGCCTGTTTAGTGGATGGTAGGCACTGACGGTCTAGAACAGGCACCGCTGGGGACAGTTAGTTAGCGTCAGGCTGTGCGCGGGTGAACAGCGCAGCACAGACAGAAGACAGGGTTCTCAGTTCTGGCTCCAGTCACCTGGACTTCCTTCAAAGCTTCACCTTCCCTACCGCTTCTGGTCTGCACATCCCTTATATTTATAGAGCACAGATCCCAGATTCACAGGACAACACCACAATGAATCGACTGAGAAACCGGAGGCGACGGGACGCCAAGACGAGAAAGCCCATGCATGCATCGCCCCGCTACCCACCCCCAAAGTCCCTGCACTGGATCCAACCCCGGGCCAGAGTTCGCCCCTGCCCTTGCTAGTTGTGAACAAATAAAGATGAATAAACACGCAGTCGTCTCTGCCTGGACCTCACTGCTGCCTCGTTATCTCCACACCTTGCTTTTGTGATTCAGGGAACACTTTTCTAGCCGCTTTGGCTCACTAGTTCTCTTAGAAGTAGGACACGGGCAAGACGACTTACTCACCTTGGACCCGTAGAGGTAATAAGGCTGGACATTGGCAGGTTTATCTCGTTGTGGTTCTTGGGTGAAAGGAATGGCAGTTCGGACAAAACTAGGAGAAGAAAAGAGATGGGGCAGGAGTTAACTGGGTCCTCGTGTTCTTCAGGGGACACAATATGGTGGGAGCCCTTCCTGACCGGGTGGCGGTTGCCTATAAGGGTACTGAATCCAGTTCTCTAACATACTCCCAATTCAACCACTGCCTCCTCTGCACGGATGGGGAAACTGTGGTCCAGATTCACAGGCTGATTTGGACTTGTGGCTGCTCAGAACAGTGGGCTGGGCCTGAGCATGGCCTTCTCCAGGGCGCCACCCCTCCACCCTCGGGCTGGTTTCTCAAGAGGAGGGTTCTGCACACTCCTTCTTTACAGGCCCCGACGGCAAATATTTCCAGCTTTGCCCGCCAGATGGCCTCTTTCACGAAGACTCAGCTCTGCTGGTGGCATGGAAGCACCCATAAACAGTAGTAAATGAATGAGCATTGGCTGAGTTCCTATGCATTTTAAATAATTTTCACTTGTCACCAAATTATAATTCTTCTTTGGACTTTTTTCCCCAATTCAAAATGTCAAAACCATTCTTAGCTCATGAGCTGTACAAAAATAGTCAGGAACTAGATGTGGCTTGTGGGCCAAGAAAGTCCCAAGTCCCACATCTTCAGAGAACAGGAAGTGCATCTCGATAAGTGCGTGGGTTGGGCATTGGTGGGTTCCTCCCAGGCCTCCCATTCCCTCAGCACACACTCACTTAGTGCCGGCTCTGAGGATGCTCAGAGGACCTGAGACACAGTGCTGCTCGTCCTTATGGGCTTATTTTGTACGTGAATACCTCTCCCACCAGGGTTTGAACCCCTGAGGGGATAAGGGATGAGGTCTTGTTTCCACCTTGGTGCCTGGCCCAGGGCTGTGTGCACCTCATGGGAGACGTGTTCCACTTCATCATGCGTGTGTGTGCTCTGCACATGTATGCCTGTTCGCACACATGCATTCCCATACGTGGATGTCCTCACAGAGCACCACCCGATCATGTCACTCCCTTCCTTAAACTGTCCCAAGGTTCCTAAGTGCCCCATCTTGACGCGGCCTGTGGAGCAGTGTACGGTGTGTGTCCTGCTTCCTCCTGCATCCTGATGTCATCTCTTGGTACCATCCCCCATCCCACCTGCTCCACCCTGACCAGCTTCCTGGCTCCTTAAGAAACTTTGCCTGGAACCCTCTTCTCCTGACTTTTTGCTTTATTTATTCCTACTCAGCCTCTGCATTGCAACCCAAGCACACTTCCTCAGAGGAGGAAGCCTCTCTTGAGGTTTTCACCACTTCCTACACTGGTACAGGTAGTGCTGTTCTCTCTCTGGCTCTGTGGGTTTTCTTCCATCTCCACATTCACTGTTTATCGCAGTATATTTATCATTCTGTAAGTCACTCGCTCAATCCTGCAATTGTTGGATCAAGCCCGAAGGCTCCAAGAGGCAGGAAGATGTCTGCTTGCCTCCAGCACGGAGCCCGCACCCAGAGGGGCTCTGTGAAATGCCCGCTGCAGGAACAAGCCGACACCGGTGTGGGGCCTAGTTTGGAGGAGGCAGCTGGCTGCTCCCTGGGCCCCTCTGCTCGGGGACTCCCTTACCGGTTGGTGGATCCATTATAGCAATAGTTGGGGAGGAAGTCGAAGTTCAGCTCCCAGAAGACGTGCAGGGTGATGCGGCCGTAGGGAGCAGATACGTTGTGATTGGCCTCCCGGAACATGGCATCGAAGCTGTCCAGGGTCATGTGCTTGCACAGCAGCCGGTGCGTGAGCCGGTTGATCTCCAGCAGCCACTCCAGCTCCTGGCCAGAGAGAGACCCCGAAGCTGCTGAGAACTTACATGCCACTTAGCCTTACTGATTCCTGTCACGCAGGTGAGAGTCCCTCACACATCCTCCCAACTGCCGACGTGGGGACCCAGACCCCGGCTGTGGCAAATGACCACGTTCCCTTCTTCTGACGAGAGGAAGCAACTGCCAGATGTTGCTGAGGGAGGCTGCATGCCTGTCCCGGAAGGGGACCACAAACCATGTCCAACTCCCCTGTCCACTGCCCTCTGGGCATAAGCATGCCTACTTGCTTTCCAAAGACACAGCCCAGCTAGCTGGGCCCCAGGAGACAGAAGGAGAGTTGATCTTGTATTTCTGCCCTCATCTATTTCATGGTGCATGATGACTAGAATCTCATTCTTCCAGCTGCTGTTCCAGAATTGGAATCCTGATTTTGACCTACTTTTGAGAAACGGCAGGATCTGCTCTCACTAAGCCCCGTTCTGATGCTACAACAATTAGGTGGACCTTTTTCTGGGCAGGGACATTCACAAACAACCCACCCCAGGACTCCCTCCTGCCCAGCTCGTCTCACTTACCTGCCTGGCCCCTACAGCCTATGCAATTTAAGTCTGCAAGCTTTGATCCAGTTCCGTACCCAGTGTAGAGCCACAGAATCTGAGTTTCAGAGTGGCAAGGCTCCAAGATTGGAAGCATGGCCTAAGGACTCCCCCTGACCACACTCAGGCCCCCAACCAAAGTTAGAGGTGCTGGTGGCTGATGAGAATGAAAGTGAGTCCCTGGTGCGGGGCTGCCTCCTGTGACCATAGACAACTGAGCTCCATGTCCCCCCCACCCCATCAGGCTGGCCCCTCAGCTGTCCCACCTCCTGGCTGCACCCTGGTGAACTGCCCTTCCAATATGCTTTTGCTTTTGTGTTGTAAAACCATCTTTATTTTTCAAAGGGCTTTCTTAGCAATGGTTTCTTTACTCCAGACAGCTGGCTGTGTATAGAGGCCAAACACCTGATCTGGAATCAGAAGACCGGGTTTGCATCCTAAGCCCTGTCACGTACATCCTGGGTGACCTTGGGCAAGTTACTTAACCCGCTGAGCCTCCCTTTCCTCCTCTATGAAACATTCACTTAGAATGGGTAAAAATAATAAAATGAGTAAATGCTAATGAGTCCATTTCTAAGATGAATGGGTTGTCCTGTTCCGGGGACGATAACTGTACCTAAGGACCCGGGGAACAATTTCTGTCCTAATGTTCTGTGCTTTTAACAGTCTCTCGAATGCGTCAGTGTCGACAAGGGACACTGCAGGAGTGTTCTCAGCTCTGTGACGTGGGGGCGGCTGGAAGTGGAGGTCCCCTGTGCCTGCCGTCAGCAGTACAGGGGTGTGTCTTTGTGACGTAACCCCAGCTGTGCTCTCGCCTCAGCAGGGATGCAGGGCGCAGCACACCAGGTGCAGTGGGTTTAAAGGGCCACGGGCGTGGTCCAGGTACCTTCGAGAGGGTATCAGCATTCCACAGTGAAGTCGGTATACTGACTTCAGGTGTTGTATTGAGGAAATACAACACCTGCATGGGCAATTTCTGTGAAATAGTGGAAAGAGCTCTTTAAGGGGAACCAGAAAGCCTGAGCGTCAGCCACTGGTGACTGTTAACCGGCTCTGTGACTCCAGGGAGGTGAGAAAATTGGGGGTCTTGAACTTGGGCACAGTGAGACCCAGGAGGTCCAATACTCGAATGTAGTGTCCCAGGGGGCTTGCGGGAAACCACAGGCAATGCAGCCAGGCTGAGGGCAACGTCCGGGCAACTGTTACCATCTAGGGAGGCTGGTCTGGTGCTGCCAGAGCTTCTGCGGTGTGACTCGAGTTCCTCCAAACATTAAATGTTGGCTTGAAATTTCAAATACACTCTGTAGCCTGAACATCACAGGCTGCCAGCTCCCAACCTCAGCCTCAGATCCCTTGGAGGACCTGTGTGCCCGGCTGTGGAGGGGGACTGGGGCTGACCAGGAATCTCTGCAGCCCTCCCAGCTCTGCATCACGCTGCCTGGCGTCCCTTCTCAGAATGGAGTTTCTATGGGGGGAGGGAAGGGCTGAGGGGGAGCACATTCCTCAGAAGAGGCAGAAGCTTCTCAGTAGAGGTGAGTGGGGGTCTTCTGACCCTAAAGGAGAAAGAATCCCTGGGGTCTCCTCTTCAAGGGCTTCCCAGGAAGTGGGTACTCTCCTGGGGGCTTTCACCGAGTGCTTTGGTGTTGTTCTCAGCTCAAAGAACATTCAGTGCCTTTCAAAGGGTGGGGAGAGGCCACCCCCACACACCCAACCCAGTTTTCCCATAAGCTGTGCTCATTCATTAGTGGAAAACTGCAAGGCGCAGAGAAAAAGAAGATTAAAAGCAAAAATCCCACTGCTCAGAGATAATCACTGCTAACATTCTGGCATAAACAAAGAAAAATCTATTTCTTAAAATAGATTTCCCAGAAGAAGGTGTGCTATATTACGGTCTCTTCAAGTCAGCGACCCAGGACTTAGGTGGGTGGTGGGGTAAAGTCCTCTTATGAAATGTTGCTGAAGATTCACCCTGAGAACATTTCATTGAAGCTCCAAATTTCGATGTCCCTCTCATCCGTTTCTCTCTCCCCATAGGCTATTGTTTATTAAGTGTCACGAACTATGCAAAGCTCTTTCCAGACAGGATCTCATTTCACCCTTACAACAACGTGGTGAAGTGAATTCTAATAGTTCCTCCATCGCGCAGACAGGGAACAGGCTTAGAGAAGAGAATGAGCTGCCAAGGTCACCCAGCTAGTGTGTGGCAAGGTCGGGACTGGGCCCGCAGGTCTTCCTGACTCTAGAGCCCTTACTTCTCAATCACTTTTTTTTTTTACTACTTTGTCCACTTGAAAAAACAATCCTTTTAATTTTGAAGTAATTTTAGACTAACAAAATGCAAAATGGCGGAGTTCCTGCACATCCTTGGCCCTATGTAACCAGTGCTAACATCTTACGTAACCGTAGTCCAATCAGCAGAAGTGGGAAGTTAACACTGGTACAATACCACTGACTGAATGACAGGCCTCCCCTGAATCCCACCTGTCTGCCCACCAAGGCCCTGTTTTCTGCTCTCGAGTTTAACTCAGGCCCCCACGTCGCCTTTAGTTGTCCTGTCTTCTAGTCGTTTCCAGTGTCCAGTAGTTTTCAGTCTTCTGTTGTCTTGGATGCTTTTGAAAGTCCTACTCGCTTTTTTTTTTTTTTTTTTTTGCAATGTCATTTGATTTGGGTTTATGAGCTTTTTCTTGTGATTAGATGGAGATTATGCCTTTTGGCAAGAATACCACCGAAAAATACATACCGGGGTCACATGACTCTATCGAACTACTACCGGTGATGTTAACGTTTGAAAACCTGGTGTCTGCCAAGTGTCCCCACTGCAAAGTCACTATCTTCTGTTTGGAGGTAACAAATGTCTTGAAGGAGATCATTTGATATAACGCAAGTATCCTGTTTCTTCCCAAAGGTTTCTTTTGATTCCCAAAGGGGAATCTTTTATTGTGGGAAAATAATACATGACATAAAGTTCACCATTCTAACCCTGCTTAAAGGCACAGGCCTGTGGCAGTCACCACCATCACCACCACCCGCTTCCAGGACTTCTCTATCGTCCTCAAAGGGGACTCTGTGCATGCCGAACACCGACTCTCTCTCCCTGAGACCGCCACCCCACTTCCTGTTTGTCTGTGAATCTGGCTGCTCTAGGAGTCTCCTAATGGGAGGAATCACACGATATTCTTCTCGAAGCTCTGCCCGCTAATCGCTAATCTTAGCATCTGTGGCTGGGTCTTGCCAGCAGCAATCACCGTGGTGATCTAATGGTGAGGTTCTAGTTCCCTCATTCCTTCTACTCTTCTGCTTCTGAAAGCATTCCAGCCTTCCTTTGATCCACTGAAAAACTGATCAGTCAAGTTTATCTAATTCTTGGAGAAAGAAAATTACCAGAGAAGTTCAAATGATGTTTAATAGGAGAAGAGGGTAGGTCCATGCTTGTCCATCAGAACAGACTATATAATTTGCAGGTCCCTTCACAAAATAAAAATGTGGGACCCTTGTTAAAAAATTATTAAGAATTTTTTCCTGGCTGGGTGACTCAGTTGGTTGGAGCATCGTCCCCTACACCAAAAGGTTGCAGGTTCGATCCCCTGTTGGGGCACATACGGGAGGCAACTGTTTGATGTTTCTCTCTCTCTTCCCCTCTCTCTAAAATCAACAAAACATATCCTTGGGTGAGAATTTAAAAATTATTGAGCATTTCAAGATGGCAACAGCAGAGAATTAAAGCCAGCACAGAGCCCTCTGGGCCTTGGGTCTTGGCACACCCATGAGGCCGACCCTGGTGTGCATTCTTCCCTGGCTTCAGTGAACCACCCTCCTACTTGCTTGGATCTGCAAAATCCTAAAGGACATGCTTGTAAAGGACAAGCATGTGTTCCCAGGTTGGCCCTCCCGCCACTCCCTCTCTCCCGGCAATTGGGAGGGTAGGATTATTCTCATTCTTAAATTTACTCTTCCTGCTCCATTCAGAAAGTAAAGAGACTCCCTGCTTCTCCTTAACTGGCCTGGTACTAGGCTCACAACAATGTCCACCGAAAATCCCAGAGTTCCCGTCTCTTACCACAATGGAGGTCAGGTCCTCACTCTCGAAGCGGCTGATGGCCTGGTCCAAGGACTTATACATGGCGGCAGAGATGCGCTGAGTAATGAGTCTGTTCAAGTCAATCGATCTCCCCAGGAGCTGGATGGAAGGCAGAGAGACGAGTGACCTAAGGTGTGCGCAGGCACATGACAACTAAATGCAACACACTAATAGGAACTTGGATTACATAAATATATTTTATGTATGTACTGTGTTTGTGAGGCAGAAAATACACGTGAGAAAGAGAAAGTGAAGCAAATGTGGTAAGACATTAGTAATCATGAATCTGTTCATAGAGTATATGCGTCCTCAGTGGATTATTCTTTCAAATTTCCTGTAGTTTTGAAACATAAAGCGTTGAGGGAAAACACAATTCGTTCAGACCGTAGGATGAGGCCCAGGAGAGCCTGTGGCAGTCTGTGCAAGGCCAACATCCTAAATTTGGCCCCGAGGTTCTTCCTGAATCAGTCTGCTCTGTGCCCCAATTCATAGTCACCCAGGAGTAGCCGCCCCCTCAGCAAGGACCTACTGCTCGCCTTTGTGGGGATGAATTTAAAAGCAAGAGGATGAAGGGCTGGTTGCACAATGGAAAATGCAGCTTCCACTGGGGAACACTTGAGCATTATTGCAGATGTTATGTAGATAGCAATCAACATTTATTGACGACCTGCTGGGTGCTCTATATTTTGCTAGGTGCCCAAGGATTATTCTTAACTGTTTAATTTTTTTCTATTTGTCTTCTAGGAGTGAATTTTCTACCACCTGCCTAGGGTACCCTTAAAGCCCTCTTAGGCACACATGAAGTCCGCAGCATTAAATGTCCTGTGGCTAATGCTGGCTGCATCAGTAAGAGATGGTCATCGTTTTCTGAGAGGCTGACGGAAAAGCAGTTGGGCCCTGCTGTTGGCAGAGGTGAGACTGTTCTTCCTCCTCTTAAGATTCTCCATTTCTCTGAGATTTCTCACAGCAGTGGGAATGCCCAGGGCTTCCAAGGTGACCCCCTCTCGTCCTCACCTACAGCATCCTCTCAGTGGCGCCTCTGCCCTCCTTCACCTGCGTCTTTCCACAAGCACCGGGGACCACGTAATAAGCACCCGGAGGTCACAGCGTAAAGGCCATTTCACACCACTGCTCGGCCGCCAGCAGGGCGCAGGAGTAGGGCGCAGTCTGCCGGAGCATCTCTTACTCTGCCTGCCTGGTTCCATTAACGCTTTTAAGCAAGGATATGTTTCTGAGCTCCTGAGAGCATTTTCTCTCCATCTGGGGTCAAATGTTAATAGAAACCAAGTCCACAAAAAGAAATCATAATTTCGGCCCTGTGTTTGGTCCGACATGCTTTGTTTCGAAGGCCCGCAGAGCTCTCCTCCCCTTAACCTGCTCGGGGATGGATTTCGGAGCAGCAGTCCCAAGCACGGAAGTGGGCTGCCGCTTAGGATAGGGAGACAGAAGCTCTGGTAGCCACTGCTCCCCAGAGGTGAGCTGCAGACGGGCTGAGAAGCCTAGAACCTGAACCAGAGGAAGCCCAATGCCCTTTTCTTGCTTTTGACTCAGAGGCTGTGTCACCACACACTCAGACATCCACGTGGGGAGATGTGTGGGGCAGACGCCAGGCAGCCCTGGTTTCTGGTCTCCGTGCTCACTGCTCAGCGGCTCTGTCCTGCCCCGTTCCATCTCCCCTGGGCTGCCTTTCCTCATACCTGCACGTGTCTCTGTTTCAGCAGCGTCTCGTAGCGGTTGGATGGCGGGTAGGGGATGATGACGCCGTAGTTCTTACACTCGGCCCGGAAGCGTTTATCCAGCAGCACACTGGAAGGGAGGAAAGGGGACGCAAGGTTAGCAAGCGTGACCGTGAACAGTTTTCAGTCACTCAGCCATGTCCATGGGACCTACTCCTGAGGCACCATCTTACATATTTTAAATATAATTTTTTTCTGTTCGAAAGCAGAATTCTTCAAATTTCTTTTCAACTGCTAGAGCTCAATATGTGAAACAGCATTTCTAAGGGAAAGACTGGCAACACAGAAGTTCAGCTGCTTTCCTCTTTTATGCATTTACCAAAAAATAAGACAATAAAAATAAAAACAAATGAGTGCATGTTTCGCACGTCCCATAGCCTTTCTCAGGACAGAACGTCCCCAATAGGACACGTTCTAAGCACCAGGAATACGAAGTGCATGTCCTTGTGAAGCCCGTGTTGTGGTGAAGAGAGACTGATACTGTAAACCAAAGCAGAGGAATCAGATAATTCCAAAGAGCCCACATCTGCACGGTGTTTATTACTACCAGGTGCGCACGCACGATCACACAGTCCCTTTCCGTGTCACAACAAATCTGTGAGTTAGACACACCATTACTGGCTTTCACACTGAGACACAGCCTGCAGAGTAATCAGCACTCTGGAGAGAATGCGACAGGACCCTCTGGTGTTAGGGGGTCATGGAAAGGCCCTCTGGAGAGAGCTTCTTGGACAGAAGCCTAAATGCTAAAAGTGGCAAGATCTGGGGCAGACTCTCGAGGGCACACGGGAGCTGGAGAGAAGGAAAGATGCCAGGGTGGAGAAAGGGCAGGGCGTGGCCGAGATCCTGGTGCAAAAACCAATGTATAAAGTCAGTCTAGGGGCCAGATCACACGGGACAACACAGGCCACATTAAAGAGGTTAGATGCTTTCTAGATGTAACTGGAAGTCATTAGGAGGAAGCCACTAAGCAGGGAAGTGACATAATCCAAATCTACACTCCCCAGTACAGGGAGCGGCCGCCCACCGCACGAGGGCATCGGAGCACCTGAGATGGGGTGGGCCCAAGTGCAGATGCACTCGAAGTGTCAAATACATACTCCAGTGTGAAGACGTAGGGGGGAAAAGACAGCTATCTCTTTAATAATTTTTAATGTCCCATGTTGAAATTATAGTACTTTACATATAGTGGATTATATAACACATAAAATATATTGTTAAAATTAATTTCACCTGTTTTTCCTTTTCTAAATACGGCCACGGAAACTTGTGAAAGGCCATTTGCGGCTCACACATATAATGTGCGGTGTGCTTCTGCTGGGCGGCTCTGATCTGGGCCACTCTCTGCCCGCTGGGCCTTCTGACTCTTCCAGTCCCTCTTTGTCACACAGCCCGTCTTTGGTCTGTGAAGGGACCTGTCCGTGTTCTAATCCACGCTGATCCCCTCTCAACACCCCTAAGGGGTAGGCCTGCTATGATTATTTTTTGAACTTTTCAAGTAACGTGTACAATATGTTAGTTTCAGGTGTCCAACATACTGATTTGGTATTTATATCCCATTAAGAAATGGTCGTCATGGTCCGTCTAACAATTATCTGCCACCGTCCAAAGTTATTACGATATTATTGACTATGTTCCCTATGCTGCGTACTACCTCTGTGTGGTGTTCATTTTATCACTGGAAGTTTGTACTTCTTATTAAACTTCACCCTTGTCACCCATCCATCCACCCCTCCCCTCTGGCAACCATTAGTCTGTTCTCTGTGTCTATGAATTTGTTTCTGTTTTTATTTTATGTGTTTTGTTTTTCAGATCCCACATATAAGTGGCATCATGTGGTATCTGGCATGCTATTACTACTATTATTATTATTATTATTGTTGTTGTTATCATCATTATTATACTTCTGCCGCAGGGACTATGCACAGGTAGTTCCTCTTCCCTACATTTTCCTGTCTCCTCCTTCACCTAGTTTTACTTAACTCCTATCCCCTTCCGAAATGAACTCAAATGTTCCTTTCTCAGGACAGCCTTTCCAGTTCCCTACCCCAAAGACTAGTTCAGGTTTAACTGTCACACAGTCCCACATTCCCATGAACTTTTCATGCACAGAGAGCATGTACCTGACCTCGTCACTGTGCGTGCATTGGTTTTTACTAGTGTCTGTCTTCCCCGGGAGGTCCAGCCCCAAACCTGTTTTCCTCTCCTGTATTCTGGCACCCAGTCCAGGCCCATGGAATCATTCAGACTTCCTTCTATGGCAAAGAAGGGAAGTTTTGCAACAGGAAAACCCCAGGCTCTCCTACCTGCCAGCCATGGCTTTGTAGTAAGCAAAGATCTGGTCCGCCAGCTTGTAGACAAACTGATCGAAACACAGGTTCACCTGGTGAAGAGGAAGCAGGGAATGTCAGCGGTCCCTGGCCAGCTCTATCACAGAAACTTGGGCAACTCAGAGGGCAGCTGGGGAGGACCGCCTAAAGCGTGTAGCAGGGCGGGGGGGCTTCAAAGGAAAAAGAAAGAAGATTCTGCAGCCAAGTTAAGTTGGGAAATCTGGTCCCTTGCTCTCAAGGTCCTCAGTGAGGCACAGAGAAGGCAAAGCTCAAAAAGCTGTTGAGGAACTGCCCTCCCCACTGGTCCCCTCCTCCACATTACAAGGGGCTGGCGCGGGGGGACACAACAGGCAAGACTTCACACCCTGTAACTGCTCCTGTCCACCTGCCCTGGCCACTTCTCACGATGCTTTCTTGTCTTTCCCCTTCATTTTAAGCTCGCTTTGCAGATAGAGGTAGATGGTCATTAGACATTTAAAACACTTAAAAATACATATTGCTTAAAAACCTTTGATTTTTAATGGACAAGGGACTGTCTTGCCATTTCAATGTTTCATGGCATTGGTGCTGCTCGGGCGGGAAGAAAGTGCACATCAGACACAGAGGATCAAGTCCAATCCCCAACATGGTAAGAGCAGGAAATGGCCGGGCCGGGGTGAGGGGACAGGTGGGGACTTTAAAGAGACGGGGTGGTGGCTGAAGCAGGGTGGCAGTATGATGTCAAAGGAAACAGATCATATTTAGGTGATGAATCATTGACTCTTTTCTTACCAAATTATCAGCTCTATGAGGTTAACTCAGTGAGTTCTCATGCCTTTTGTTTTACACTCCAGATGTTATTCTGAACACAAAAACAGTGGCATATGTAGTGCTGTCTTCATAGGTGGATAACCAAGGTCACTGCCCTGGACTTTGAACTTCAAGGGCATTGGGTCTTCTCCAGGCAAAGAGCCTGTAGGGTCCAGGTGGCGGTGCCCATTCATCCTCCATGACCCTCTTGTAGAACCAGGTTTGAGTGTCCTTGCCCCAAGGGCCCAAGCCCCTTCTAGGCCCTGTGTGCTCCCTTCCCTGGGTTCGTACTCAAGGGCAAACTATTCTGCAGGTACGTGCACCCCTAGGGCTGGCCAAGGGGCCATTGTTCGGGGGCAGGAGACAAAGCTTGGGGAACCTCACACATATCCAAGAGGCCCCTGATGGTGGTGAATTGGGTCTGGGGATATGGGAAGGGAAAGGGTCAGGGAACACTGAGGACAGTGCTCCATTTCAACCCCCACAGAAACGGGAGGACGCAGAGAGAAAGCAGGATCTTCACTAGCTTCTTTTTGCAACACACAAACTTTCAAACGCATTTAGTGGTAATGCTTATCCTAAAACATTCATGTCTTCCCCTTGTAAGTAAGGATGCCTTATAGTTGTATGACAATTTTACCTAACTGGCCTCATTCTACGTTTCTATAACCCCAGGAACGTAACAGAACAGTGACTGTCATTCCAGCTTCCGGAAGACAAAACTGAGCCGTTAGTGCCTTTGAGCTCCTGCCGGCTCCTGGCAGGACTGCGCTTCCTTGCTCCTCTTTGAAAGGAGGTGCAGCCATGTGACTTGCTGTGACCAATGACATGTCACTTTCAGGTGGCAGCTTTAAGTACCAGAGTGTGTGATTCACCCTGACCCTTCCCCCGCTGGGGCAACTAGTCAATGAATATTCCAGGTGGGTCCCAGATCGAAGACTACATGGGACGGAGCGTCCAGCCAACCTATAATGCAGACATAACCTTTGGTTTCAAGGTACTAAGAGTCTGGGGTTGGTGGTCACTATATCGTAACCCAGCTTATCCTGACCATTACAGAAATAAAGCCATTGAGTGACTCTCTAGTAAACAGCTGAATAGCTGAGAGGATGCCGATATTTCAGCCCTATCAGTACTAGACAGACTCTGTGACCTTGAGATGTGACACTTGACCCACTTTAAGTCTCCAATTTACTGCCTGCCAAATAGATAGCAGCATATACTTCTTTATACTGTGGTCAAGATTATATAAAATGTTTGTATAGTGCATACGCTCTGCCTAGCATATGGTAAGTATATAATAATTGATCAGTGTATTACTGTTGTTACTGTTAGCCAAGTAATCAAACCATAAAAGACCCATTAGAAAACTAATTTTACCCAAGTAGTTCTACCATTTGCCATCCATTTAAAAAAGAAGGACCATCATCTCGGTCTAGGTTCTTTGGGGGAGCACTCTCCAAAGTAAGTCATTGATTCCCCATGCTGTGGTTCCCCCCCAGATTCATATGTTGAGATCCTAACCCCCAAAGGTGATGGTAGCAATGAGGTCATGAGGGTGGAGCCCTCAGGAATGGGATTAGTGCCCTTGTCAAAGAGACCCCTGGAGCTCCCTTGTCCCTTCTGCAATGGGGGACACAGAAGTCTGTGACCCAGAAGAGCACCCTGACCCAAAAATGCTGGCACCCCGATCTCAGACTTCAGCCTCCAGAACAGTGAGAAATAAATATCTGTTGTTTATAAGCCTCCCAGTCCATGATATACTGTTACAACCCGAATAGACTAAGACACCCCACTCTGTGCCAACAGCTAAAGATGTGGAAGGTCTAGACTCTCAGAACAAGATTAAAGGAACGAAAGGAGAAGCGTGTCACTTGCCTCGGCCTCGATCTCATCATACAGGAACTGCTTTTTGAACTTGGTCAGCGCATAGTAGGCGCTGTCGTTGTACAAATCCAATGGGTAGAGGACGTACCTTAAGAGGAGAAAACAATGGCAGCTTACTAATTGTCTCTCTACGGCAGGCGGATTTATACCTGCTTGGGAAACATGAAAATCCAGAAGAAAGGATGAGCAAGTTCAGGGAAAGGAAAAGAAAACATCCCAGCATTCCATGTTTCCAGCTTCCACTTAGGAATAACTTACTTTATGACCCGCCCACAGAAATGAAAAGCCCAGATGCTAATATATCCAAGGCCTAAAAAAAATGAGTTAGCTTCCTGATCTCCAGAAATGATTGTTTTCCCAGGCTGACTGTTAGGAGACTAAAAGCATCAGAAAGGGCTGGTAGGTTCTGAACCTATCTGCAAGGCTCAGCCAAATCCGGTGTGACCAGATCCTTGGCTGGGCACAATGTCTCATCTAGAAGGTTCTGGAGAAAACAGAGCTCGCTGGCAAATGAGCCTCCGCCTGCACCCCAGGCACCTCCTGCTGGCCCAGCCCTGCGTCTTACTCCATCATGGAGGGCTCTTTGGTTTCCAGGATGTGGTCTGTTAGGATCCAGGGCATGGACATCTCAATAGGAAACTGGATTCGCCGGCCCATGGTCAACTCCAGGAAGAACTCGCGGAACCAGAGCTGGGAGAGGTCACAGCACTGCTGCAGGGCTTCTGGGAAGCACGAGGGAGAAAGCCTTGGGTTACGGGGACAGCAGCAAAGGACCTGCGAGCTTACTGTTTTTATGACCTTTTACTGTTATTCTTATGATTGTGCGAGGTACACAGCTGGTCTTCATGAGTAGGACCCCATCAGTAGATCCTGCTCTCTTGAACTTGAATGCCAGGCTAACGTCTATTTAGAAGACAGGGTTTGTTATGCCTCAGAGACAGTGACAGTGCATGCGGAAGGAGGTGGTGATGTTTTAGAGCTTTTGGGGCCCCCACAGTTTCTGTCACCCCCTCCACAAAGTCATCCTGAAAATACTTGCTATTCAAAGTGTCAAGACATGTCTCCAGGTGTCCATTTTAACTGGACTGCAGCTCTGTGACCCCTTGTAGGTAGGAATTCTGAACTCACTGCTCAGAGGCCTTGAAGGCCCCCCCTAGGCTGCGCTCCATGAAGAACTTCGGACTGTTGGCTAAGATCTCTCTCCAATACTGACAGATGCGCTACCACTCCCACAACCCTGGGATGCTGCTCTCCCTCTATTCTGCCCTGTCGCACCTGCGCACACATCCCGCTAACGGGGAAAGAGTGCAGGACGCAGGATGGGGGTGCAGCCTGGGAGCCTCCTTTGTGAAGGGCAACGAGCAGTCATCTGCTCAGAGCTGCTGCTTAGAAGCAAAACACTGACCTAGTCCTAGGTGTGTCTGAGCACACTGCTGTTCCTGATCCCCCTCTACTAAAGGCTTCATGACAAATTAGCCACAAATGTCCACCAGACAGGTATTTCCAGCTAAGTCAGAATAGCTGCACTGAGCCTGGCCTTTCCTAGGTCCCCGGGTCCATCAGAAAGAGTGTATTTTTTCCTTGGTGGCAAAATGTGCCCCCTGGGGTCAGTGATCATGTCTCTTGGCAACTTCTGGCCTGACAGCTTAGTGGCTCTGGGACCAGGAAGGCCCCACCCTCTCCCCAGACCCCAAGGCTCACCGCTGATGTTGAGCAGGTGCGTGAAGAAGAAGGACTGCTTGTGGAAGTCCTCTATGGCGAGGACAATGGGGCCGTCGAGGCTGCTCCTCAGGGTCTTCTTGGAGCCGCTCTTGTCCGCGATGAGCGATTCGAGCATGGTTCGCACCATGTACAGCTTGAAAAAGAAAGACAGGCAGGTCAGGGGCTGTCCCTCCATCGGGGGGAAAGGCTGCTTCGTGCTGCATTTATGTACATACATATTTCCTTTCTGTAGATGTCTGCCCTTAAAAAGCTTTGTCTTAGGAAGCACCAATTTTAGGAATGGAGAAGCAAATTTGGAACACGTAAACTTTCAAGAGGGAGACTAGCCAGCCCAGGAAGGCAGTTCTGTCTGGGGCCTGCAGCATCCCTGGGTAGGGGGTCCTGGTAAAACCAGGTCCTTCAAGGCCCAGGCTCCTGCTCTGCTCGGCCAAGGGCATGGGCATCTGAGGAGAACCTCATTCCACGCCACCCTGGAGTCACTCCCCGCTTTCCTGGATAGCACCGTGGCACCGTGGGTGGAGCATGAGACTGACAGTCAAAAGACTGGGGAGTCCAGGCCAGGCACGGCCACTGACTTGCTGTGTGACCTTGGGCAACAAAGTCCCACTCTGGGCCTTAGTTTTCTTATCTGTTAACACAAGGAGTTGTGCCAGATAATTTCTCAAACCCGTCCTTTTCAGAGCTAACATTCTGAAGAACTGTGAAATGGCCTATGATCCGAACGAGCCCCCCACCACCTCAAGTGTCTGGCCCTCAGCATTTGGAAACCATTCCTGAGGAATTTTGCCCTCTGGTGGCACCAGCTGCATGGCACAGCCTGCCGAAATCCTGGGCAGAAAGCACGCGAAGATTGGTACTTACACAGGAGCCTACTAGACAATTAGCTCCCTCTCACAGAGGACCTTAAGAGCAAAGGGTACAAGGGCTAATCTACATCTCTCCACATCATCTGTCTTTGAATCTTAGGGCTGGAAGGGGCCTCGAGGAGCCAGGCTAGTCCATTCCTGCTGCCTCCTGGAGAGGTGCACCCAAACCAACCCCGCCAGGCGGTGTGATACCAGGGATCGGCAGCCTCTTCGGCCGTGTGTGCCACCAGTGGGGTGAAACAAAGCCCTCGGGGACCACTGGCAGGCCTAAGACATAGGTAGGAGAGAGGAGGAGGGAATGGGAGGGCAGGAGAGACAGGGAAGAGGGAGAGAGAGAAAAGAGAGAGAGAGAGAAAAGCGAGAGGTATTGTATACGGTGGGAAAGCCGTCACGACTGCTAGGGGCCACTGACCGACCACCTCTGCGACGCTCCAACCTCCCTCTGCCACCGCGTCCGTCCTTGCTGCCTCTGGGCCTCCACCAGGCTCTCACCCGCCCTGCGCCCGGCACTGGGCAGGGCAGCGTGGCCACAGAAAGGAGGGTGCGCGTCCACCCTCTGCAGCCCTGCCGGCGGGCGTGTCTATCATCCCTAGCAATCGGGAAGCACTCTTCTAATGACTGCCGGGGGAGGCCTCAGAAAAGGGCTAAGTCCCTCTGCGTGGGTTGACTGATTTGTATCAAATTCTATCTGACAATCCCTTTTGTCCATAAGAGGGGGAGCTCTTTTCCCGCCTACTGGTATTGAACAGAGCCTTTCACTCGCCAGCACGGCCCACGGCCCAGTGGGGCTAGAGGCCCACGTCTGCTGTGCTCCCAAGGCTCCAGCAGAGCCCTGGGGTGGGAGTCAGGAGACCTGGTTCTTGTCCCACCTCAACCTGTCACTCACCTTGTGGCTTGGACAAGTCACTTCCCCTCTCTGGACCTCAGTTTCCCCATCTGTAAAATAGGGGGTGGGGACTGGGACTAGTTTGTCTCTAAGGGTTCTTTTAGGTCTGACTGTCTAGGAGCCTATTAAATGCATCTGTGCCACCCAACATGACTCGGTGGTGCTGGGGGTGCTGATTGCTGGTGACATTCGCCTTTCATTTGTCTGTAAATAGTCCTCCTCTCCCTCTCTCTCCCTCTCTCCTCTCTCCTCTCTCTTCTCTCTCTGCCTCCAGCACAACCCTTCTCCTTTCCAGTTTCTCTTATGCCTAGTCTATCTCTCCCTCACTCATGTCTTAGGACTCAGAGAAACGACCGAAGCCCTGCTCAGCCCCCCGGGGGCATTCTGGGCTAGAAAGGTCTCTGGCCCCTAACACTGCACAGAACTGTCTGTAGAAGCTTCCTCAGGACATTCCACAACCAGCAGGCAAGATCAGGGCAAACCAGCCCACGGGTGGTGAAGCCAGGGGGCATTAAGGATGACAGTGCTGAGAACACACCTCGCCCCGTCCCTCCTCCCCGTACCCCTGCCCGGACACAGACGCACACACAGTGAGAAGGGTCAGGGGTGGCCTTGGGAGGCTCATCTCAGATGGTTCAAGAACTCAGGTACATGGAGAGAGGCTTAAAGGCAGAGTGAAGCAGGAGTCCCAGCCTGGGGCTTCTGGGCCTGTAAGGCCTTTAAAAGTGGCAATGGAGCCACAAGCGTTCCCCCAATACTTCAAAAAGCCCACCAGAAGCTTTTAGCCTTTAAGTAGGTGGCAAAGATTTTACTACAACGCCCAGGTTCTTTCATTGTTTCCTGTAATCTTATGACAGCTTTTGAGGAGCCACAAGCAACCTGTTGCTGGTCAGAAGCTCCAGTTGGAAACTTGGAATATCTCGGATTACTAGACTTTCTCTGAGGGGTCAAGGGCTTTCGATACTTGTGCTTTGGGGGGCAAAGAGGGATTAAAAAGGGGGTATTTTATCAGTACCATGATCTCCTACAAAGTTTTCATTTAATACAGAAGATAATCAGAGCTCAGAGAGATCAAGGCACTTTCTCAAGATCACACAGCAAGTCAGAGGCAGAACTTGTGAATTCCCAAGCTGGGATGCCACTGCAGGGGAAGGGGCAGGGTTCATTAAAGAGGGACAGGGCAGATGCATATAGATTCTACTTTAAACTCCTCCTGCACTTTGGAACCAGTCCTGGTATTACCCCCATTTGCCAGATTAGACAACTGAGGCACAAAGAGAATATCTAACGTGCCCAAGGTCACACAGGTATCTAGGATGAGAATCCAGGTCTCCTGAATCTTAAACCAGCGGTCCTCCCTCCTATATCAAAACAAGACGGTAGAATAAGACTAGAGCAGCTGCTTGACCCTGCCCCTCCTGCCTGAGGACCCCCAGCCCCTGTGCCCCATGGCCCAGCCAGGATGACCTACCACAGCCTGGCTGGCCTCTGAGTCAGCCGAGCTGGCCTGTGCCTGGAGCCGCTTACCTGTGTGCTGGAGGGCCCCACGGCACGCCGGGGCACCTTGATGTCAAATCCACCCTTCGGATCCTTCTCCCCTCTCAAGCATGGGTCATTGGGGGGCTCTCGGCCCCCTTCCCAGTCACAGATGGTTTTCCGAATTGCCTGCAGGACACTGGGAAGGAAGGATGGAGGCTCAGATCAGGTTTCACCGTTAGAAAGAGGTAAACCTTGCAAGCCTGTTTCTAGAGTCTGTGGTGTCCCGGGACCACTTCCCTAGAATTCCCGAGGTGCCTGTAAGTGGTGCTCACCCTGGACACCCCCCGCGGAGAGGCTGGTTTAACAGATCTGAGGTGCAGTCCAGAAGCCTGCATCTTACGAGTGCCCCAGGCGATTCCAAAGCCCACTGGCTGCCCGAGAACCCAGCTGTGAGCCTGTGCAGTGGCAGAGAACTTGAGTGGGGCGGGATGGCTGTTTCTGGTGTTGGGCATAGGAGAGTCTCATTGGTCTCATTAAACCGCTGCACATTTAAAGTTTTAACAACAGCTTTTGTTCACTGCATACTTACTCCATGCTGCTGTGTGCTTAGGTTGACACATGGATTATCTCATTTTATCATCCCAACAGCCTGCGACAGGGGTGTCAAACTCATTTACCCGGGCCACATTAGCCTCGCAGATGCCTTCGGGGGGCTGAATGTAATTTCAACTCCTTAACAGTTAAAAGGAGTAGTTACATTTGTGCAGTCCTAAAATTATTTCAGCCCTTTGAAGGCAACTGTGAAGCTGATGTGGCCCCCGGTGAAAATGAGTTTGACACCCCTGGCCTACGAGGTAGGTGGGTACCATAATCATCCACGTTTCACAAATGAGAGGCAGAGAGGTTCTGAGAAGGTAAGTAACTAGACTAAGTTCACATAACCAGGTAGTGATGGGTATGGGCTTCGAACCCAGAGACTGAGGACCAATCCATCTCAAATGTCCAGTCTCCTAACAAGGCTTCCTGAAACCTGCTAGAAGGGTCTGCGTGTGTTCAGAGGCTGCCCCGGAAGCTGACTGAGCAGGCAGCTTCCTCTGCGGCCTGCACCGCACCCCTGGTTTTTGATGTGCCCCTGCAAAGGGCCATACAGAGACCCACCTGATGAGGACGTTCTTCTTCTTCCGCACCGCCTGCCTCAGGGGCTCGCGCAGCGTCACCTGGGCAAAGTCCTGCAGCGCCGCGTAGATGGTATTCCTGATGGCCTGGTTGAAGACGCTCTCCATCCTGCCCATGAGCACCTGCAGGCCTTTTATCATGGCGATCACCTGGCCAAGCAGAGATCAAGGTCAGGTTCACCGTACCTTGGCACACCTGTCTGTCCAGTCCTTCACCACATCATGTGATCTCAACTGGTCTCCTGCCTGAAATTACACCCCTGGGCCTCAGTCCATTAAAGCGTGGCCTGAAGATGTGCTAAGGAACAACTCGGACCCCTTAGATGTGTCTGACCCTTTACAACTTCCAAAGCTCATCCACATCATTATCTCCTCTGACGACTGACGTCTGATTCTCAGCAAGAACCCTGGGATGGAGCGGGCAGACATGATCAGCTCCCTTTTGCAGACAGGAAGCTGAGGCCCACACAAGGGAAGAGGCCTTGGGCCCAAGGGCTAGTGTCAAGGTGTCCAGCTGCCCGGCTTCAGAGAGTCATGAGAGAGGGAGCTGTCACTCAAAACTTAGTATGAATGAATTGTCCTCCCTCAAAATAGAAACATCTTTTGCAATGAAACAAACAAAAAACAAATTAGAAGGTTATAAACCAGGAAGTAAGAATCTCCCCTCCAGAAACTACCACTATTAATGGTTTGATATACAAAAATATAAATACTCATGTCCTTCAGTTTTGAGCAAATATGCAAAAGTATATTAATTTTACTACAAATGGAATTATTGTTTACACGCTGTTCTTTAACCTATCTTTTTTGGACTTAACCATACACTGTGCATGCCTTTCCCTGCCAGTACATCCATTTTAGTAGCCACATAGTATTCAATGACATAACTATACCCACATTTGTTTTACCTGGTCCCAGGCTGAAGGACATTTCAGCTGTTCCCATATTTTGATATTATAAACAACACTGGGATAAATACCTGTGTGCATATGTCTTTGCACAGTTGGCTTATTTTTCAGGGATATATTCCCGAAAGACCTTCTGAGCCAAAGGGCACGGTTATTAAACGTTTGAGTGCATCCCACCAGACTGTCCTCGTAGAAAGACATGCACACCAGCCACCCCAAGTCTCCGAGAGGGTCTGTTTCCCACACTTCAACAGGGATCACCAATCTTCTAAGACCCGACCGTCCTGAGTGGCCAACAACACTCCGTCTCATCTTAGTTTTACTCTGCAGATCTCTCTGAACACTCATCCGTTCGGGCGTTTCTCTGATCTGTCAGCTATTTCTTTGCTTGTTTCTTCTGTTGGTTTCCCTTTGTTCAGTTTTCTAGTGGAGTGAACACTTTCATTTGGATTTTTAAGAACAGAATGAGATTCTAACCGTTTGTGAATAACCTGACAGAGATTGAATTCAGGCAGAGAAGGGGGACAGGGACATGCAGGCACAGGAGGGGACCAAGGCTGCTCAGAACCAGCCCCTCCCACTGCTGCAGACCCTGAGCAGCAGCCTTGGGGGCTGGAAGAGACACCGGGAGGGCAGCACCCACCTCCACGAAGGCGAACTTCTCCTCGCTGGTGTAGTTGTAGCGCGTGGCTCTCTCGTACTCCTCCGCCGTGCCGGGGCAGTCCTTGTTACAGAACTTGTCCGTGGGGTGGACCAGCTTCCAGGAGTACTGGGGGGAGGAGCAACCCAAATGTCATCAGTGGCAGAATGCAGAGACAAAACGGGGTGTGCCCGTGCCATGGGAGGGGATAAAATGCAGATTTGGACTCTACTTACAGGAAACACTGAGAACTGGAAAATCTATAGCGACAGAGAGTAGGTTGCTTAGGACTGGGGAGACAGGGAATGCGGTGGGGGGTCGGCAGTGATCCTATTTTTGAGGTGATGAAAATTTCTAAATAGGTGATCGCACAGCTCTGTAAATACACTGAAAGCCAGTGAATCTACATTTTAAACGGGTGAACGGTATGGTAGGCGAATTACAGCTCAATAAAGCTGCTGAGAAAAGCGTGCTCGGGGAGAAGCAGACAGATGCTAAGGGAACGGAGGTCGGGCTGAAGGGGCCAGGGGGACACCCACCACCTCCATGACGTGGGCGCTCCACTTGGACAGCAGCTGCAGGCCCCGCAGGGCCAGGTCGAAGAGCTCCCGGTACTCCTCGTCTGACTTCTGGCTGTCCAGCCCCGAGCCCGTCACCACCTGGGGAACACCGGCCGTCACCCTCACTGCCCACGTACCCACCACTTTCGCACACTACTTCATTGAGCCCCCGCAAGAATGCTACAAGGAGGAGCGATTATTACATCCCCTTGACAGGTAAACTGAGGCTCGGACGGCGCCTTGCGGAGGGCCGCGTGGCTGGTAAATGAATGGCTGAGGGTTCCAAAGCAGGTGGAGAGACACCAGCTGCCCTGGTGCCTCTCAGAGAGGCGGCTTTCCCACTTTGCTGACTGCGACTCACAGCAGGAAACGTGCACCCCAGACTCAGGGGCCCTCCCTGGAGACATTAAACACACGAACGAAACACTCATCACAAAGCCGATCTTAACACAGGGGACGTCCTCTGATTTTCCATTCTATTTCACACAAAAATCCTCATCCTGTGCCCCTACACTGATTTCACAGCTCATTACCTGGGCATGAATGACTGACCGGAAAGCGCTGGCGAGGACAAACGTCTGTCTGCACGTGTAGTGTTCCACGATGAAACAGCGTGTAAGCATGCATGTGCACAGACGTGCGTGTATAAATATGTTTGCACACACACGCACATAAACAGAGACCATTCTCGTTACTCGTGGACTCTGTATTTGTGAATTCGCTGACTCACTAAAATGTACTCGTAACCGCAACAGCAGTATTTGCCGTGCCTTGTGGTCACTTACAGACACGTGCTGAGTGACAAAAAAAAATGTGGGTCCTGTCCTTGGCTGAGGTTGGACCAGGCGAGGCTCTGCCTTCCTGTTTCGGCTTCCACACTGTAAGCAAGCGTCTTTTCCATGGTTTATTCAGTGCCAAGTGTTTCATATTTTTATACTTTTTATTAGTGATGGTTTCACTGTTTCAGGTGGCCCCAAGCCTGGTTCTGAAGTTCTGTCTAGAAGACTAAGAAAGAAGTGCTTTCGGAGAAAACGTGTTTTACATAAGCTTCCTGCAGGCGTGAATTATAGTGCTGTTGTTGGCTGTGAGTTCATGTGAATGAATCAACAACATCTATTATTACCCGAGGTGTCTTCGAACAGAAAAGCACATAAAATGGGGTCACACATTGATCAGAAGCTGAACACGCTGTGACCGAGACTCACAGGAACCTAACCCTGTGTTTTCCCCAGAGCAATGGTTCAATGCTGGTTAATTCAGTGTTCACGACCACTTGCTAGAATGTGACTACTGCGAATAACAAGAACTATCTGCATGCACACATATGAAGCATACAATTTAAAAAATAACTTTGAGCCAGGCTCATTCTGAGACCACACCAAAACGTGGCAAGGAATGAAGGAGGCCCTGCACCTAAAGTCTGCCCGCAGTTTTAGCTCAGTTGATGGGCACGTGTGGTCAAGAAAGCCAAAGGTGTGCACTTGACCTGAGTCCACATCCACGGGCCTAAAGACCACACCCTCTGCGTCTGCCTGACCGCCTTCGTTTCAAACACGTGGCCTCTTTGACAGAAGCCGGGTGGAGTCTGGGTTTGAGGAGCATGCGCACCGTGGCTGCCAGCCACAGGGTGGAACCAGTGAGCGGACGTGGGACAGGCAGCGTGGTCGTCCAGGTGCGCCAGGTAACAAAAGGTTTCAAATCAGGAGACCTGTGCTACCGAACCAGTATGTATACTTACAGGGAGGGTTTATAGGGAAAGAGGTCCACAGGGAGATATAGACCCAAACATTAATCATCGCTGGTGCTGGTTGGTAGGATTTTCCATGACAGATACTCCCTCCTTTTGCGTACTCTA
This sequence comes from Trachops cirrhosus, assembly GCA_028533065.1. Taxonomy (NCBI): domain Eukaryota; kingdom Metazoa; phylum Chordata; class Mammalia; order Chiroptera; family Phyllostomidae; genus Trachops; species Trachops cirrhosus. The sequence goes on from CM052546.1 coordinate 13,776,635, forward strand.
TTTTTTCTGAGGTCGAGCATTTACCCTGTCCCCAGTTGTATTTTCTGGCTTGTTTAATGACCATTTGTTATTGTGCTGGTTAAAATATTTAGATGGTGTTATGAGCCTGAGTGTTCAGAACTCGATTCCTGCTGCAATCTAGGGTAAAGAGGGTTTGGAACATGCACAGACTAACAGCCATTTAAATTACCTTTTGTTCTCTGCAAGGCACAATGCATTTTCCATGCATCATAGTTTAATCCTCTCAATGAAGCGTTCTGGATACTCTTACCCTCATTTTGCAGAGGAGGAAACTGAGGCACAGAGATGTTGACTAACTTGTGATGGTCAGCAGCAGAGCCAGAATCAAATCCAGTCCTGTGTGACTCTAAAATCCATGCTCTTGACCATTCTGCCCTCCTGCTGCTGCTGGGCATTCCCTCACTCCTGCTGTCCATCATCTCTGTGGCCATTTCTTTCCTGACTGGTCCTTAGCCCTTTGCCCCCTGGGCCCACACGGGCCTCCATCCCAGGGGCTGGAGCATGCTCACCTCACTGTTGCTATAGCGAGCGAGTTCGGAGATGAAGCGGATGTGGTCATCTCGGATCTGAACCATCTGCTCGCAGATGTTGTACTGGGGGCTGATGCTGCTCTGGGTACAGGTCCACCTGGGCGGAAAATCACAGGGTCGGATAGGTCCTTGGGTCGGCACATGGTGGAACAGGCTCCTTCCACTTACATGTTGCTCCTGGGACCCAGCCAAGGTGGCCAGCTCCCCTGGGTGGAACCAAGAGGTAACCCAGACATGAGCAAGAGAACCTGTGCCTCCCACATCGTGGTGCTCACAGGCTGAGTGGGCCAGGCTTTCCTCCTCCTCCAAGACCCAATCACAGGCTTTTCCAGATACCTGCTATCCACGTACTCACCAATCACACGAGTGAGAAGGGACTGGCAGCCTCTCTAGGGCTACAAAGGGCTGGAGTCCACGCAAAAAAGCAAGATGGGTGACCTCCCAAAACCTGTCTACTGACGCTAACAGCCTGTAGTTGCAACTGGCTTTGGAGGAGCCTTTGGGGAGGGACTGAGGAAACCGAGAGGGACTGTGCCTCTTTCCAACAGTGACCTGGTAATATGCAAGCAAGCCCAGCGTGGTGAGGAATGCCATGGTCATTGTCTCTCTCTCTCGCTCCTCACCCCTCTTCTCCTTCCCCTCCTATTTCTCAACTCTATTTTTGAAAGATATCATTGGGAAAACCGCCCTACACTGGAGAGGAAATGAACGAATGAAAATCTTCACTCTCCTTCCCCAAGAGAAAAAAGTCAGCCCCCTTTACCTTCTTCTGCCGTCCTGTGCTGGGTGGCCCAATAGACAGATTAAAAGCACAGCCACCCAAGAAAGCAGATAAACAGTTTTGGCAAGAATTTAGTATTTCAAAAGGAGCCCTGAAGTGGCCCTCATAAATACTCAGGATGGCAACGCACTTCCTCACGCTTATATTCCAGCCTTCGTTTTATGCTGCGTCACCGGTGCGGGGATGGGGGCAAGACCATTCAGACCAGATGCACACCCAGCCCAGGCCACATCGCCGTGCCTGCCCAGCTTCAGGTGGTAGAGAACTCACACAGAAAGCGTGAGGAAATGGGCTCAGCATTCTCAGCTCCGTGCTTTTCCTGGACAACCTTCCCACACACTAGCAGCCAGTGGGTTATAAAGAGGCTAACCCGGCTTTCCCTGGTGAGATTCGGTGACAGGGGCTCAAGGATGGTTTCCCACGAACCCCTCCCCACTTTCCCATGGAAAGGTCAAGATCACTCAGCTTGGGAATGAGATGCTAGCAGGAAAAAACCTAACAACCCCAGTGATAAAGGCTATGGCTGGATGTCCCCCACTCCCATCAGGCACTGGCAGTCCAGATTGCAGCCCAGACTCCCCAGGATGGAGGTTCACAAGACGACCTAAGGTGAGGCCAGCGACCTTTCCACTGCAGGAACTGTCCACACCGCACACGTCACAGTATACTTACTGCACAGGCACAAAGCCTGAGGAGAGAATCGGGGTGATGTGAACGGCGTCATCCTGCTGGTCCGACCACCTAGGGCCGGCTGTTCCTCCCCCTTCTCAAGGAAGGACTCCTGCTGTCCCACGGCGGCTGGGACAGAGAAGGGGCGTGGCTGTGCTCTGAGCCCTTTTGAACCCCAGCAGCAAAGGGCAGGCACAAAAAGGCACAGAGCACCCTCCGTGGCTCCCCTCTGGAATCCGCCTGCCCAGGGCTCTGGGGAGGGAGGAGGGGCTGAAGTGGCCCCTCGACCCCCTGCCCAGGCTGGGCGTCCTCACAGGAGCCGAGAGACATTACGGCAGGCACTCACTTGGACTTGTTCTCTTCATAGTGAGCACTGGTCTTAATGTATCTGGCCAGCTCTATCTGCATGTCGCCGAAAAGGGGCACCACCTGCAGCTGCTGCAAAGGAAGCAAACACAGCGCGTGAGACACTGGGTGGGGACCAGGTGGCCACCTTCCGCTGGGGGAGGCGGCCTCCGTGGGCCTCTGGGCTGACCCCTAGTTCTTGCTTCCAATGGTGCTTCCAAGGGACCCTGGGGTCAAAAAGAGCCCCAGCCAGCTTACAGGTCCCCTGCCTCTGACCAGCCATATGTTCCAGCCACTCAGCCCAGAGAGGCAAAGGGACTTGTCCAAGGTCACCCAGCAGGCAGGTGAAGGTTGAGGACCAGGTGGCCTGCCTCCCAGGGCGGGTCCCTTCTGCTCTCACTTTCCTCAGATTAGATGATCATCGCTGCTTGGAACTCTGAACTAGGGGTGGGTGCTAGGGTGCTGCTGGCTGCTGTGTTCCCGAGAAGTGATGGAAATCACACCACCTGACACCAGAGGGCGGACAAGTCCAATCTGAAGACCAGGACAAAAGGTGGGGAGGCCACCATTTACGTTTACAGTTTACAGTCTGCTTCTGACACACTAGGCCAAACACTTCAAAATCAGAGGATTTTTAGGTCAGTGAAAGGACTCTTTATGACACCATAATGGTGGATACACGTCATTCTACATTTGTCAAAACCCATAGAACGTACAAGGTCAAGAGCGATCCCTAATGTAAACCGTGGGTGTTGGGTGACAATGATGGGTCGATGTAGGTCCATCAATGACAACAAATGCACCACTCCGGTGGGGAGTACTGATAATGGGGGGCGCTGTGCATGAGTTGGAGGAGCAAGGGGTAAGGCAAATCTTCATACTTTCTGCTCAACTAAGCTGTGAACCTAAAATTGCCCTAAACAAATAAAATCTTTTAAACAACAACAAAAAAAATAGTATCTCAACCCGTACGATAACCCTGCGAGGTCAGTACTATTTTTATTCCCATTTCAGAGATGAAGAAGCTGAAGCTCAGATGGCAAAAGTGACTTTTCCCAAAGTCAGGCCAGAAGTCAAGGAGGCAGGGCTATGACCCAGGGCTCTGACTCACCTAGAATAATCCCCCTGAACCCTCAAGGGGACCCTATGAAGTGGATCCCTTAGCATCCACATGAGGCCGGGGAGCTCAGTGTCAGATTGGTTCTGTGGCTTTCCCAAGGTTATCCAGCTAGTAAGTGGCAGGGTCGGACTATAGTCTGGTCTGGCCGAAGTGATATCATATCCGCCCACTCCACCCGCCCCTCGTCACGCTGAGGCAGGCAGAGGCAGACTTTGCAAGGGTCTCCCGAGATGAGCCCTGTTTTCATTAGGGGCAGCTCCGGAGAAAAGTGGAAGCTCCAGCCTCAAAAAGCAGTCAAGGCACAGAATGTCTTTTGGTGGCTTATTTCCCCTTAACCTTTCGAAGAGTTGATGGGTCTCAGGCCCAGCCTGGTGTTCACCATGTCACATCTGCAGGTTCTATCTGAATGTTAAGCCTGGCTTTCCCGTGTCTGACCTCTGGGATCCCACCCCAGGCCTGAGTGCCCAGTGCCAGAATCAACTGACAACATGGGATTCAGTTCCAAAGTAGGAAATCTCTTGGGGAACAGCTCAAAGGCTTAGCTTAATCGCAGTGTTTTATTTGCAAAGATCTGGGGTGATAAGCTGACACCTCTGGGGCACTGGAACAGACTGAGTGTAGGATGGATGCTCTGCGGCATCTGTCCAGAGCCAGGGGCCAGCCACGGTGCTTCGGGTGGGCCAGTGAGAGGCTGTGCTTTTGCAAACACCAATCAGTTTAACATCCAGTCTAATTCTGCTTCTGTGAGCTCTGATTTACACTGAAAAATAAAGCAGGTGCTGTCTTCCGGGATGTACCTTTGTTTACATGGCAGGGGACTTCAGGAAAGGGAAAAAGCGGTGTGCACACAGGATCGTAATGCCTCCCAGGCAAACCCCAGCCAAATCCTGAGACTTGAGCATGTTTGACAGCCAGGGGGCCCTTCTAGCATAGATTCCTCTACCTAGGGCAGCTGGAGGCCCTGCCATTCTATTCTCTTCTTCCTCAGAGCTGCAGCCCAACCAACAAGCCCCACTGCTTGCTGACTGATCTCATTTCTTTCCCCTGAGAGACCATCCCTTGCCCCTGCCCAGCCCCAGGTGCTGACCTTAAAGAATTTATCGATTTTGCTGAGGTTGATTCTCTTCTTGGCATCCAGTTTGTAAATGTTACTGACATTTCCATCCATCAGGTAGAGACCAAAACCCATTACCTGAGTGAGAAGGGGCAGAGCACAGAAGCCAGTCACATCGGATGGGAAAGTTTCAAAAAACTAAAAAAAGTAGGTCTGTGCACGTGTACACACACACACACACACACACACACACACTCCCTGTGCTACACGTTCTATTACAAAACCCACATGTGCCTTCAAATAAAGAAAGAACGCACAGGTCTAATTTCAACCCGAAATCTGATTTCTGTGCAGAGATGCAGGTGACTCCTTAGTATATGAATGTGGCGGCCACTGCTCAAGTCCTAACGATGGGCCCGAGTCCGAGCTTAGGGCTTTCACAGGCATCAGCCTTAATTCTCACAACAGCCTTGTAAGTCGAGTTTCACGGGATAACTTTGTTCACAGATGAGGACTCGAAGCCACAGAGAGGTCAGACGGCTTGCCAGGGTCACACAGTGAGAAAGCTGCAGAGACAGGATCTGAGCCGGGCCTGTCTGAGGACGACACCACCACATGCGCACCCAGGTCCTTCCCGAGAGGAAGGGCTGGCGGGGGCTGCTGCCGCATCCCTGGGGCCCAGCGCATCTCAGGCCCTTGAGAAACACTTGCCAAATGCTGAATGAACGTAAAACTATTTACCGCTTTCCCCCAGGAAGCAATCATAATGTAAAGATTCCTAAGCAGCCACCGGAGACTTTATCTTTAAAATAAGAATATTTTTTAAAAAATGTTTGCCTGACAATGCTTAATAAGCAGGTTGACAAATACCTGATTCTCCAGCCCAGGTAATAGTTTCCTGAAGGCTGGCTTGATCTTTCAGTCAAACATACAAGGGAGCCCCCCTTGGCTCCCAGTTGCTGTGTGACCGCAGGCAAGTGACAACGGACACACAGGGAGTGAACTAGAGGACTGTTAAGGTCGCGTCCCCCTGAGTGGTCGCATTGTGGGGTTCTGCGGGGCGAGTGCCCCACTTTTCTGTGAAGGGTGCATGGCGCTGCCTGATGGCGTCTGCATTCCCTGACAAACTGCAGAAACGAGAAACAGCGAAACAGTGTCAGGGCCAGGCTGCAGAGGCGGGACATTGAGGAGGAGGACGGTTGAGGAGCTGTGGTGGGTAAAGATTAAAGGCAGGGGAGGGAAAAGGAAGGCCTGAGAATTTGATGGCAGCACCTAAGCATGCTCGTGGACTGGAAATTGGTACCCTCGTTTGTGGAAGCAGCAGTTCTGGGGAGAGCTACGGTAACTGCCTGGGCACAGCACTGGGGCTGAGAGAGGCCACGTGGCTTCCCCGGTTTCTGACTGTGCAGAGGAAGCCAGAGGGAACGAGGCACAAAGCCGCGCTGCCCTGCGAACTCCATCCAGGTGCTATGGGAATGTAAAGAAGGGAACACCAGCACCGACAGGCCTGGGGTGCTTAGAATAGCAGGAGTGACATGGAGGCGAGAAATAAAAGTATAACCATCAGGAGAGTTTGAAAGGTGAGGTTTTGGGGAAGAAAGAATCAAAAGGGGCTATGCTGTGTGTACTAAGCATATGAAGGTTGGCCCTGGCCCAGTAGCTCAGTTATATCAAGGTTGCGGGTTCAATCCCCAGTCCCGGCATAGAGAATCAAGCAATGAATTCATAAATAAGTAGAACAACAAAACTGATGTATTTCCCCCCCTTCCTTTCTCTCTCAAAAAATCAATTTTAAAAGAGTTCTTGCATTAAAAAAAAAAAGAATATGGAGGTCGTTCGTTTCAGTGCCGTAGCTGTCGGAGAAATGAGAACATCCGAAGCAGCCAACATCAGGACAGTGGCTGGAAAAGGAGAGCTATCCACGTGGCTCTGGGAGCTGCACACTATTCCGATACACGTAACGAAAAGGGACACAACTTACACATACATAACTTTTCTATCCTGCACATGTTGAAAATACATAAACATAGAAAAATGGGAAGGAAATACATTAAAATGCTAGAAGGAAAGCATTATACTTTCCTCTGGATGGGAAGATTGTGAGAGATTAAAACTTTTTTTGTGTGCTTCTCTGTATATTTCAGATATTCTACAATAATAATTATAAGTCGATACTTTAAAAATTAAACTTGCAAACTGATGGACCAAATGTGATGATTTTGGCAAAACAGAGCAGATTTTGCCTTCCCTCCGAGTTGGTGGTTTCTCCTCCGGGAAGCCTGCCCTGATGATGAGGGTATGCACACGAAGGCTGGGCTGTAAGAGTGTTCAGTGCAGACCGGCAAATGAACACCCTCCGAGAGGGGGGATTCGTTAAATAACAATGTCCCCATACCATGGGCTACTTGGCAGCCATTAAAAATTACACGCAGAAATACCCATAATGATGTCTGGTTAAAGGAAAAAGCCCAGCTTATAAAACATTATTGTAACAGGGTGCAGCCAAGGTGGGGGGGCCCAAATGGGGATTTGTAATGGGGTCCAGAACTCAGGGTGTCCAGGAAATATTAGAAAAATATATATATATAGGATGTCTTCACCCCCACAGTCTGGGGGATGGGACACATCAGCAGGGCCCTTGAGAGTTGTTTTGAATAGCAACAGTTTTGCAAATAACCTGTATAATGGTCATTTAATATATCTATAACCTTTAATTGGTTTCATAGAAATGTTAAACAGCTGTGGCCATGCCTTGAGCCAGGGGGATGGGAGTGACTTCCACCCATGATGTAACTGAGAGGCAACTTCCTCTGGGTACAGCACGTGCGTAAAAGCTTGCAGATGATTGGCTCCATGCCACGGGGCCACGCCTACCCGGACTTACTATGGCAGCCCTGTAAAGCTGGAAGAATGCGGGAGTGCTGGCAGGTGTAACTGATTGTGGGAGGAGTCGGAAATGGGGCTGCAGAGGAAGATTGGCGCT
>CM052546.1:13784237-13798082 GCA_028533065.1 Trachops cirrhosus
ATAAATACTGTTCTTTTAAAAAGTGATTTTCAGCAAGGAGGTGAGAGGCAATTCCAGGCCCCAGGTGCTGAGCACAGGGGTCATACCTTGAGGAGCATGTGCTTCTCGCTGGGGGTCAGGTACATCTTGTTCTCGTAGTAATCCACGCAGATGTTGACAATGTCCGCCAGCAGCTCCTCGTAGCCCGGGATCACTTCCAGTTGCTGATGGAGACACTACACAGCAGCGCCCCCCTCTGGTTAGCCCCTCTCCTGCCCCCTCCCCACCCACCACACTGAGGAATTGACAGTGAGTGATCCCGCACCCGCCCTTCTCCCCCCACAGCTGACCACCGGGGGAGGGGGCCTGCATGCTCTCGATGGCCCTCAGTGGCCGGTTGGAGCTCCTGCACATCTCCCACGGCAGGGAACTGGCTCCCCATTATTAGTCCAAATAACTAATAATAATGGAGGGCCCTCCATTTTATCTCCTCGCAGTTTTGATGGTTGGAAAGGACTTTCTTGGGCTGAACTGAAAAGCAGTTCAGTTTGACAGTAAAGGCTTGTAGCAATCTCGGTTCAGTTTTGGGGGTGTGGACTTAGCCATGACATCTCTGCAGATGATGGGGGGTGACCCAGCCTGGTGGAGGAGAGCAGGGCCCGGCAACAAGGGGCTGCGTCTCCCAGAAAGAAGCCCGGAGCCTCCAAGCTGACAGCCTTTTGCCTTTAACACAGAGTAGGGGGCCCAGTGAAGGTGGAGGGCTGCACTCAGCCCGGGTCCTGCTGACATTCTTGCTGCTGCCTGTTTAGGCTGAACTGACAGACGAGCAAGACAGATTACGTTAAGCCGAACGAGCAGGAGAGCCACATCCGGGTGGGTGTGCCCTGACCTAGCGGTGGCGGTGACAACAGCTACAGCATCTTGTGTCCTCGCCATTTGTCAGGATCTGCCAATGGGGGGCTTTTTATACAGTATCTCATTTACTTCTCACAATATTCTCATAATGTTCTCCAATAAAGCCCTATTGGACATGTGACAAAATGAGACGTGGACCTTGCCCAAGGTCTCATAACAGGTCAGTGAAGGAAGGGCCAGGGTTGGAAAACAGGCTGTTTCACTCCAGAACTCCTGTTCTCAGCCTCCACTGACGGAGTGGCAGGACACTGGCTGAGAAGGTTCTCTGGGAACAAAATCTGGAGAAGGCAAAGGCATTTGTCTGCGGTTGGGAGGGGAGACGTAGGTCTGCAGCCGAATTCAAGCCGGGCAGTGGGGCGTGAGATCTGGACTGGGACCCTCTGTGCAGCGTCCACCCAGCCTCTGGGCCCCACCTGTGTCCCAGGTGCCAGGATGCACAGGGAGCGTGCCCTCACCTGGGTGATCCTGTTGTGGTTGGCCAGGAACATGGACAGGTTCTGCGACTCCTGGATAGACTGGGGGTCTGCCATCTTCCTCAGGAACTGGGCGGCCCTAGAACACGGGTGTCACCGAGAGGAATGCTCAAGTGCCCCTGCCTAAGCAGGCCACCCGGGCTCCGCTCCCACCTGCCCTGGAGTTACGCTGCCCCCCGGGTTCATGAGACCTGACATCACAGGGGATGAATGGCAAAGGGGAGTGTGCTCTGGAGTCATTTCATTTGGAGCTGTTTACACTCTTGTGATAAGGGCATCTGAAATTCAGAGGCAAGAATGCCCTGAAGGTCAAATTCCAAGTTTAAGGGCAGCTGGCATCCTATCCACCAGCTGGAGGTGGTAAGATGGAGCGAAATAAGCCTCCCTGGGCGGTGACCTCCATGAAATAGCCAGTCAGTCACAACACAGAAGCACAGGCAGGAGGCACTGTTTTTGTGTAGTCTGTTCTTTACTTGGAAAACCTCACTGTTTCTAAAGCAAAGCATTACACAGAAAACTGAAGTCTATCTACCCCATTAGGATTACAGGTGAGGGGATGGTGGGTGTGGGGAGCACGTGCAGGACTTGAAGGGAGAAGGCTGCAGCGGCCCAGACTTTCCCAGCCTAAGCCAGTGGTGGTACAGCCTGACAGTCACAACGCAGATGAGACACCTGCCCCGCTCACGACTCCAGCCGGCCCGCAGAGCATGTCATCGAGCATGACCACGATGGAAGGAGGCAGGGAGAAATTGGGGGGAGATATTACACTATGAGCTGTCTATGAACCTTTGTGAAAGGTGCCATTTCTGAGTCAGGCTGGAGATGGGGCTCTGCCCGCTGGGTACCCTCAGGTTTCACAGCTCACTCGGGAGGATGATACACTGAAAATCAGCCTGTTGTCTGCTTTCTCCAGTAACCTGGGAGTCCCAGGATAATGTGGTTCAAGGAGGAAGGGCCCTTCTATCAGGGACACAGAAAATCCCTCCCAAGAGGTATGTCCAGACAACATAGAGGAAATCTGTCACTTTTGACTCCCCACCCCACTTTTGGGTCAATGTCCCTTAATTTCTAGAGAGGAACTACCCCTTCCCTACTCTTGGTCCTTCTCTCTTCTGAGCTGACACTGACCCCAAGTGACGCCACGGGCAGGTGAGCACCTGTCCAATCAGAGCCCCCTCCCACAACAATGACGGATGAAGGACCTAGCACAGGACCAAGCTGGAGTGATGACAACACTCCATGGAACTTTTGCAAAAGTATTTGCAAGGAGGAGCATCCTTTCCTTCCTGTGAAGCTGGGGTGGCTATGCTGGCCCAAGAGAGGCCACCGCAGGGCCAAGCCTGTCTGAGAATGAGCCCATATGGAGGACAGGGGAGCTGAGAGGTGGAGGGAACTAGACCACCTCTGAGTACCCAGATGCAGGTCACAGGGGCTTCTCAGTTCTGGGAGCCAATCCATCCCTTCTTTCACAGAAGCAGTTTGAACTGGCAGTCTGGTGTTGGCAGGAATGACTGCTGTGGTCATTTTATGATGATCTGATGATGCTGTACTACACGGGACAAGAGAGGTTCACCCAGGAGGCAGCCCTGCACCTCATTCCTCACACCACAGAACCAGGTCCTGTGTGCTTGGGGAGTGGCTCGTTTGGTTCTGGAGAAGCCCGTTGGAAAAGCTCCATCCTCTTCCTCCCCTTGGCCAGCTACCCAGGAAGTAGGCGGAGGGGGGGCTGACCTCTTATAGGCAGAGTGGTCGTTCTTGACACTGCACTTCATATTCTTCAGCTCGTCCAGGACGGCGAACATGTTGATGAACTTGCCTAGGGTCAGGAGGTAGGCTTCGGAGACAAAGTCCTTCCTCCGTTCGGCATGACACAGCCTCTTCACCTCACTACAGAACCGCTCGATGGCCTTGCGCTGCAGGAGCAAGGGGGACACTCATAAATTTGGGGCAGCGGGGGGTGGGGCAGCTCGCTGCACTCTGTGGCAAGGAGCAGGGTTGAGGCTCCCTTGGGGCCCTAGTCAGAGCCCAGACATTTAGAGAAAGGCAAATCTGCCAGGAGCTCTTCCTCAGAGGAAAACTCCAAAGTTGGTTTTTCAAGGGAAGCCTGGAACCTCCCCCCACAACCCCCAAGTGAGTTGAACCAGTGTATTCATTAGTCACACTTTGCAGAGAAACATCGTGCGTTACTCGGTTTTGTATTCCAGCACCTAGGACAGTGTCAGGTACCAATATGGCGGTAGAGACCAAGAGTAAGAAACATTCAGAGAAAGAGGTTCATTCATCCAGTAAATAGTATTTACTGAGGGTCCACTATGTACCAGGTACCATTCTAGGCACTGGAGTAAAGAAGGGAACAAAACTAGAAAAAAAACTATCCTAACCAGCTTATATTTCAGTGAGGGAAGACAGAAAAAACGTACTTTTGCACGTTACGATGTGATGTATCTATGGAGAAAAATAAAGCAGAGAGAGGGGTTAGGGAGGGCGGTTGCCTAGAGCTGGGGCAGACGGGTATAATGGGTAATAGCGAAAGGGTGTGGGGTTTCCTTTTGGGGTGATGGAGATGGCATAAACTGACCCTGGTAATGGACACACAGCTCTGAATGCACTAAACGCCACTGAATTGTCTACTTTACATGGGTGAATGACATGGTCTGTGAGTTACAGCTCAGGAAATCTGTCACCAAACAAAGCTACCGAGGAGCATCACAAAGAACGAGGCTAAAGCAGTAATCCAGAGAGGAGGTGGCAGAAGAGGAAGAGAGAAGGAGAGAAATCGCTCCTTTCCTCTAGGTGCGCTCCACTCCTCAGGGTGGGTCACCCCACCGGCCAGGAATTCCTCTCCTGCCAAGCCCAGACCAGGCCATGCTTTCTCCTCCCAGAGTCCAAGTCCAAGAACACTCTCCGTGATGACGGAAATGTCCTGAGTCTACAAAGCCTAATGTGAGAACCGCTCACCACGTGCGGCTACAGAGCACTCGATGGCTAGGCCAACGAAGGAACTGAATTTTACATTTTATTTGATTTTAATGAATGTACATGTACAGGCACATGGGGGCAACAGCTACTGCCTGCACAGTGCAGTTCGAGGTGACCCCAAATCCCCAGTTCTCCTGCCAGGCCCTCAGCTTAGCTGAGTTTTTAGCTCAGTTGTTCTCTTGGATCTGCCTCCCTAAAGAGATCTTAGGTTCCTTGAAGGCAGATCCAGGAGGCTACCAACGGCAGCTTCGATGTGTTAAGCCTACCCTGTAGCCAGGGCTCTACCTAGCTCTTTACAAACAAACTTCTTGCATCATCACCACAAACTGTGGTGAGGTATTATTTCCAAGGTGAGAAAACAGAAGGTGCTAAATGACACACAGGCACACAGTCGCAGTGTGGCAGAACCTGGGCCTCTGCCTCCAAAGCCAGTGTTCCTGCCCTGGGCTGCAAGCACCTCGTCTTCCCAAACACCCCACCTCCCACCCCCAGGAGGCCAGTGCAGAGCTGGGCAGACATTCTACCAGTGCCTGGGAGTCTGTTTATGAAGCTCAGCTCTCCGTGGAGCCCGGCAGGGCATGGTGTGTAACATGACTCCTGCTCTGGGTGCAGGCTGGTCTTAAAGTGCTCACCCTGCATTCCTGAGCGGCTTCCAGCACATGCATACTAACCAGCCGGTGTGCGTTATCTTTCCTCTGTTACTTCTGGTTAACCAGCTTGTCCTTTCTTTTTTTAACTAGCTTGCCCTCTTGAAAGCCCTTGGCTGTCTTTCCTCTTTCCCTCCTTTAAATAGTCACTCTTCCTGGCTTCCCAGCTGGTCTCCCTGCTGCCACTCCTGTCCCTCTCGCCCCTCACATCTGTACTGCCCCCACCTCCCATCCCTTTCCCGCACAGCAGCCAGATGTTGTAAAACCTCAAACCAGATCGAGTCACTCAGAAACCTCCAGCGGCTTCTGTGGTGCTTGAATAGAATCCACGTATTCTTTCCACGTCCTATTTCATGCCCTCTATGATCGGGTCCCTGGCTACCTCTGCAGCCCCACCTTTTACCACTCCCCCTTCTCACCCTGCTGCCTCCCTGGCTTCTGTTTCTGAAACCCGTCAGGCCCCGTCAGGCCGCCGGGCCTTCCTTGGCTTTACAGTTCCTTCCACCTGAAACCCTCTTCCTGGGACCACCCCTCGGCAGCCTTTCCCATCATACAGACCCCAGTTCAAATGCCACCTCCTGAGAGGTCGTCCCTAGAGCCGCACTAGGTCACAGACACCCTCTGGCCCAGAGAATTTTAAACTGTCATTCGATTCACAGCACATATTATGCCCTGAAAATGATTGTGTACTGTTTATTGTCAGTCTCCTGCCCAGAGCACACCTGCATGCTCACGAGGGTGGAAATTACATGCAGGGGGAGGGGCTTGTCCATCTTGTTTGTGCCCCCCACCCAGGGCACTCAAGTATTTGCCGAACGAATAAGCCACATGGCTCAGAAACCCAGACCCACGTGTCTACAGGAGCGAGGGACTTCCCGAGTGTCCTGGTTCCAGATTCACCCAACTCCTCACCTGAAAGTACATGAACTTCATGAGCTTGGTGACCTCTGGCTCCAGCACCTCCACCGTCTTCTCATAGATCTCCACTCGGTTGGGCTGCTCATTGCACTTCACCTGTGGGGAGGGGATTTCAGGCATCCTGGCTGGTGCACACAGGCCTGCCTCACGCCTGCTGTCTTGTTAAAGGGCCCCTTTTCACTCTTAGCTAGGATGATAATTGGCAAGGTCGCCCTAGTGAAGCGGGGCTGGGGTAGCCCTGTCTGATGGGTCTAACGGGAAAAACGCCCCCGTCACTGGCTGCAGGAAAGAACCCAGCCGATTGCAAGAAACAGAACCCTCCATCCCTTCAGTTGGCTCTGCACTGTGCCCAGGAGCCGTACACTCGTCTATGTTTATCTGTAAGGTCCCCCTCCTGCAGCTGTTTCCCAACTCTGACCCCTGAGGGGCCCCGCCAGATTCTCAGCAGAGAAAAATATTCTGTCCACTGCTCTGGATGCACCTGGCCACACTCGGGCCCACCAGGAAAACCCACGGTCTCTGCCCAGGGGTTTCAGCACATCAGAGTCACGTGGCAGACGTTTTCACAGCCTGCACGCCAGAGATAGCTAACAGGGTGACCGAAACTGTCACCTGTGACGATGAGTGCGCGGAGGGTAAGGACAAGGTCATTCTTCACACTGCTGTTTAGAAGTTCTTAAAATAGGAGCTATAAGCTCAATATCCACGAGTTGATGACTGAGTGGATAAAATAGGAGACACTCATTCAGTATCATTATGTAACTGTCACAAGGAATGAGACAGCCCCACGCTGACTAACACACAGAGATCGCTGCCATAAATTGACAGGGAAAACTGCGACAGGACAGGAAGTGTAATTCAATCCCATTTCTGTTAAACAAGACACAAAACAAAACTGCGTGTTTGTGTCCACATCTATTACAGACACAGAAAGTCTGAAACAGCGCAAAGCGAACTGTGGATGAGCAGCTAGCCCCCGGGGCAAGGAGCAGAGGAGGGGGAGCAGCCCCCCTTACACCTCTGTGCCCCGCTGGTTTTGTGAAAATGTGACTGGTCAATTGTATGACGGTTACCGGTATGATGATGGTAACATGATCTGCATGTGCCAACATACAGACAGGATGTTCATGTCAACAAAAAAGCATAAAGGGTAAACAATCAAATGGCAGAACAAGATAAGCAACATGCTTTTGTAAAGTTTATGAAATAGTCGTCATAGAAATATTCATGGTAGTCAACAGAAAAGACCCAGACGGGCAGCAGCGGAGCGCCCATAGTGACCGAGCTCTGTTGGCAGGTGGGTTGGGGGGCAGGGGGCAGGGTGGGGATATCTTGCTTCTTACTTTATACCTTTCTGCAATGGTTTGGGTTTCTGCAATTATTTGGAAAACAGTAAATACAGCTAGCATTTACTGCTTTCCAAGTAAAACGGAACAAAAAAATTTATTTTTATTTTTATTTTAGTTTATTCAGTATAGTTTCTATCCTTTACTCCCATTCTAGCCCACCCATCCTGCACAAAAAATTTTTTAGGTCAGCATCAGTTTTATGGGAAACTCTCCAAATGTCTTCTGTGAGCTGCCCCCCAACTCCCTACTTTGCTCCCTGCCACCTGGAGTTTTGAATGGAGAGGATGTGAAGGGTGGTGGCTCCCGCTTCAGGCCGGAGAGCCACCAGGTCAGGAGAGTCTCACCTGGGGGATGGCCCGGGAACAGCTGCGCCAGGTGTACAGCATGACGGCATACTCGTGCCCTTCCTCCAGCATTTCATTCTGAAAAGCAAAACATGCTCATCAGGGAGGGACTGTGC
Organism: Trachops cirrhosus; assembly: GCA_028533065.1. Classification (NCBI taxonomy): domain Eukaryota; kingdom Metazoa; phylum Chordata; class Mammalia; order Chiroptera; family Phyllostomidae; genus Trachops; species Trachops cirrhosus. Next base: position 13,791,958 of record CM052546.1, read on the forward strand.
TGGGGCCACAAGCTTCTCAAGGGCCCCTGAGTCCTCACTAGCCCGGTGGCCTGTGGAACAGCTGCATCACCGTCACCTGGGGGGCTTACTAGAAAGGCAGAGCCTCAGGCCACTACCTGGGCTTAGGGACCCAGAATCTGCATTTCAGTAACAGTCCCAGGTGACTCACCCTCCCAGGTGCACAGTGAGTTTTTGACAAACACTAGTTTAAACTATCCTCATCAGACACCAAGGGCTCTGTGAGGAGGCCACATTTCTCGTAGATGGATGGCCACCTTACAAACAAAGAAGCAGATCTATTTGTTCCAAGAGCCAAAGTTGTCCCAGATATACTGTTAGCAAGAAAATAAACAAGTAGCAAAACAGTATGTGCAGCACTTAGGCTAAAAAAGCCAAACAATGAGTGTTAATTATAAAAATATATTATTGGATATTGAAAGACATTTTGTTGGAATATGTGCCAGGCTACAACTAGCAAGCTCTCCGTGCAGCTGGACAAACAGGAGCACTCACGTTCCCTATCCTATAGTACCATAATGCTTGCACTTTCTGTGGGAGCTTATGTTGCTCTTTCCTAAGTAAGAAAATGATTAAAATCAATTTTTAAAATAACACAGAGCAGATAGCAAAACCCACTACACCATCAAAAGTAAATCAGAAAAAATGCAGTGATGCTAATGCATTTTCCACCTGGTAAATGATGCTGTGGAAAGAGCCCTGAGTCCTGGCTGGTGTGGCTCAGTGCATTGAGCGCTGGCCTGTGAACCAAAGGGTCACCAGTTCGATTCCCAGTCAGGGCACATGCCTGGGTTGCAGGCCAGGTCCCCAGTAGGCGGTGCATGAGATGCAACCACACATTGATGTTTCTTTCCTTCCCTTTCTCCCTCCCTTCCCCTCTGTCTAAAAATAAATAAATAAAAATATTAAAAAAAATAAAAAGAGTCCAACTATCTGGGCTCAGAGTCCAAATATCTGGGCTCAAAGCTCAGCTTCATTGCTCTTTGGCCTTTGGTTCTTCAGGAAACCTCTGAACCTAAGATTCTCCGTTTAGTGACAATGAGATCAACAACCTCAGAGAATTTTATGACAATTAAATGGAAGACAAACACACAGGCTGCATAATCTATAAAAGGGGTGAACAGTGTTACTAGGACAAAATAGTCTGGCAGTTTCTCAAAGCAGTAAGAACACTTTCCGGATGACCCCTCCATGATGGGCTGAGTTGTGTCCCTCTAAAATTCCTATGTTGAAGTCCTAAAATTCCTATGTTGAAGGGGACCTCGGAATGGGACTATATCTGGTGGCAGGGTCTTTAAAGAGAGAGGTGATGAAGGGAAAATGGCCCTTGGGGAGGGCCCCTGTCCAGTCTGACGGGTGTCCTTTTAAGAAGTGGGAATTTGGACACACAGAGACACCATATGTGCATGCCCACGGAGGAAAGACCACGTGAGGGCACAGTGAGAAGGCAGCCATCTGTGAGCCAAAGAGCGGCTTCCAGAGAAACCAGCTTGCTGACACCTTGGAATTGGACTCCTAGCCCCCAGCACTGTGAGAAAATACATTGCTGTCATTGAAGCCGCTGGCTGCTCTATCAAACGGATACGCCCTCTATGCACGGACCCTCATCTAATTTTCCATAAACACCACAGCGAATCTCATATGTATCTTACATTCCAAACACAGGCAGTCTTTGAAGTTTTATGCCTTTTTGCCTTTGCTCATGCTGGTTCCACCAGCTGGAACCACAGAGTTCAGTGGAAAGAGGTCAGAACTGGGGAGCAAAGTCCTGGATTCCAGCTGCAACCCTGTGACTTCCTAGTTGTGGGATCATGAGCAACTTGCTGATTAACTTCTCTAGGTCTCATTTTTCTTATCCGTAAAATGGGGATAATGGTCTCTTTGCAAGTTTCAGGGCTGTTATAAGTCTCCAGTGACGGTACGGGTGAGCATACCTTATACCTTATACATTTTAAAGGACATTTTAAATATATATATTATATATAAAGATATATATATCTTTATAATGTAATGCATGTATATTCACATATGTTATATATATATACATACAATACAAGCCGCTTCCTTCATCGAGTTTTCTCCAACACTCTCAAGGTCCCTTCAAAAACAAAGCACTCTGTGCTTGTACTGTGTCATTCGCCTTTAATTTTGTGCATTTTTATTTGTTTGCAAAGAGTAGCCTAGACCCCAGGTTTTATAGTCATGCAGACCTGGGTTTAGCTGTCACTTGTCAGCAGTCGACTCCATGCAACTTAACTTTTCTGGATTTTGGTTTTCACCATCCATAAAATGGGTATTGTAATAGGAACCTACCTCGCAGGGTTGAGGTGAGGACAAAAACAAATGCATTTAAAGTACCTGCATAGAAAGTGTTTGATAAACAGTAAGCTGTTGATTTCCCACTTGCCTCACTGAGAATCAAGGCAGGCCCCTATCTCTCCTTGCATTCCCCCCCATCCCAGTGTTTAGCACAGTCTCTGCAGGGCCCAGTGCACATATTTATTCAATGATCGGGCAGCGTCTGGTAAGACCAGGTTAGAGTGTAGCTGAGACAGTGAGAAAGGTCCCCAGAGCCGCAGGCACAGGCTCTGAGCGAGGCACCTGGAAATCCTCCGGGTTCGGTGCTGCATGAGAATACAACCCACGAAAGCCCACGAGGGAAGGAGCGATCCCTCACAGCTGGGTCAGACGCCTGACCCGTGAGACAGCTGGCCCCACTTGTGAACGATTTAGGTCACCAGCTCCCTCAAGTCGACAATGAATGTCATTCCAAAGCCACCTTTTGTTTTGCTCGAGACAAAATTCCGCACAGCCAGTAATCTATAAAGTCTGAAACAAGGCAGCATCTAGTCACATGTTAACCTGAAAGGGAAGTGAATGGTGGGGGTAAAGTTGAGCCCTAATGGTGAGTAGGTTTTGCAAAGCTGGAAGATATGGGGACAGCATGACCCTAGACACTGAGAGGGGATGGGGCAGATGAGAGAATGGGCCTCCGTAGCTGGGTCTCACTGAGGCCGGGGGTCCCTGGCATAGCTGAGCACATGCCCCTGGTGTGCCAAGCTGCCCGCAGCCCCGCCCCCCGGCAGGGTCACAGAGGCTTACCATGCTGGAGTGGACCGTGGCCTGCTCAATGTACCTTGCAATGCCCGTGACAAAGGCATTCCTGTCCTCGAAGTTTGTGTCGAAGTTAGCCTGTGGGAATTGGAGGACAGGAACATTTGGTCATTGGAAAACAGGCCCAAGGTGGCTGGGTGCCCAGGGAACAAACTGCTGCCAACATATGCCACCAGTTCTCTGCGGAAAGCTATGTCCCCATCAGCCTGTCATCTTCCCCCCCAAACCCCACTCTGAACCACACGGTGCAGGAGCTGCCTACATACGGGGCCCACATCCGTGTCCCACCGGTTGGCCTGGCGGGGTCCCGGAGTGAGTGCTTACTTACACTTTCCACACCTAAGAGCTGGTGAAAGTTAGATGTGCACAGCTTTCACCCAGCAGGTGCAAAAATACTCACCTGAGGGTGCACGTACGTGTGTACAAGGGGCACAACTGCAGCATTTTTGTGATAGGAAAAGCTGGAAATCATCCCAATGTCTATTAACAGTGAAAGCTAAATAGATAATAGTATATCCACACAATAGACTTGTACGTACTACATGGTGGTTAAATGCAATGTGGTAGCACTGTAGCATCATCAGAGAAAATATCTATAATAAATTTTAAGTTAAAAATGCCAAATCACAGAGCAATATACGTGTAGTATGATGCCCTTGTTATATTAAAAAATATATAAATTTATACAGTAAAAAGGGACGTGTGGGGATCTATATACACACACACATATAGACATAGTTACAGGAGTTTTTATTATACTTCTCTGTACTACTTGTAATAAACAATATATTTATATAATTAAAATTTAATCTGGGTTAAAAAATGTGAACACACCAAGTTTATGAGTTGAACCTTCAGGCACGTGTTTCATAAATTTAACCACTGAATGAAATGTAAAATATATTATGCATTTATATTTAGTCTGAATTAGCAGTCCGGGAACTTTCAAAAGGTCAAGTACAGCTAAGAATTTCAGATGAACTTATTCTTTCAGAGTGTGGCATACTCATTCTGCAGACTCAGACCAGGGGCTACTGCAGGGCAGAATCTGGCCACATGATGCCCTGCCCCCCGCCACCGTGCCCTGGTGATCATGGCTTTGACCCATCCGATCATGGTTCAGCACCAGCTCACCCATCTCAGGCAAAAGCAAACAACTGTGCCGGGCTTCCCTGGCCCATTAGCTGCTGCAGGGAGTTGAAGAGCTCTTCTCACATACATGAAGGAAAAGTAATTACCCAGGCAGGCTCTGGGGGGTTCTAAATTGCGATATTTAATTCATGAGATCGGAGCTGCCAGAGCTGTGGTTGGTGCTGCAGCAAGAACAGCCGGGAAGGTATTTGGGGTCAGAGCAGAGCAACAAGCCTCCCCTGGGGAGGAGGAATAGCTCTGGTGTACATTTACCAGCTAATCTATTCCTTACACTCAGCTCCATTAGGGCACCGGGGACTCCATCAGCTCACAACCTTTCACCTCTGAGATGCATTCCTGCCCCTTCCCTCTGCCTTCAGAGCAAACCCTCGTGGGGGACCCCCAGAGTTCCTGAGCCCCCAGAGCCCTGGGAGAGTTGACCTGGTACATGATGGAGGAAGGCGGAGGCTCGATGCATGGCTGCTGGTCAGGGAGGGGCAGCTCTTCCAGCAGGTCCACGTTGGACAGGGCATCTTCCAGGGTCACGTGGGTCGTCATGGCTGCCGTTTCTGTATTCCTCACTGAGGGAAAGGAGGAGAAGAACCATGAAGAATTTCAGAGTCCTCCAAACACTTCTCTCAATCCCACCCTGCCCAGCCTCCTTTTGGAGAATAAAGGGAGTTAACACAAATTGAGACCACACTCGCTATTTCTTCACAAGGTGCCCTCCATCTGCAGCTGCTGTTCGAGGATCTCTTCATCGTTCACAAAGGACTTTTGTGTCTATTACCTCGGCTGAGCCGCACCACAATGCTCTGTGACCAGCACGGTAGATGGTATCATATCCACATAGCTGATGAAGGAACAAGGCTCAGGGAGGTTATATGACACCCAGACAGCCAGTGACCAAGGGCAAAGGACTTCAAATAATGCCTGATGCCAGGACACAAGCCACGGCCAGTCCTCACCTTTTGTTCTTTATGAGAAAATTTACCAGTTCCACGCTTAGATTATTGCACAGCACAAATACCTGTGATTGCAACAGCCAAGATTATCCACCTGAAACCACAGCCCAGGTTTTACAAGCTAGTTCAACTGAGACTAACAGAATTCAGACTCCAGTGGTATTAACTTTATTTGCAAAAATGGGAGAACCACCATCTTCCTTGGCCTCGGTGCGTTTTGTGGGCCACACCAAACAAATCAGCATTGCACGGACATTGTGGAGTCTAGGATGCTGGCAGAGTGCGGTGGCTTCGATGACGACTCTCAGACAGTGAAACTGAAGAGGATCTGAACAGCTTCGCTATCTAACTCATTTCTTTTTCAAGAAAAAGTGGAATGTTAGCACAAATGGATCATAACTTTGGCCATCAAGTTTTCCCAAACATGATCTCCTAGCGGTCACATTCGCTGCTGATCACAGTGCAACAAAATCAGCAGTGAATAATGCAAATAGCAGCAAAAAAGAAAACAAAAAAACCCCATACCTATGGGAATTTATAAAGGCATACCTCAGGGTTATGTATAGCTAAAGAGGAATTCAAATAGTAATTATAAAATATTTAGAACTGAAAGCTAGAGCATGAATAAATGTCCTTGATGTGTTTAGTAGAAAGCAGGAAAGTGAAACTAAATGAACCGAACTTTCCAGTCCAAATCTAAAGAAAGAATAAAAATCAACCCAAAGAAATGAGAACACAGGGATCAACAACACAAAAGGAAATCTAAATGAAGCAAGAAACAAAGCAAACCAAAACAAACAATAGACTAGACGAACAAAAGTCTAAAAACTGTTTTGTAAGAAGATCAATAAGAAGTTAACCCTTGGGCACATGTGAACGAGGAAACGAAGAGAAGGC
>CM052546.1:13798582-13839609 GCA_028533065.1 Trachops cirrhosus
ACAGCCAAGGCCACGTCCAATGAGGGCACAGGGCACTCAGAAGTGACTTCCGCCTCCAGCACCTGGCCTCCGTGCCTCGGTTTCAGGTCCTTCCCACACCTATGCTTCTTCCTCTTCTCTCTTCTCCCTCCTGAATTCTAAGTGCGGCATTCAGCAAAACCATCTGCCCATCCACAGAACAGACGGCCTTCTTTCTTACACTAATATTAAGTTCCATTTTGCAGGAAGGGTTCATGATTTTATGGGGCATAATGATCTACAAGCGCCAAGGCCCTGATGATGCTCTTTCATTAATTCAAATAACAATAATAAAACCAAACATTTTAAAGCCCTTACCCTGTGTCAGACACTCTGCCAAACACTGGACTATTTTAAACTTGCATCAACACTCTAAAGGTAGGTACTATGACTGTCCCCATTTTACAGAGGAGCAAACGGAAGCTCAGAATTTAAGTCACTGCACAAGGTCAAGTGCTGGCACGTGGTGGAGCTGTGGGTAGAACCTAGGTTTGTCCTATACAAAAGGCTTGGAAGCAGCTATCTCTCTAAAACTAGTGAGGTTGTGTCGAAGGGACCCAGGAGCCAACGGGAGGCAGCTTCCACTGGCCCAATGCGGGGTCATGTGAACACCGCTAAGCACAACTCAGTGGACTTGAAACAATATCAAATATGTTTAAATCCATGAAATCATAAACACACTTAATACAAACTTGGGTTGTATTACTTTATTAAAGTTGGAGGATTCCTGAGAACTTCTATTGAAAAGTCGGTAAATAAAAGGAAAGAAGCAAACACTTAACCTGTTTTTCCCAGATAGACTATACCGCTGGAAAACCAAATTGCCAAAGAGAGAGGTTTCTTTCTATAAAGTTCTTTCCTTTTTTCCCCACAAATTGTGACAGGAGTAAAATATTCCTATTTTTCCAACCCCCAATAAGCAAATGGATGTAGGCACTGACCATCAACTGCTACTACATGAAAGAATCAGGCATTATGTGCCTCCTGATGGAAAAACACAGCATTATTCTCCTAAACATGCGGGACCCAAGACAAAAAACTTGAATCAAGCCTCTGATACCAACTGACAGAAAACACAGAAGAACACATTACAATGTGCCACAGTGATGAAATCAGTAAAATATAACCTATGGGAGACTCCGCTGGACAAATGACTCAGTGCCGTCCGCAAGTAAATTGCAAGGGACAAAAATGAGATGGAGCGGGAAGCTATAGGTTGACCTTATCTGGATCCTATTCCAAACCAACCACCATAATCATAAAATGACCACATTTGTAAGAAAACTGGAAAATTTCATACTGACTTAGATATTTGATGAAATTAAGGAAATAGTGTTATTTTTTTAGATTTGATAATAATACTGAGGTTAGGTTTTAGAAGAGTCCTTATCTTTTAGAAACACCTACTAAAATATGGAGGAAAGGGTTCGGGCGTTTGCTTCAAAGGCTGCTTACTGGGCGGGGAAGAGTGGGACGGAGAACAAGCCAGCTGCTCAGTGATAACTGTCGACGCTGTGCAATGCTCACCCAGGGATTTATTATATTTTCATCCACTTTTATAAATGCTGAGATTTAAACATTCCCACATTTAGCCCCTCAGTTCTAATTTACCCTCCTTTCCTTTTTCTGCCCTGACTCCTATTTGCCAGGACCTCTCCCCTCTCCTTTCTCCCATAACCTGAGTTTTTCCTGAGCTTTTGCCGACATCAAAACACTCATTCACGAGAATGATCCTTAAGGTTTCCCACTTTAACACAGTACTAACCCTGCACTTCCCTCGAAGAGAATCCTAAGAGAACAGCCTAGAAGGCAGTGTGTTAGGAGTCTCTATTTCGTTAACGCAACCTTCCTTTTCTCCTTGTAAATACAGCTTCTCTAATGGAGTTCTCTGTGTGTTTGCAGACCACTCACTGCCTAAGGGAGAAGGGAATCAGACATTTTTAACTCAAGTGCTGAAAGCCACTGGCAACTCCGCATCAATCAGAAAGAAAAAAAAATACTGGAGATTTGAACAGAGATATACATGGAAATAAGGGGTTTTCTGGCCGGAGTGTCCTGCCTGTTATGAAACCTTGCAAATGAGAAGCATTCCTTAGACTCTTCGGTCTATGAACACGTGGCCATTTTGTCATTTTGGAAGAGAAATTAATAAAATATTTAAAAATAACCAGTGTTCTGGGAGCATCATTTGCCAGACACAGTGGCCACCTCAGTGTGGGGTATTCATGGCACATTTAAATTCCGTGTCTTCATAACAAACCCAGACGCAGGGCCTGGAGTCCCAAGACCAGCATTAACATTGGCCTTGTAGGCAATGGGCTTCTGAGAAGGGCTGTAGACCTCACCGCCGCCCATGGCTGGGCTGACTGCCAGCGTGTGATCCGGGGGAGGTGGGCCCCCCAAATGCACGAAGGCTGCGAGGAAAAGTCGGCCTTGGGAATGCAGGTTCTGACCACCCATACCCCAAACCCCACCACCCCGTAAGCAAAAGATGTGCACTGTCATTTTCTGTTTGACGTTCTGGAAGGAAAGTGAAAAAACTAAGACATTTTTATTGAAGTGGAATTATTAGGCTAAGTAGTTTAGCTTGAGCTATGGGCTCAAATCCATCACCTGCCACTTACAAGCTATACAAACAGCCTTAAGCGTATTACTTAACCTCCCTGAGCCGCCTCAGTTTCCTTTTCTGTAAGAGGGTGCTAATTCACAGCAGTCCCCACCCTCAGGGACTCACTCTGGAGCCACCTAACATTGTGGTGTGTGGACCGTTTGGCCCAGTAACAGGATCAGAGTAGGCACCGGGGAAATGTCAGCTCGTCTGGTGGCCTAATTTTGATAGAGTGAATGGATGAATTAAACAACGCAACAATTCTTCTACAGAAAGGGAAGGCTTTATTATTACCGCACACATATCTCAGTTCTACAGATCTTTCACACTGACTTCCTCAATCACAGCTACCCTGGAGGTTTAAGAGAGGGCAGGTGTTGTTTTTGCTGTTTTTCTGAAAAGGAGGGCACGGCATTACTGAGAAGTGCAAACTCCCATTCAAGGTCACGTGGTCAGCTAGGGGCTGAGCTAGGGCAGAAAGGGGATAGCTGGACTCCCAGTTCCGTGCCCTTTCTTCTAGACCACACCTACTTTCGTTCCTTTATGGAAGGTACCAGGCTCTCTACTGTTCCCCTCTCCCACCCCAGTGTGGCTGCCTTTTCCTTCCTCAAGGAGAGCAAGACTCTCATAAACTAGAAAGATTAGGTAACTGCCACCTTTGGGTTTCATGAATATCAAAAGGCCAGGAAATATTTTCCCTATCTGTAAATCTCTCCAGCTAGAAAGCGACTAAAATAAATAGGTAAAAGTAAAATTTAAAATATATGTATATGTATATATACAGTAAAATATAAGTAAATAAATAAATATAAAAAACTTAAGAGGAAGGCTTAGAGCAGGGGTGGCAAACTCATTTTCACGGGGGGCCACATCAGCCTCGAGGTTACCTTCAAAGGGCAGAATGTAATTTTAGGGCTGTGTAAATGTAACTTCTCCTTAACAGTTAAGCCAGAGCTCAGCGCTGCCGCCAGGTAGAAACAAGGTGCTGGGCTAGAATAAAACCAGGTAGAGGGCTGGATTCGGCCAAAGGGCCTTGTGTTTGCCACCTGTGCCTTAGATGGTCTCTCTTAAAAAAAAAAAAATTAAAGCAGCCTTTGAATGGGCAAGAAAGTATCCCAAGGAGAAATTTGGAGCGTTGCCTGCTTTTCCATCATGGGGTCAGCTGGGGGTGTCTGGAGTTGTGTGAGGGCTCAGGTTTGCTGTGACAGGCTATGGCTCCACAGGTCATAGTGCTGTCCTAGAGCTGGGACCCTTGCACGTGTCAGAGCTGCTTCTTGGGTGTAGGGGCCAAGCCAGGACAGTCACTTGTGAGCATCTCATAAGGCGTCCCAAGTGGACCATGTAGCTTGCTCTGAGCAGACTGGCAATGAAGAGTTTTACAGGAACTCTCCTCTAACCCAGAGGTCAGTCCTTGTGGCTCTAAACCCCACAGGAGCCACTTAGAGCCACCTGTCAGGTATTACCTGTTCCAACATGCAAAACACAGCCACAGGTTAAAGGCAGCCCGGCTGTCAAGAGTGGCAGGCCTCCCAGTGGTGTGTGGAGAGGAGACGCAGCCGTGGGGCGTGGGAGTCTCCACATTTCCATACCCTGCAGAGGTATCTCCGATACCACGGTTCACAGCACAACTCAACATTCTCCGCATGTTGCCAGAATGATGGCAGAGCTGGGAGACCCCTAAGAAGATGCTTAGCCCCTAAAGCAGCCTTTCTGACCGCCCCCTCCCGTACCTGAATCCACCTGCTCCCTTGGTCCTCAGTGAACCCAGTGCTTCTATAATTCTTCATCATCCAATTTCCTGTGTTTTCTCTCCTGACCCAAACACTAAACTCCTTGAGGGCGGGCACTGCGTCTGATTCACACCCAGCTCCTAGCACAGTGCTAAGCACACCTTTCTAACTCAGTGGAACTCTCTGCTCAATGAGTGGCTGACCAATGAACCCAAGACATCAAGAGAGGCATCTCGATGTCCCAGACACCAGGGTTTTCAAAGTGAGGGAGGAGGAGAAGGAATATAAACAGCAAGAAAGTTGTTCATATTTTAGAAGAAACTCCATCAGAATGGTTCCAATGTTAACACTCGAGCACTTAAAGTAAAAGGCTTCCATAATTTGTAAACAGTTATCTGTGAAACAAAATCTCTCTCCTCTGTCATTGCATGCCCTGATTTCACTCATCCCTCTGCGGCCCCTCCCCTCTCTGACATGACTGCTCCTTCCTGGACCCCCTGGGCTTATCCGCAGGGCTGGTGAGGATGTGGGATGGAACCCCTAGCCGCACGTGCCTGGCAGGAACGTGAAATAATACTACAGCCACACTGGGAAACAGTCGGGCAGTTCCTCAAATCTGAAAACAGAGTTCCCGCAAAACCCAGCAGTTCCACCCCTAGATGGACTCCCAAGAGAAATGAAAATACCCCACCACACTAAAACTTGTACACAAATGTTCATAGCAGCATGATCGATAACAGCCAGAAAGTGGAAACAACTCAAGGGTCCATCAACCTGATGAGTGGATAAATAAAAGATGGTAGAGTCATACAATGGGATATTATTCGGCCATGGAACGGAATGGAGATATGCTACAACATGGATAAACTTTGAAAAGCGATGCTGGGTAAAAAGAAGCACAGTAAGCTTTTTTAAAGGAAATGTCCTGAACAGGCTGATTGATAGAGACATAGAGTAGATGAGCAGTAGCCTGGGCTGGGGCTGGGGGCGGAGCCTGGGAGAGACAAGTGTTACCGCTGAAAGGCACAAGGTTTCTTCCTGGGGTGATGAACTGTTCTAGGTTTGATCATGATGGTGAGTGAACAGCTCTGTGAATATACTAAAAATTACTGATCTGTATGCTTTAAATGGGGAAATCATACAGTACATGAACTCTATCTCACTAAAGTTGTTACCAGAAGTGTTAGTATCTGTAGGACTACTTTTGGAAAATTTGGGGTACAGGAGCAGAAGTGATACAAAGAGAGATGGAGCTGGAGGGTGAGCTTGGGGAGCTTGACGCTGCTCACACCAGCAGAGACTGTGCTGAACAAAAATAAACAGGGGACAGCAGGAGGAGAAAAGAGAGCAGCAGACACACCCACGCTAACCTCTCGGGTGGCTGCAGGGTCAGCTGGACCACCCAGGGGCATGGCCCAAACCTGCCCCTCCCCTACCTGTTTTTGTTAAACGGTCTCCGGTCAGGTCCTGGGGCTGCCCCGCCCCAGAGGAGAGACTTCTCAGATAATAAACACCTCTATTGTGGGGTGTTTGGCTTGATGAGAAGATGGGTCTCAGCCTCTCCTCCTGCTCCTCCCCAAGCTCTCTTTCTGAGGCTGAGAGATGGGAATGACTTGTGTACACGGTCACTTGCCCAGTTAGGGACAGCGCTGGGGCTAACTCTGTAACTTTCTGAGAAGACAGGGACCCAGCACAGTAAGATATGACAGACTGTAGAAGAAAAAGACAGGGAATGTGAGAGAGAGACAGGGGTGGGGTGGGGGTGGGAATGAATTCTAATTCTGCGATGAAACAAAAAGCCACTTAAGAAAGGAAACATAATCAGCATCCTGTGTACGTAATTTGGACATTTTGACAGGACCGAGGTTAAAATGGAGCTCTCTGTATTGAGAGATGGGGCAGGGGAGGGCGTGGTAGAGTGTCAGAAAGCGAAATCTTGGTCCATCACAGCAGGAAGGAAACAGACAACGCACCGACTAGATGAATCAAGAAGCAGCAGCTTATCGTTTAGAGATCTGGAGGCAACTACTGGAAAAAACGGCGCGTTACGGCGGCAGTCTCTGGGGGCTGGTGGGCGCTGGATGGCTGATTTTCACTGTGAGTCTTTCAGTACTATTTGATTTTCTTTACAGCATGTGCATGTATTGCTTTGATCAAAAGTTTAAAATTTACTTTAAAAGACAGCAACCCAAGCCCTCCTTTCTAGCAGTCCAGACAGCTGGCCAGCCCCCAGCACTGTCTCCAGGCAGTCTTTGCTACATCAGGGCCTCCCCTGGGTCTTCTGGGACCAGGGGCCCTGTCCCCTGCAGCTTCTCTCCACACAGGGGACCTGAGGTTGGAGCAGGGAAGGCTGTCAGCCCAGACTCGGGCCTCTGGAGGAGGCCAACCTTCCTCTTTGTCAACAGCAAAGTAAAAGATCCCGGCGGGGACACCTGGCTTGCTGCTGCACGTGCTGATTTATCAGCTGCCTCCTGGGTTGTCGGGGTGGAGGTGGCCTTTCTGCTGATCACCCAACCACGCAGATACCATCTTCCTGGGTGGGGAGGTCATGCCACCGAAAGCAGCTTGCTGATTTGTTCCTGCTGGGGCTTGCGACAAACCACCCCAGGAGGGGCACCGATGTGACTTTTATCTGGGAGGAGGAGCTGCCTCTCAGAGGCACCTGCTAAAACTCAGAAAGGGAAACCACTGCATCTGCCGGGGAACCAAAAAATGGGACTTCAGGTTTGGCCACCAGATTGGAGCACGCAGGCCTCAGCTTCATTGGTGTGAAATTGCAACTCACACGTGGCTCAGTCTGCAGACTGGCTTGGGTCCTGAGATCACATTTTCACTCACTCTAAGGGGCCCTTTCCCTCACTGTAAAATATTGGGTTGGCCAAAATGTTCATTTGGTTTTTCCCATAAGATGGCTCTAGTAGTGCTTAGCTGTCTTTAAATTCATTCAAAACAATTTTGTTAGATTGTGTTGTAACAGTTGTCATGGCAGCGTGTATTAAAAAAGAAGTATCAAAATTGGTGAATTTTTGTGTAGCCATTTTAATATTGAAGATGGAAGAAAATACACAACATTTTCAGCATATTATGCTTTCTTCTTTCAAGAAAGGTAAAATTGCAACTGGAATGCAAGAAAAGATTTGTGCAGTGTATGGAGAAGGTGCTGTGACTGATCGAACGTGTCAAAAATGGTTTGTGAAGTTTCATGCTGGAGATTTCTTGCTGGACGATGCTCCACGGTCGGGTAGACCAGTTGAAGTTGATAACGATCAAATCAAGACATAAATTGTAAACAATCAATACTCTACCACATGAGAGATAGCCAACACACTCAAAATATCCAAATCAATAAAGTTATTGGTGAAAATGAAAATGTGTCTTATTTTACGGAAAAAAACACAGACTTGTTGGCCAACCCCACATGAAAGGCGGTCTCGCAGCGTTTCTCAACCGTGATGTCAAAAGCTCTGTTGTGAAGGTTGCTGTGGCAACTGGTACTAATAACGGTTCAGGTAGCAAGGTTTGCAAAGGAGGTGCTTGCTATTATGTGTGAGGTGGGGATCAAAGTCCTCCTTTGCTTGCCTGTTCATCTCTTTCCTTCCGTGGGAGAACATGGGGTGGAGTTAGGGAGGGGACTAGGGTATGATGTCAGCATTGCCCATCACATGTATTTAAAAAAAAAACAAAAAAAGCAAAACCAAAAGCAACCAGTTAGGAATCATTGGACTCGAGCCTCTCCTTCCAACTCAAAAGCAAATGGCTCTGAGTATGGATGGGGCACTCCACCCCATCACACTTCCCGACACGGACTCCCCACCCACTGTGGCCAGGGTGTCTAGGGTGCCACGACCTGCCCGTGGGCATTCTTGCTTTGTGCCTTTGCTCAAACGCTCTGCGCTCCCTCCTGGGCTGTTCTCTCCCCTTCTCAGACCCTATCCTTGACCACTGTCCAGGCACAAATGGAGACAGGCCACCTCCGTGAAGATGTGACCAGCCGAACCCACCACAACCTTCGTGTCTCTGGATCACTGTAGCACTCACAGTCTAGAGTCTGTCATTTCTTACTGCATTATGAACCGCTTTATGTGTTACTAATTAACTGGATGACCCACACTCATCTTTTTGTGGAGTTTGACCCATAGCAACTAACGCAACTGGGCACACTCGAGGCATTACTTGCTTACTTAGCATTACTAGCTTAGTTAACACTTCACGAACAATTTGCTGAATGTGTGAGCCAATGGCCAAAATTCATGTCTTCTAGTTTAAAAAAAATACAAAATTTAGAACATTGTGGTTCTCAAGGTACCCATGCTTACCATAAGTCTTATTACTATGAGACTCTTAAGAGACCTCTAGAAAATTCTTCTGTCATGCAGTTTCTACCTCAAATCATGAAAAGCAGAAAGTCATTGTTCATTCACAAGTGAAAAGAACGTACTTGGAGGTTGATGGTTGACCCTCGGTTTGAACGCTTGTCTCACCAGTTACACAGACCTCGCCAACATCGGCCTTAAGGCATCTCATTTTAAAAGCACAAAGTTGTTCTCAGGTATCCCTTCACTTAACACTGAGTCGCTGAGTGTCCTCTACGAGGGTCGGCCCTGCAGATGCTCTCTGATTGCAGCCGGGCCTTCGGTGAAGTTAAACAATCCTCTCATTCATCTCCGACTGATTTCTCATTCCACCCACAGAGGCAGCTGCTCCGAACTTCCGAGAGTCTCTTGAACTTTCCTAACCACTCCACCCCCTTTAGCTCCTGCAGAAGACCTCATCTCCTGCTTCTTTAGAAGACAGGACCATACAACACAGACACACTAACCAGGCCTCTGGTCCACGAAGAGACTGAAGCCTGAGAACCATGGCTCTAAGATGACATAACGATGATGCAAACACAAAATCAAAAGTCCTATTGATGAAGTCATCACTGGGCCTTTCTCGGCCATCTCTCCAGAAGGCCGTGTATACCACTCGGCCAGAAAGATCCCTGTAAGAAATTCTGCCTGAACCCATGCTCTGACTTCTCAAAACAATTTCTTTTAAGAATTTGCATCCAATTAGTTTTCTCCTGTTACCAGAGTCCAAGAAGTATGGCCTGAATGGTCGTCCTTTGAGGAACATCACACACAGCTCTTGGCATGCTGGCCATGGCTAGGAAGCCAATATCCAAATTCTTTGCATCCTGGGAGGCGTCCCACACCCACTGCCTGAAATCTGAAGTGTCTTTGTACAGACAAGGCCATCTAGGGGCCTTCACAGGATCTGTGAGTCACAACATGCCTTTCAGTTTCCCTTTGGAGCGATGGCACAGAGAGGCCACAGATCTGTCTTCTTAAGCGGACACACAATATAGAATTAATAAGCTGTTCCTCTATGGATGGAGGGCAGCCATCCAAAAGAACCACACATTCCGGAACCTCCTTCTCCTCCCTTTCTATGGCCTTTTCTTCTTAGGCTGGGACTTGTAGACGTTATCTCATCCGTGGGCTCCTGTGGTGACAGGTAGGGAACAGGCTGGGCAGGCTGCCTTCCATCGCCCAGTTTTTACAGTCAGAGAGGCAGTGGCTGATTGAAAGGAACCCAGCAAGTCAGGGATCCATCCTGTGTCCTAAGTCCCCTCTACTGCTCTGTCTGCCAGGGAAGCCGAATGTGACTTCAACATGCTTGCTGGGTTGCAAAATGCTGAAGGCACACAGAGGAAGAGGTGCCTCCTGACCTCTGTGTGGAAATGTGAGAACTGCCTCTGGGCGTCTGCTCAGCAGAGCCCCTCCCCCCTCTCTGCGCCTGCTCCTTATATCCACCTTCAGAGTGCTACTCAAGAGCACTTCCTACCTGAAGTCCCGACTGACACCGTGTCTTATCACTCTGTCCTTTGGCAGGTAAACCTGGGGCTGGGTTTCCTGGTCACGGAGACCAGCCCCCTGGGAAAAGCAACCTCCAGGAAGGCTCCAGAGGAAGATGTGTTGGTAAGAGCTGTGGGTTACTTTGCAACAGCATGGATAGAACTGGAGGCTATCATGCTAAGTGAAATAAGCCAGTCGGTGAAAACAAATACCATATGATCTCACTTAATAAAAGGAATCTAATGAACAAAATAAACTAATGAGCAAAACAGAACCAGAGACATGGAAACAGGGAACAGATTGACAGCTGCCGGAGGAAAGGGGGGAAGGGGTGAATGGTGGAAAGAAGGGGAAGGGATTAGTCAAAGGACATGTATGAAGGACCCTGAGCAAGGATGACAGTGTGGGGATGGGCAGTGGAAGCCCAGGGTGGGTGGGACGGAGGGGGGCAAAGGGGGAAAAATTGGGACAACTGTAATAGAATAAAAAATATTTTTGTAGAAAAAGAGCTGTGGGTTAACTACACACATGAGCCATGTTCTTAATGATTATGTAATTAACACATTTAACAATAACTATAGAAATATAATAGTACTATGTACTAGACTCTCTACGGAGCACTCTCATGCATCCCTCATTTAATATGAGCATCCAGTGGAGTGCCAGCTCCTTTCCCACCACAGCTGGCCTGCCACCTCACCAGTCCAAAGGCAGCAGCACGCTCCGCCCCCTTGTCCCACCTCCACCACTAATGCAGGGCCCATCCTCTGGCCTCTAGACATGGTGGCTTCGCTCCTTAGAATAACAAGACCAAAGGCCTTTTTACAAGGCTCCAATGCGGTGACTGATGTCTGGTTTCGTCAACTACAAGTGAATAATTAATACTTGCCAGCAAAGAAATAGACTCATTATTATGGTGGCCACAGGGGGGCTACAAAGGCCATTTTGTGAAGCTCTTGGTGGAACCCTGGGGCCAACAGTGCCCCAAAGAAAGCCCTTTGAGAGTGCCGCCGATCCTCAAACATGGAGACTGGAGCTCTGCACGGTTTCCCAGGAGCCCCCTTCCCGACGTTAATTAGCTTGTTGCCTATTCATCACCTAATTCAGCTCACTGGTCAAGGACAGCAGTGGAGGCCTGCTGAACGCCCCGAGAAGGCACAATTTATCAGAAGGGACATGTCATGTTCTCCTGGGGCCCTTTCCTCATTTTTAAATTCCTGTCCACTTCCTTCTCCAGGTCAGCCGGATTTGATTTGAGGAATACTCTTCAACCCTACTGGATTTTATACCCTACGTTTGGACTAATGCCCCTTCATTTCCATATCCACCTGGGACTGAACAAGGCAGGCTTGGGTGCCTACAGAACCAGTCAGAACCAGCCAGGAAATATAATAAAGAGGCTTAGTGAGCAGAAAGCTATTGCCCCCAGCTGGAGGCTCAGCGTGCACAACTAGCCAGAGACACAGGCTGTGCAAGTAACAACACACCCTTCTTGTGGCCTGGTAGCTGTCCTGGCAGATGGCAACCAGTGCCTCTGAGTAACTCTCTAGAGGAAAGTTTCTCCTCCCCCACGTGGACACTGGGTGCTCAACAAAGGCGTTCTAGTGACTGACCCCTGACCAGTTTACACATACACACTCCTATGATATTTTTGCCCTCAGGGCCAAAGCTGTCCTTGCAGCAAACAGAGCTGACAGCTGCTAGGTAGCGTCATTTCAGGAAGCTGTTCCCCAAAATTGCTACCCAGCTCCGTCCGCACCCGGACTTCCAGCCCACTGTCTGAAATTCCACCATTAGAGATACCAAGTATTTGACCTAAAGCTTTGCTTCCCATGAAAAGGCCCCTCATCCTCTGTTTGCTTTCTGGCCAAATGACATCAAAGCACCTGCTCTGTGTGGAATGGGAAATTCTTTTGTGTTGAGCTCCTGAGGATAAACATGGTCACTGGCTCCTTTCCTGAAAACAAGGAGAATGGGAAACACAGGGCACTGTGTGGAAAGGGGCACGTGGCCTCACGCGGGGTCACAGAGGAGGCTGATGCTGGAGAAAACCACCCGGAGGCCCTAACGATCCTGCCCAGGGATGTGGACCTAAACTTTTATTCTCCAACATCGGTCATCTTCAGGGTTGCCAGAATCTTCCTACAGGGCCTGTGCCCAAGAGAAAGGTAAGACCCCCCTGTGCTAAAGGGGACACAAACAGGAGGTGGAAAGGGGGAGTGTGGGAACCAGCACGCTTCTGATTTGACCCTCCTGCCCACAGGACTGCCCCCATTTCCCTGCTTATTCCACACGGGTACAAGCTCCCAGGAGCCAGCAGGAAAATATCCTTGCTCCCTTCCTGGCCTGGCTGAAAGGGGAGGTGATGGCTAGTAGCCCTTGGTGTTTCTGCTGTGCCGAGGACACTAATTCAAAGTCAGAATCCCTGGGCTGAGGAGGTGTCCTTCCCTGCCCGGATCCCTGTTCAGAGAGGAATACTTTATCAGATCATGCTTCCCGCCCCCGCCCTCCAAAACAGAGCACCCTCTTCTCTGGCTTTTCACACAGGAGGTGTGTACCCATCCAGGGGGAGGGCTGTTCTGAAAAGTTGAAGTCACAGAGCAGACAGGTAGGCAGGTTCCCGATTGTTCAGAGCTCAAGAAAACCCAACCTTTTCCCCCAGGAGCCAGCCCACTCATCCTCTTCCCCCACCTCCTCCCCGCCCCCAGCTAGCCGGGAGGTAGAGCGCAGCTAGTGTAGGCCTGGAGGCTTTAAAGCGGTCAAACGATACTCCTCTCTCTTTAAAACCCCCACCCGCAAACAGCGCCGCTTCGCCCCCTCGCCCCACCCAGCTCAGGTTCACCGCAGGGCTCTGGGTGCCTGAGGCAGCTGCCAGGCGGGCCCAGGCGGCTCTCGCTGGCCCTGGGGGAAGAGATGGTGGACGCGGCGGCCGAGGCGGAGGCTGGCGCTCTGCATGCACTACCTGGGCGCGGGGATGTCACCGTCGCCTGGCTCGCGGCCGCTGCAGGTGTCTCAGGGGTTCGGGATTAGAGCTGCTTCCTCTCCGGCCCGCAGCTCCGGCCCCGGCAATGCACCTGCTGCAGCTGCCGCCGCTCCCAGGCCCCTCTGCGTGTCCGAGCCTCCCCGCAGGGGGTCCGCAGGGGGTCCGCGTTTCGGAGCCCCGGGCAGGCCGCAGGGGCAAGGAGATCGCGCGGCGGCTGGGGCCCAGCCTCCAAGGCTTCCGAGGGCCCTCAGGCCGCGCTAGCCGGGGCGCTGCGCCGAGCGCCCCCCGTGGGCTGGGAGAAGGGGTGCCGGCCCCTTGCGCATCCTCACAGTCACATCGCCTTGTCCAGCAGCATCCCAATCCCCTCGACCGCCCCAAGGCCTGTGAAAGCCGCTTACCTGGGTCTGCAGCAGGTCCAGGGGAGTGGCCCAGAGATACCGCCGGGCCCCGCGCCGGGGCGCAGGATGCTCTGCCCTGCACCGCTCAGCCTGCCGCGGCGCTCGGCTCCGCCCTCGGCCCCGCCCTCCTCTCCCCAGTCTCCTCCTCCGCTTCGGTGCCGGGCCCCTTAGCCAGCGCGGCTGTCACACAAAGAGGAGGAAATGGCTGCAGCGAGGGGCTCCGGGTGTGCCCCACTACGCGGCCCGTGCATCCCAAACCTACACCTCTGTCTTCCACCTCAGGACAGCCAACCGCCCTGTTCTGGGGCCGGAGAAGACGGGGAGGACTTGTCCCCAGTCTCCGAATGCCTGGAACCACGCGTGCAGCCGTGGCAGGACAGAAGCTTTGGGTTCCATTGGGATCTGATATTATTTCCAAGTGATTATTTATCTACCTAATATTTATTGAGCACCTACTTTTTCCAAGCAGCGTGCCAGGAACTGGGTATGAACTGGTGTACAAAAGACGGGGTCCCTGACCTTTTGGAGTTTATCATCACCTAAGAGAGTCAGGGCATACATGAATTAACCTAGCACATGTCCAATTACTGCTAGGAGAAGTTCTGTGAAGGGAACAGGGTGAAGTGAGAAAAAACCCTGGGGCTTGGGGAGAGGGACTTTTTGAATCCGGTCCCTAACGCTGCTCCTTGTTAAGAATAACTTCCGGCATTCCTTTCAGTTCCTTGAAGCCAAATCCCTGAAGCTACCATCTCTTAAGCAGGACCAGCCTGAACTTCATTCAGGAAGAACTGCCTAGTGGACAAAAAGGAAAAGGTATGGTGACACGAAGAAGTATTGATAATTCCTGGCCAAACCCAGGAAGGAACTGAGAGGACAGGTACCTTTCTCTTCAAGGCTTAATCTGTCATTTAGGGCTCACCAAAGTCATGGCTCTCATTGATACCCATGCAGCCTGGTGGGCCTTCAGACCAGGCTGAGGGCAGACCACGTTAAATTCTAGCGTTGAAGTAAGTCACTTCTTTACTCTGTTCCTGAGATGACACCAAAGATAGAGCGAGCCCTAGCTACCTCATAGGGTCAATAATTGGAAAGCATTTGAGACAATATAAGGTGTATGTAGATTTAAGGGAAATGTTTGCCTAGAGCCCACAAACGCATACATAATCACTCAGCTCTTCCTATCAGGGGCTATTTATAGAGGGGCGGAGTTACTCAAGTCCCAGCCCAGGGCCTGGCACTGTTTCTCCTCCCTGATCTCCCACAGTTGCCTAAGCACTCAGAAATCATCGTCCTCTGTGGTTTGATGGTACATCACTCTAATTTAAATTGCTATTTTTAGCAATATATATATATATACACACACATACGTTTCTGTCCCTGATGCCATGTGAGAAAGCAGCGTGGGTGTCTGTGAAGGATGGTTTTAAAAATGGAACTGAGGTTTCTTCCTTTAAAAAACTATTATTTTTTTCATTTCCTACCGTGATCCTTGGTATTGTGAGTGTCAGTGATGACAAATACACAACAATGAGAGAATGGGCTTTCATTCCAAAGGGAGTTTTGTTGTGAATGGTGTAGATTTCTGGAAGACATTCTTTTTCCCTGTTGTTCCTTCTCCGTCTTTTCACCGTTTAAGAACAAGTCGCTTAAAAACAAAGGAGACTATTACATATCTGTTTAGTTAGATCTTAGGGAAAAATCATTTTCTGACCCCTGAATTTTATTTACTTGCAAGGGGAAGCAGCAGGGTCTTCTTGTAACCACTGTGTTGGAAATTCAGAGGCTTGCCTGTTTGTCCTCATTTTGCAATTGAGTGTTCTTAGGCAAGTCACTCCACCTCCCTGTTTCCCCCTCTACAGAGTGAAGCAGGTTGGATACACTCCAAAGTCCTTCTGAATGTGGAAAATCGCTTGAGTTAAAACAAAGTACGTGCCTTGGCCATGCTTTGAGCACTCCACTAGCTCCCCACACTCTCAGCGTGGAGCCCGAACTCCTCCCCACGGCCTGCCCTGCGAGGGGCTTCAGGACCTGATCTGTACTGTCTCCCAGGGACAAGCTCGCTGTGCTTCAGATGAAGGGAGTCTTTTAGTTCCCCAAACTTGCTGTGTTCTCTCTTGTGACCTTTGCACGAGCTGGGCTTTTTTTTTTTTTTACTTGGAATGATCTGTCCTCCTGTCCTTCCCCCTTCCACTCTCCCCCATTTTGCTGCCCAACTTCTCTATCTGCCTTCTGGTATGTACGTAGATGTCACTTCATCCAAGATCCCTCCACATCTGGGGTAGGTTAAGGCTAGCTGTGTCTAGACCCATGGGCTTCTTCTGTCGTGCCGTTTGTGATGCTGAGTTGTGATTGTGGACGCACTGGCCTGCATTCCATCAGCAGAACATTAAACCTGAGAGAAGGGATGAGTCCATCTTGCTTGCCATTGTGCCCTCAGAGACTAGTTAGTACATAACAGGAGATCAGTAAAAGTGGGTTGAATGCATAATCAGAACTGAAATCTTAGCTTACATGTTGCCAGTGAACCTCATAGCCGTCTTTCTACTGCGTTCAGATTTCCTTCACATCCAGCCCGTCGGCACCATCAGCCATGAGAGGACTGCAGCGATTAGGCGAGAATTGCTTTGCCCCTTGCAAAGCTGTGCCCCATGCATTGTGTTTTCGTGTGTGGCAGTGTTGCCAAGTTTTTAGAAAATCCTCAAGTTATTTAGGACATCTAGGTTTCCATTTAAAATCCATTGGCAAACCCTATTTCATAGAAACCAATGGTGGAGTATCTGTAATGGGCATAAGAATTGGTTTGAAAGGGAGAAATAAAAAATACTGATATTAATAACAATAGCTAATGCTTACCAAGTGCATTGCCTCATTTAATATTCACAATTCTCCTATGAGAAAAATATAATTATTAGCCCCAGTTTATAATTGAAGAAACTAAGGCAGGTTAAATAAGTTGTCCAGGTAGTAAAACCAAAACTCATGCTTTTAACCCAAATCGTCTACAGCCTCATTTCCCCCTTGCCAACTGAAGCCATGTATTCATTAATATGCCACCTTATCCCAGCCCCTTGGCAAGTGTGCATTGATGTCCCCCCACACCAAATAAATGAAAACTCTTTAAAAAATATGCCACCTTTTCCCAAAAACACGTTTAATGGAAACATGTTTAATGCAAAACACTGAGATGCAATGTTTTAAAATGTTTTTCATAAATAACAAATTTTAAAAGAAAGAAGGAAAAGGGTTTGAGATGGAGAGAAAATGTGAATAATACCCAAAAAATCTCTATATTGCTACAGAAGGCTGACACATCTGGTCCGTGCAGTTAGCAGGAAAAGAGAAACTTAATGGTCAGTTACACAATTTACGTTGTCCATTAGGTCAAACCTGACCTTCTGCTCAGAATGGCCTCAGTTTACAAAGGAAAGAACTGGGGCCCAGAAAGGGGAAGGGTTGCTCAAGGTCAGCTGGCCCCAGACCCTGGTCTTTCCATAGGAAACTGTGTTGCCCATTTTCTTCAGTGAATCTGAAATAATTTGTCAAAGAATATATTTAAACTAAAATTTTTTTTAGACTCTATGATAAGTACTATATATGACTGGGCTCATTTCATCCTCACAAAACCCTTAGAAGTCACCCTATTATTTTATAGATGAAATAAAAATTTTTAAGGTATTGCTCTCACATGTTGAGTTTTTTTAAATTTTATTTTTCAATTGCAGTTGACATTTGCTGTTATTTTGTATTAGTTTCGGGTGTATGGCATAGTGGCTAGACAATCGGGTACTTCACAAAGTGGTCCCCCTGGCACCATACATAGTTATTACAATATTAGTGACTGTATTCCCTACGCTGTACTTTACATCCCATGACTGTTTTGTAACTACCAATCTTTACTTCTTAATCCCTTCACTTCTCAACCCAGCCCCCACCCCTCAAATCCCCTCCCCTCTGGCACCCATCAGTCTGTTCTCTTCATCTATGGGTCTATTTCTTTACAGATAAAATATGGAGGGATGTTTTGCTGTTGACACATTGCAGCTCCACCCTGGGCCATTTGGAAATGCACTCCCTCCCTTCTCTGCTGTCTTCCCCTCACTTTGCTCATTTCCCACAACCTCTAGAGAACTGGCCTCCCTTGAAGGTCAGCTCTTTTACACAAAACTGATACCAAAGAACATTCATTGTTAGTTCAACAAATCCTGTTTACAATAACTGTGGGTAAGAACTGATAAGGAGGATCTGAGAATATTCCGAATGGATCTGGAATGGCAAAATCCAGAGGTAAAATGGGGTCTGTGCTGCTGCATTCTCAGGCTAACTTAGGTGGCCCTCGAGTCCACCCCACTGAATGGCTGCGAGCGTGGAACTGGGGAACAGACAGGTTGAGGTCTCTTGTTCCTCCAGACCAGTCGGCTCTCCTCCTTCTGCTGCTCTCCCTGGAGACTGACCTCTGTGGACTACCCTTCCAGGGTCTCCTTGCCCTCTGGCTTCCCATTGGTTCCGTTAACAAGAAGCCTCAGCAGTTGATGGGGGCGGGGCGAGAAAAGTGGGGCCAGCATATTTGTTCTTCTGCTTCCTCCTTGAGATGCTGCACTGGGCTTCCTCTGTCCCCCACAAAAGGTCCTCTTCTCCAAACACAACCTTCTCCAGTGACCCCTGCTTCCACATTGAAATGACCACTGCCCCGGCTGTCTGTCCAGGCCTGGGGATGGTAATTGACCATTGGCTGTTCTTTTCCTCTATGCCACTTCCTGTGGTTCTCCTAAACCTGACCCACACTATTTTCACAGAGTCCTTTTGTAAATAAGCCCTGTGGGAATTATCTTGATTTGCGTAAGACATGTTTGGTCCCTAACTGACATCTTACTCATCTCATACACCTAACACAGTGCCAAGAGATAGCACATGGACAGTGACTACTTATGAAATAAAGGAAGGGTCTCGATAACTCTAACAGCATCTGTATGATTCTGTTATTTCCCATGCCAACTACACACCATGACATGGGGAAGTCATTGAAACACACACACACACACACACACTGCTGCCACCTAGGGGTGGCTCTGGGGAGCAGACACTTCCTTCAAAGCCATGGGAAATAAACACATACTCTAATTGAAAATATGTGCCTTCATGCAAATGCAGCTCCAACTCCAACCCTGTGTTCCTGATCATCAGACCACCTTCTTAAGGCCCTCTAGCTAGGGAACCCACTGCTCCCTCCGCACATGTGCGCACACACATGCTCCCCATCTTGCCGAATGGAATGTATTCTGCCTCTTCCTCAGAGCGGTGACCTCAAAGTGTTGGAAGATTCCAGAGAGAGTA
The DNA here is from genome assembly GCA_028533065.1 of Trachops cirrhosus. Taxonomy (NCBI): domain Eukaryota; kingdom Metazoa; phylum Chordata; class Mammalia; order Chiroptera; family Phyllostomidae; genus Trachops; species Trachops cirrhosus. Next base: position 13,817,491 of record CM052546.1, read on the forward strand.
AAGTCTGCAGGATAAGTGCCCTGGGAAGCACATCTGTTCATCTAACCCCATATAGAAGTTTCCTGTCTGGGTCATTTGCCAGTGGGAGTCAGGCCCGGAGGTGAGCTCTGCAGACGACTGTAGGAAGCTGTAGGCTTTCTCACCTGTGCCTCAGGGTCATCTGGTTCCCAAACTAGCTCTTGCAATGGACCTGGGCATTTGGTGAACTGAACGGTATAGGGAGAGCTCAACGGCCACCCCCCCCCCCCAAAATAATACCCCACCTTGTCTTTCCTTGAGATTTTGAGAGGGAGGGGAACATCTATTCATTTCTGTCCAACTGTGACCTAAGACTGAATTATAACTTCTGCATGTCACTCACAGAGCAGATGACAGTGAATGAGAATGAATAATCATCTGGTACTAGGAGCAGGGAGGAAATCATATTAAAATTGGTTTCTTTTTCACCAGTTTGTGTCTTTCAAATCCACTCAGCATGCTGCTGACAGAATACATTTTTATTCTTTCTTGTTTTTAAAAAAATTTTTATCCTCACCTGGGACATTTTTTTATTGCTTTTAAAGAGAGAGAAAAGAAAGGAGAGAGAGACAATACAGAGACATTGATGTGAGAGAGAAACATCGATTTGGCTGCCTTTTCATAAGTGTCCCAGTCAGGGATCGAACCTGCAACCTGGGCATGTCTGACTGGGAATCAAACCCAAGACCTCTCAGTCTGCAGGAAAGTGCTCCAACCAACTGAGCCACATGAGCCCAAGGCCAGAATATATTTCTAAACACAAATTTGGCCTTATCTCCTTGCTCAATGACATCTTTTCCCTCTATAGGTAGAATTCTATTCTTTTTTTTTGTAACACAGTCCCTGCCTAGATTTATAGCCTCTTTCAATTTGCCTGCCCCTTCTATCACCCCCACCCACCCTCGTGGAGACCACACACACACCCCTCGTGTTGCACCAATGGTAAGTTGGTAACAGCTTTCCACCACATTCCGTTTCCTCTATTCCCCTACCTGGAAAGTATTTCTCTTATTTCTGCCCACTTGCTTACCTTAAATAAAAACCATAATTCACCTTCAAAGCTGAGTCAGACATTATTTCCTCTAGGACAGTTCTTCCCAAACTTCCATGTGTATAGGATCCTATGGATCCTGTTAAAAGGTAGAATCTTATTCAGTGGGTCTCAGGGTGAAGCTGTCTAATTTGCATATCTCACAATCTGGTCTTGCTGCTGTTGCTGGGGCAGGGACCACGCTTTGAGTAGCAAGTGACATAACCTTCCCCTATTAAGAGGGAGATTTCCTCGGTTTTTCTGAGCTCTTCTCTTCTTTAACTGTATTTCTGTTGTTGCTCTAATTGCTGTATTATATATAATTTCACTTATTTATATGTCTCCTTTCCCAGTCATACCTGCAGTTACTTAAAGGAAAAGACTCTGCCCTTTTTCATCTTTGTTTCTGCAGCGCTCAGCACAGGGTGTCATAGGATCCTAGGGAGCATTCGATGTTTACCTGTTGAACAAATGTTGAAGCGTGCCTGTGGAACATGAAACCATGTAACCATTTTTATTTATGGAATATTTGTGGTTGACACTTGGACACATAGGAAACCCAGGCCGTACATACTATGGTTTCAAATGGGCAGCTTTATTTGCTGGACCTAACCTTTAACTTTGTGTGCTTGATGAAGGGTAAGAGACATTCATAATATTTTTATTGTGAATGCTAGCAATGACTGTACACTAATAAATATCCCATCTATGCATATATAAATACATAGTCTCAAAAGGTACAAAAGGCAAAAACTATAAAATGCATTAAGAACCAAAACCTTGTTTAAGGGAATTCCCTGTGAATATGTGGCACCATTTTCAAAATGATTTAAAAAACAACAACAAAAAACAGGCCAGAAAGCCCATTTTGCAGGCTAGGACAATGGGAGGGAAACTATCTACATGCGTTCAGCTAAGACTGCTATGAATCTGCCCTTGAACAAGATAATGACATGCGAGGTGGGGGGTCTCCTAAACCAGACCACAGAAATCAGTCAATTCCGATGTTTTCCTTCCAGGCTGGATGTTCCAGAAATCATCTCTGATTACGGATTCCAAAAGAGAATGTACAAAATGCCAGCAAGTACAGAGGGATGATTTGGGATAAGTTGAGGAAGATCGTCCTCTGAATGACGGAGTTTTATCTTGGGGCCTCCAGTTTCACAATAATTGTAGTTAAAAGTTATGCATCTGGGTCTCCAGCCAGTGAAAACATCACCTGGTTTAGAAAGGGCTGATTGCAGCATCACCCAACAATCCCTCTCCAAGTTTCATCTGAACACCGTAGGAAAACCAACTCTCTCTTACAGCAGGGACTTCCCATCCCTAAGAAGTGTCCAAGAAGACTGCAGCCAGCTCAAAGTTGGAAATAAAGAAAGCCTTCTACATACTTCTACAGGAGAATCTCCCCAAGCTGCTTTGAAGCCCACCTAAATGGCTTCACGCGACAGGACTACGCTAGGTTGAGTGAATCAGAGGGTTAATTAACGAAGTCCAATCGCATTACCTCTGACAAAGGGGAGGCTGCAGACGAGGAAAGAGAAGACCCTATTCCGAGTGGGAGGACTACAGTGCCCACCACAGTGGTCTGTGCAGGAACAACATTACTTTCTGGTGGTGCTGTGTTGATGTCGTTATTGGCTTCCTCTGCCTTTTCCCTCTGCCATATTTACTTCCTCTGCAATCAGTTCCTTTTGTCCTTGGTAAAAGACAATGTTGAATAGGAATAAAGAAACTGTGCACTGGAGTCAGCCACACGTGAGCTAGAATCCTGGGCTCAATTCCTAGCTCTGCCACTTTCGGCAGGTGTCCTGGCTTTTGAAAGCCTCAGTTTTACAATATGTAAAATGGGAATAGTAATACTAACTCACAAGGGTGGTGTGAACTCGGGATAAACTGCAGAGAAGTCTTGTAACTCAGGACACACTCACTTTGCATATTTCAGAGCTCAATCAACAGTGGCCAACACTGTGCATCTGAGGGGCACCCCACATAGTGCCGGGCTCAGTTTCCATCCAGATGGTTTGAACAAGAACAGACCCCTGGTTTCTCTCCCAGAATTTTGGAAGACTGAAAGTCTCACCCTTAAAGCTGCAAATCTATATGGCTTAAACCAGCTTCAATTTCTTTGCAAGACATCACTGCTCAACACAATGCTGCCCTCTGTTGTTGATGGGAGAAGGCAGAGAGGGGGCTGATTCCTCCAGGTGGGGGGTGGCAGGGGACACGATGATGGAGTCCTCAGTCAGAGTGTGTGTTCAGAAGCAACCATTTCCTCCTAGGTTGCCTGCAGAAGCGTTCTGTACAGAAGGGGAGGCATAGTCACCTGCCTGGCTTGTACTAAAGGTGAGCATCAGCATGATAACAACCTAAGGTCTTTCTCTGTACCACTTGGTTCCCTTCCATCAGATGCCCTCTTTCTGCCCAGATACCAGATACCCAGGGCTCCAACTCCGGGGTTGGAACCGTTCACCCAAGTCCATAACGCTCCCTTCAAGGAGAAAGGCGGCAGTGCGCTCGGAGTTAAGCCTCATGACGCTGCTTCTCAGGATATCCGGCTTCTGAGGTGAGCAGCTGCTCCTTCGTCTGTGGCCGGAAGCTGTGGCCAACAGCATCACAAGGGAGGAGCTTACTCTTTCAGACCTTAATTAGCTCACCATTCTCCTTGATAGGGAGTCAGGCTCCTCGGTCTTCTTGCCCCATCCCCTGGGATTTTATGTTGCCAGGTCAAATGAAAAGTCTCTTGACCATTAACCTTAGATCCATGTTTAAAATAACAATAAAAATAACAGTCCAGGGCTCTACCCTGTCTCTCTCTCTAAGAAGAAGTGCAAGAAATGTTGCCGGAAAGCTGTCAGATTGAGGTTTGTGCACCACCCGAGATAAGAGGCTGGAGGGAGGATAGAGAGAGGCGTGGCCGCTGCTCTGGCCCTGCTCTCACTTCATTGGCTGAGCCTCGTGCCTGTGGCTGAGCACCAGCCTCCGTGGCAGCCCAGGGACTGGCACCGCAGGCCAGCTGCCTCTGGTGAGTCCTGGGCTGGTGGCGCCTTTTAATGCTCTGTGGAGGGAGGATTTCTTCCCCTGCTCAGGATCTCCTGCTGAGTCTCTACTAAAGTCCTGATTCTGCAATTTCACCCAGCTGACTCAAAAGTCTGGAGAAAGGTGGCCGGTCTTCTGGTTTCTAGAGAGGGAAGAAAAGAACTCTGAGTTACTTGTGCTTGTGCGTCATAGCCAATTCCAAAAGAACACTAGAATTCAATAGCAGTACCCTCTGCTGACTTTAAATATTAAGATATGGTGCTAGACCAATTGGACCTCTAGATGCAGTACAATGATCCTAGACATAGACCTTATACCCTTCACAAAAATTAACTCGAAAGGATCATAAACGTAAATATACGATGAAAAAATGATAAAATTTGAGAAGATAACATAGGAGAAAATCTGGGTGACTTTGGGTTTGTCAATGAATTTTTAGATACAACATCAAAAGCATGATTCATAAAGGAAAAAAATTGATGTTGAACTTTGTTATAATTAAAAACTTCCACCTGTAAAAGGCACCGTTAAGAGAATGAAAAGATAAGCCATTGACTGATAGAAAATAAATTTAAACCATTTATCTAATAAAGGTCTTATATCCAAACTATACAAAGACCTCTTAAAACTTAAAAGCAAGAAAACAACCTGATTTAAAAATGGACAAAAGATTGCAACAGACACCGCATTAAAGAAGATACGCAAACAGCAAGTGCATATAATGAAAAGATGCTCAACACCATATGTCATTAAGGAACTGCAAATGAAAACAAGATACCGCTTGTTTTAGAGATACTACTAGCCACCTATTAGAATGGCTAAAATCCAGAACACTGACAATACCAAATGCTGGTGAGGACGTGGAGCAACAAGAGCTCTCCCTGCTGGTGAGATGCAAACTGGTACAACCACTTTGGAAGACAATCTGGTAGTTTCTTACCAACCTACACATAGTGTTATCATATGATCCAGTAATCACACTTCTAGATATTTACCCAGTTTCAGCTGAAACTTATGTCCATACAAAAACCTGCACACAAAAGTTTATGACAGCTTTATTCCTGATTGCCCAAAACTGGAAGCCACCAAGGTGTCCTTCAGTAGGTACATGAGTAAACAAACTGGGATGTATCCATACAATGGAATGTTATTCAGTGATAAAAGGAAATGAGCTATCAAGCCACAAAAAGACATGGAGGAATCCTAAACGCATAATGCTAAGGGAAAGAATTCAACCTGAAAAGGCTATCTACTATACGATTCCAACTATATGACATTCTAGAAGTGGAAGAACTTGGATAATAAAAAGATCAAGAGTTGCTGGGGGTTTGGGGAGAATTGGGGAAGGAATGAATAAGTGCAGATGAAGCCTGGTGGATTTAAAGGCAGTAAAACTATTCTGTATGGTACTGTAATGGCAGAAACATGTTACACTGCTGTGGTAACTGATAGAACCGTACAACACACTACACTGATGCAAAGTGCTATTCACAGGGGAGGAGGCCATGTGGGTACTCCGTACTACTTGTTCAACTTTTTCTGCATATCTAGAACTTCTAAAGAGTAAAGTTTGTTAATTTAAAAAAAGAGGGGTGGAAATGGGAAGGAGGTAGGGGGACTAGGGGGTGGGCTGGGATGGGAGTAAAAGACAGAAAACTGTACTTGAACAACAATTAAAATAAAATAAAATATTTTAAAAAAAGAAAGAAGTGTTACATAAATGCCAGCTATCATAATTATCCTTGTGAAGTGGACTAGATTTGTTTTGGGTCCTTGTTGGTTTGTTTGTTTGTTTCTAATTACAAAAGATCTATGAACTTACATCTATGAACTTACAAATCAATCATTATTTAATTCTCTACCAGTAAGAAAGAGGAGGTTTAGGGAATTGTCTAAGATTAATGACTAAGACAGGGCAAAGCTGAGACAAAACCCAATTATTCTATCTATAGTTTTTCAAGTCTACCTTTTTACCCTTCGAGGATCTGAATTTGTATTAACTGCTGATTTCAGCAACTTTCAACCTTGGTTGAAACTCACAATTCCCTAACTCACAAAGGACATCTACGTCTCATGCTGATGTGGCTCAAGGCCCAGCCTGCAAGTGTGGGATGACAGAGACATCTGGGAGCATGCGGAGTCGTTGGACTCCCTTTCTGAACTGTTGAATGAATACAATGAACTCCAAGTCATTTTAATATTTTCACAGCACAAGTGAACTTCTAATCCCCAGCTAACTTTATATTCAGCAGTTTTAAGATATTATAGGCATGTTTTTTTTATCTCAAAAAACATTGACATAGCTTCACCCTGTTTTTCTCTCACTCTATATTGATAGCTTGTGACAATATATCGCAAATCAATGATATTTAAGGCCACTGCCAGATCTTTTAGGGATGGGGAACCTCTCTACTTAATAGACTCTCAAAGTCACTTTCCTGTTAATCTCTTTTATTCATCCCTGCTGACTCATCCTCTAAAAGTGTTCCTTTCTCTAGGGAAGGGGGCAGACCCTGAAGCTGTAGGTTATAATGCATTGGGAAACCACTTCCTTTACTGACCTCTTTCCAGCAATGATTCATGATCTGGTAGATATTGGAGGAGGCCAGACGGGGCTTGTATAAGCGAAATCCAGTAGTGATGTCCTCTACCACTTCCGAGTTGCTTCGGTTTTCATATGGGATTTTGCCTTCACTGAAGACTTCCCACATCAACACACCTACGAGAAATGGGGAGTGCAGCACCGCTAATGATAATGTTTACAAATAGCAAACAAACAAATGTACCTCTAGAAATCACAGACTTCTTGACATTAAGATTCAAGTCCCTACCACCTGAGGGTTATTAGGCCTGTCCTGTTTCTAAAGAAGAGAGATTTCCCAACCTTCTCAATGGCAAAGAAGTGCCAAGCTCAGCCCTTTATTATATCTAACTCAGATGCTACTGCTAAAACTTACAGGGACATAATAAACCCAAATCTCTACACATGATGTAAATAAGTGAAGTGGATGAGGTTCATAATAGGGACTAGTGAGGACTGTGGAAAACTGAAGATCAAATGTTCTGCCTCAGTGGGACAGCTGCAATGTGGCTCCAGCAAGGTAGGGCCCCAGGCAACAAGGGCTCAGGATTACCACATTTTCTGATTTTTCAAAAGAAGTCATATCTTGAGAGTTTTAAAATATAAACTCAATTTGATTTAAAAAAAAATACTGTGTAGACCAAGCAAAACACATCTTCAGGTTGTCTGTTTTTGACAACCTGATTTAATCCCTTTTCTTCTTCCACCCAAAGTATACCTGTCACACTAAAAACCTTAGAATGCGTGACAAAGGGCAACGGCCTGAGGCAGGCATCAAGCTCTTGGACCACCCAGGATTCTGTTTCTCAGGCTTGTCCCCCTTGTCCCCCTTTCTGCTCTGCTTCTATTGACTAATCTCATCTTTGGACGTTCTGGAGGACACGTCTTAGGCAGGGATGGACTTCAGCTGACCCCTCTAATTATAAGAGGCAGCAGTGAACTCCCAGGCTGACAATCTGTGGCAGAGTAAACCCCATTCAGAGTCGGAAGGAGAATGTGCCGAAGTGGCCATGGCTGCAAACGTCTCTTGATGGGACAGCCGGCAGGGCACAAGCATGACCAGCTGCACCACCCATAGAGAGGGGCCGCACATCAGCCCTACCCTTTCCAGCAGCACTGGGGGAAGGAGCATCTTCTGAGATTGCTCTAGTGAAACTGTGTTTCTTCCAAGTTCATTCTGTAACTTAAATATGACTCACAAAATCATAGCTAGGCCTGTTGAACAGGGGAATCATTTTAAGGAACAGTTCAGAAGGACTCAGAATTAACAAATCACTTGGTTGTTGAAAATGGATATTCTAAAATGCTGGAGAAGACTTTAAAACTAGTTATTCTCCTGAGAGATTTCATTCGTCAGCTCCTTCCTGGTTTTAACTACCAGTCAGTACCCCTGGCAAACCTTCCCTTTATAGAGAATGGCAAAATCAGACTCCAACTTCTTCCTGCCTACAGTATGATCCTTCTCATAATTCAGATCAAAGAGGTTGTCTGGTATGTTTTTGTGCATGCTTTAGCTTAGGGTGTAGTGATAAATCCAGCAAGAATATTTAGTACATCCTGCCGCACCAACATCTTTCATTCTGCCTTTTATTCGTGGCCATTTTCACCTATGAGAATTCTAAGTTCCTATCATGGCCTGCCAACCTTGTCACCTGCCATTCACCCGCTTCTCTTTGGACATCCCAAGCTTTCCCACCCACTGGTTTCTGCATCCGGGATGCTGTTCTCTGGATCTTTGAATGGAGACAGCTCCCTCTCATCATTCAGATTTGTGCCCAAGAGTCACTTCCTCAGAGAGGCCTTCCCAGGTCATGTAATTTAAAACAGACCTTCTCTCCATCTCAATCCCTTTCTGTCCCATTACTTTGTTATTCACAGCACTTACTTATCACTACCTGAGAAGTTATAGACATGTTGATTAGCTTGTTTACGTATTTGCCTCCTCCTAAACTTCAGCTCCAAGAGGAGTCTTCCCTATCCTGTATTGTGAGCACCTAGATTAGGCCCTGGTATGTAGCAGATGCTCTACAAATTGTTGAATGAATGAGCAAACAGTTATTGAGGATCAAGTGTGGGAATATAATATTGGACAAAATTGGTCCCGGCCCTCGAGGAACTCACATTCTGGTCTCCTGACTCCACAGCAGCCGTCACCAGAATCCTGTGTCCTCTCTCATTTTTACCCTCTCCCATTCTAAAGATTTTTAAGAATAAGTACAATAATGAGGACCCCTTCATACGGACTGCCAGTGGAACTCCCTCACCACCCAGAGTTCAAGGGCAAGTGGACCCAGATCACGTGGGTATGGGGCCAGGATGACACTCACCAAAGGACCACACGTCCGACTTGCTGCTATAGCGACTGAAGGAGAAGACTTCCGGGGAAGCCCACTTCACCGGGAATTTGGTGCCCGTGGAGCTGGTGTATTGATCATCAAGGACAAACCTGGCAGAGTGGAGAGAGAATGTCAGAGTGTTCTGGGGGCCTGAGTCCCCATTCTTGAGGTTCTGCTGGTGGGCACCACCTCCCTGTATTACCTTGTCATCCCAAAGTCCGACACCTTGATGACTTGGTTTTCTCCCACTAAACAATTTCGGGCAGCCTGGAGAAGAGACAGACCAACAAAAGGGTGGATAGTCAATAATTAAGGAGTCTCTCATAATCACGGTCCTTAGTTTTTCTGTGTGCTGTTGTACAAGGGCGCTGAGGACCTTTACAAATGTTAATTAAGCTTCACAAGCGCCTGCTGATAGTTAACTAGAAAGGTGAGTATTAGATCCCTGATCAGGATGAGTAAGGTTGGTCTTTTATGTTCATTTCTGGGATCCTAATTAGAAGAGAAATCCATGGTGTTATTTAACCAATGATATGCTCTAAGCTAATGCAACCTGACGTGATAAAAATGATGTTAACACTAGGGCTGCTGGGAAGAGACTGTCACCCATTTGACTAAAATAGGAGTATTTTGAGGTTGTTAATCCTCTTAGAACCATTTCTCAGTAGGAAGAGTACCTGGTCCCCAATGACTATCATAGAATGTGGCACTGGATGTGCCAGAATGTGGCACAGAATGTGACAATAAAGACTCCAGTGAGTGTCAAATTTTAGCATGCCACCAGGCAGGACATATTAAAATAAATATACCTGGGCCCCAATCCCCAGAGATTCTGAGGAGAGCTTTAGGATCACCCCAATGTGATTCTAGCAGCTCCTGCCATAACACTTTGAGAAAAACTGCGTGTTTGAAAAGCTTCCTTCCAGGAGGCCACAGAGAGGTGAAAAGAGGGTGTTGGTTTTGTTTTTGAAGAATGCAGACTGAATCTCATAGGGTTCAAGTTAGAGGCGGGGCTGAGACCTGAGAGCCCAGACCTCAGTCCTCATGAAACGTGTTCCCTCCCACTAGGACATCCCAAAGAGGGTAGAGGAAGAGGAGGTTGGGAGGGAAAGGCAGGCAATCTGTGACTTGTTACTGATTAGCGCATTTCCCGTCTTGGGAGCTCTACATTTCAGCTCTACTCCTGGGCCTGCGGCGGCTGCCCACACCCGCTCACCAGGTCTCTGTGGATGACGCACGCCTTTTCCAGGTAGGCCATGCCCTCACACACGTCCAGGCACATGCCCAACAGGGTCTCTGCAGCGAAGAGCCCCCGCTGGTTGCGCAGGTAATCCGACAGGCAGCCATGCTCCATGAACTCAAACACGAGGCAGATGGGGGCCTGCTCCAGGCACACCCCGTACAGTTGGACCAGTTTGGGGTGAGAGAGTTTCCTGGAGGAAAAAGTCAGGGGTGAGATGGTCCAAACTCAGTCTCTGCAAGATGCACCCCCGCCAAACAAAAACAAAAACGCGTCATTTGAGCCTAGACCGGAAGGATGACAGGGAACCAGCTGGTATGTGTGATGATGAATGGAGGCCGGTGTGGGTGGCGTGTTGTGAACCAGAGGAGAGATGGGTAGGAGATAAGATTCATGAGTGGGCAGCGCCAGACCATGACAGGCCTGGCAGACCACAGGGAGAGGGTGGTTTTATTCTCGGTGCCATAGGAAGCCTTTGCTGGATTTGAACAGGGAGCTGGCACAACGCAGCGTCAGAGTGCTGTGTAAAGACCACAGTACAGAATATGCTCCCCATCTGTGCATACTGGTGTTTGCACCACTCACATCATGACTTCAGCCTCCTCTATGAAGTCCTCTTCTGACATAGCTCCTTCCTGAATGGTTTTGATGGCCACCTTGTCCTTGTTGAGCCAGTAGCCAAGATGCACCAATCCGAACTGCCCGCTGCCGATCTCCTGCACAAAAGTGAGCTCCGAGGGGTGGATCACCCATTGCCCTGGGGGAGACAGAGGGTTTTCCAGGGCTGGTAAGCGATGGATATGAGAGATAGGGCTACCAGGAGCTTGTATGGCCCTACACAGAATGTTAGCCTATCGTTAATATAACCCCAAAATGGCAAATGTTGTAAGTCCTAGATCTAGAACTATCATGGATAGATAAAATTATTATCTTTTTTTCCAAATAACAACCTAGGATATGCATTTAAAACCATGAAAAATGTATGTGGGGGAGATTACATGGAAAGAGGGAGGAGAATGGTATTAAACAAGATATTAAAGAAAGTAAATGAAAAGGTTCTTGTAAGGTCCCAACCATTTTCTATACCTGGTTGAAAATGTATTATTGTTGTTTTTCACACAGAGCAAATTTCATTTAAGCTGATCATGCATTCATTCATTCATTTAACCATCAAGAGCACCCACTATGTATACAGCACTCTGCTAGGCCTTAGCAGGGGTGGGGGCTAAGGAATTGGATTTAAAAGGACTGGGAGAGAGGGGCCAGCCAGTACAGTGTCTGGCACATGGTAGGTTCTCAGTATATGTTCAATGAACAAATAAAAGGGATCTGAGTCTTAATTTCCACACTGACAAAGATGAGTGGGGTCATAACGAATCTCTGACATCCCAGCCAGCATGGATACACTGGGATTTTACAGTTATTAGAATAAATTTATTTTCATAAGGAGAATAAAGAGGCATGTGCCTATCCTGACACTTGGTCTAGAATCACAGATAGTTTGATGTCTACCTCTGAAGCAGAGACTCAACAGAGAACAGTTCTGAGTACCTACTGTGTATCAGATACGACGCTCGTAGTAAGTAAAGAATTACCATCTAACCACCTGGGTCAAAATCACCTTGGGCACTTTAAAATGCAGACTCCAGGGCCCCTCTATCAGGGATCATTTTGTAAGTGTTGGGGAGGGTCCAGGAGTCAATGTTTTTTAAAAATATATTTTATTGATTATGCTATTACAGTTGTCCTATTTTCCCCCCTTTATTCTCTTCCACCTTGCACCCCCCTCCCACCCTCATGCCCCCACCTTAGTTTATGTCCATGGGTCATATTCTATAAGTTATTTGGTTTCTTCATTTCCTGTACTATTCTTAACCTCCCCCTGTCTATTTTGTACCTATCATTTATACTTCTTATTCCTTGTACCTTGTCTCCCATTCTCCCCCCTCCACCTCCCCACTGATAACCCTCTATGTGATCTCCATTTCTGTGATTCTGTTCCTGTTCTAGTTGTTTGCTTGGTTTGTTTTTGTTTTTGTTTTTTTAGGTTCAGTTGTTGATAGTTGTGAGTTTATTGTCATTTCACTATTCATACTTTTGATCATCTTCTTTTTCTTAGATAAGTCCCTTTAACATTTCATATAATAAGGGCTTGGTGATTATGAACTCCTTTAACTTGACCTTATCTAGGAAGCACTTTATCTGCCCTTCCATTCTAAATGATAGCTTTGCTGGATAGAGCAATCTTGGATGTAGGTCCTTGCCTTTCATGACTTCGAATACTTCTTTCCAACCCCTTCTTGCCTGCAAGGTTTCTTTTGAGAAATCAGCTGATAGTCTTATGGGAATTCCTTTGTAGGTAACTGCCTCCTTATCTCTTGCTGCTTCTAGGATTCTCTCCTTATCTTTAATTTGGCTAATGTAATTATGATGTGCCTTGGTGTGTGCTTCCTTAGGTCCAACTTCTTTGGGACTCTGAGCTCCCTGACCTTCCTGGAAGTCTATTTCTTTTGCCAGATTGAGGAAGTTCTCCTTCATTATTTTTTCAAGTAAGTTTTCAATCTTTTGCTCTTCCTCTTCTCTTTTTGGCACCCCTATGATTTGGTTGTTGGAACATTTAAGTTGTTCCAGAGGTTCCTAAGCCTCTCCTCATTTTTTTAATTCTTGTTTTTCCATTCTGTTCTGGTTGAATGTTTATTTCTTCCTTCCTTCTGGACTCAAACCATTGATTTGAGTCCCGGTTTCCTTCCCATCACTGTTGGTTCCCTGTACATTTTCCTTTATTTCACTTTTCATAGCCTTCACTTTTTCCTCTATTTTGTGACCATACTCAACCAATTCTGTGAGCATCCTGATTACCAGTGTTTTGAGCTGTGCATCTGATAGGTTGGCTATCTCTTCATCGCTTAGTTCTATTTTTGGAGTTTTGATCTGTTTTTTCATTTGGGCCATTTTTTTTTGTCTTGGTGCACCTGTTACTTAGTAAGGGGCGGAGCCTTAGGTATTCACCCAGGTGGGGCAACCCATATCACTGGGTTGTGACGCTGTATGTGGGGGAGGGGTCCAAGAGAAAACAATGCTGCTTGCTCAGCTCTCTGCTGATTTCCCTGCTACCCACAAGCAAATTGGGCCCTCTAGTGCTGACTTCCTGCTGGGTGGGTCTGTGTACATTCTAGGACCCTGTGGGTCTCTCCAGTAACTCTCCTGCGAGGCTGGAAGTTTCTCCCACTGCTGCCTCAACCCCCACAGGTTTTTTCATTCAGAGGTTTTGAGGCTTTATTTCCCCGAGCTAGAACTCTGGGTTGCGAGGTCTGTCTCACTCCCCAGTTGTTCCTCCAGGTTTGTCGGCACAAGAATGTGGGACTGCCTGGTCCGCCGGCCACCACCTTGCCGCAAGTCCCCTCCCGCCCAGGCTGCCCATCTCCACCCCTTCTACCGGTCTGGGTGAGTGTTTCTTTTTTAACTCCTTCATTGTTGGACTTCAATGCAGTTTGATTTTCTGTCAGTTCTGTTTTTTTTTTTAATTTGTCATTGTCCTTCTTTTATTTGTGTGAGGAGGCACAATGTATCTACCTACACCTCCATCTTGGCCAGAAGTCCCAGGAGTCAACATTTGGAATAAGCATCCCACATGACTTGGATGCACACTGAGGTTTGAGAACAGCCAATGGGGGAGATGTCAAAATGAAAATTACAGTCTTCTCAACCAGCACAGTTTGGACAAGGGGAAGCCAACTCGTTGCCTTTGAGTTCCAGGTAGATATCACAAGTGGCTGAAGCAGTCCCACAGAACAAGAAGGGATAGTAGGGCCTGTGGCACGAGAGCTTCATGCCCTTTGTAATGGTGTTCAAAAATTTTTTCACACTGTGCAAAGAAACACTCATGGATGCCGCCAGCTTACAGCCCTTGCAATGAACCCATACCTGACAAACTAAACAATATAAACTTCTAGAAAAAAGGTGAGGACATAGTACCAAGGCATTATTACCTAGTATTTTTCCAGTAGCATTTAGTAGAGTGCTCCGTACAAAGTAGGTACTCAGTAAACACTTCACCGATGAACTCTTAACTAAAACCAATGGACATTGATTTGGCCAAGATAAATGTTGTCCTATAGACAACTCTTACTCACACACATAAGTGTGAATTTGTGCACACCATCTCCACATACACAGTGTACCTGTTCCAATGGTCATTTTAGGTCTGCAGAAGAGTTAGGTTCACGGAAAGCCCATTCAGATTTGTCCCAGACCTTGAAGGATGTGAGTTTTAGTGCAAATGTCTAACATTCCTGAATGCGCTGCTCACCGTATCTCAGCCCTGCTGTGACGGGGGCTTTCTGCCTCCAGGAACAAACCGGGTAGCGAAGCCGAGTGACCAGGCCTGGGTCAATTAAAAAGCAAAAGGCTGTGGTTAGAGTTTTACGGTGCTCACCATCCTAGTGAAACCACCAGGAAGAAATAAAACCCAAAGCCCAATCACTGATATTATGCCTTCAGAGAACAATCAGAAACACACAGGCAGGCAGGTGGTGAAATCTCACGCTTCCAACAGCAGAATTTGCTAATGGAAAATACGTACTATAATGCAATATTTGGCATCCTTTCCTATTTGTATACTTAATTATTATTGAAGGTCAGGTTATCTGCCATAAAGACACCAGGCTAGGCACTTGTCACTTTTCTCCACGCTCCTGTGTGAGGGTCCCCCCCTTGTCCTTTAGGACTCACCTCCTCCATTGTGCTGGTGATAATTGACGAGGAGAGGAATGGAATCGAACACATACTTCTCAGCCACATAGTATCGCTTGGGGTTGTCATTTGTTTCTTTGATGTGATAGTGCTTTATACAGGGGTTGTTCTCACTTCAACACATAAAACATAAATGCAGTGATTAAGAACCAACGTTTAGACACAAACACATTGACTGGCATCGGATTCCTACTAGCTTTGCTTTTCACCCTCACAAGGACGACCGATACAGTTCAACCTGTGCCAGTGTGGACAGGTTGCCCTGGGTGTGCTGTATGGAGGACTCGGAGGCTGCATGGGGACCCAAGTAGAGTCAGTGCCGGGGTGTTTCTTCCACAGCTGCAAAACGGGGGGTGGTCTCATATGGGCTGCATGCTGGCCTTCCCTGCTCTGTGAATCTAACATATCAGCATATGTTAAGGAAGCATCCGAGGCCCCTTTGCACTGATTTAATGTGTACAGCAGAGTTAGCACAGCAGCCCTGACCGCTGTCCTGAGAAAGGCCTGCTTGCCAGGCAGGCCCCTCGGCTGGTGTCTGAGGACGTGGGGTTGGGGAGGATTCTCACCGTACTGTAACTAACGTGGGCGGTTCCCCAGGCCTACAATGTTTGTATAAACAATGTGGTTCTGCCCACTGCCTGCTTTTCTTCTGGGAGCCTGGAATTTTGCTCTGAGTCAGGCAGAGGCTGCCTATGTGGCCAGCCCCCAGCGGGAACCTTGGGCCCTGAGTCTCTCATGAGCTCCCTGATGAGTGGCATCTGAGTGGTAGACGCCACTCTGCCCCTGTTTTCGCAACTTGCTGCTGGACGAATTCAGCTTGTCCTGTGTGACTCTGCTGAGAGAGGACTCTTGGAATCTGGTGTGTGCTTCTCTCTGGATTTTGCCCTTTGTGCCTTTTCACTTTGCTGATTTCGCTTTGATTCCTTTTGCTGTGATAAATCTTAGCCTTGAGTATAACTGTATGCCGAATCCTGTGAGTCTTCCCAGTGAATCACCAAGCCTGGGGGTGATCTTGGGGATCCCACACAGCTCTAGTTCTCACTTCTCCGTCCTGTCTTCTGGAGTGGCAGATCGCTCTCATCCCTGTGAGGTGCACTGCACGCTTTCCCGTTCCCGGACAGCACCCTTCTCCTTTGTCACCTCTCTAAACCCTGGCTCTTGCTCTGAGTCTTGTTCACATCCTCTGTCCTTCCAAAGACCCTTAATAGTTATTTTTCTTTCTCCTCTTAATTCTTCCTTCACTTTGGTCACTGACAAACTTCTTATTCTTCCTCATTTTCTAATTAGAAGAGAATTTGACATCGTTTTATGGAGGTGGATGCTGAGGTCCTGAGAGGGGCGGACATGCAGTGAGGGCCTCGTTGGCAGCCGGAGGAAGCATCAAAGGGCTGGACCAGCGCATCTCCACTGCCTCAGACAGTACCAGCAGTTCTTTGAGCCTCAGTTTCTTGTTTGTGAAAGAAGCATAGTAACACCTGCCTTCAGGGCTTATTAGAATTGGAAATGGTCTGTAAAGTTCTGGCACATAGTAAGGACTCGGTAAATAGTAAGTAGGTAGCTTTATTAGCAGAGCCGTTAACTAGAATTCATATCTTCTCGCTTCTTTTTACTATTCAGAAGTACCTTTTTATTATTCTATGTAATTAATTATAAACTCATCAAATACAGAGCCAGGTATTTTAGTTCCTTATAGCTCTGTACTGGGGGATGCTAACTGGGAAAAGAACCTAGCCTCCAGTCCCAGCTCTGTCATTTGCCAGCTAAGTGACCACAGTTATATCCTGTGTCTCTCTGGCCTTGACATTCTCAGTGGGATCAGGGAAAGCATGCCATTCCCAGGGACCCCTCGACCTCTTGCTCTGCCTGATGGTGCCTCCTTCCTTGCTCCCTTCAGGACAGTCTCACCCCATGCTGATAAGGGAGTTAGCACCATACCTTACGATGGCCTTGGTGAAAACAGACAAGGTGTATGTTCCTGGAGTCCTGGAATCTCGTACCATGAAGGCTCCTTCTTTGCCCTGGAATGGTTAGAAAGAATGGAAGCTTAGTGATCCCAGAAAACCAGGCTCATGTACCCAGCTTGTGAACTTTCTTGCTTGTGAACAGGGGGGGAATTCTGTAGGTCTGTTTGGTATAGAGCAGACTTTCAGCAATAATGGCCACCATTGGTATATTCATTCACTAGATATCTCTTGAGTTCTCACCATGGGCCAGACACTGTTCTAGTGGTGATATAAGTAGTAATGAAGACAAACAGACACAAGCTCTGCCCTCTTGGAGCTCACCATGTATCAGATTTATGACAGATATTGTCCCACTCTCACCAGGACACTGCAATCTAGATGTCACTATCTTCAATTTCCTGGTGAGAATACTGAGTGCCAGAGAGCTGAAGTGACTTTCTCATGACCCACAACCATTAAGTGGGCAACCTGGAATTTGAACCTTGAACTTGGCCTGTAAGCAAAATGATGCTCATTCTACTACTCCGTGATGCCTCCCTTCAACAAATGTTAGAAGCCACATCTCCATTCCCCTACAAGGACATAAGCTTTCTGTCCTGGAAGCTCCATCAGTTCCTTAATGAAAAAATATTTTAGGCCCTTTTCAAAGTGCTGACTTTGCTGTAGGGTAACAGGTGAAAAACGTGAAGCTTCTGGTTGCATGAGAGAAGTGGAGAGAAGGGAAAGACCCAAATATGCACCCTCATTCCCCCCTGACAATTGTGCTCACACTGATAAAATCAGCGTAAGCAAATGAATATACCAGTTTACTCATTCCTGGTGGGAACTTTAAGATCTTAATTCTGTTTTGAGTCCTTCCTGTCTAATGCTCTGTTCCCACCCAGCTGTAAATCTCTGTTGGTAATATTTGCAAAACCTATTAGTTGATTTATTTAATGTAGACATGGTGTGGTC
The DNA here is from genome assembly GCA_028533065.1 of Trachops cirrhosus. Classification (NCBI taxonomy): domain Eukaryota; kingdom Metazoa; phylum Chordata; class Mammalia; order Chiroptera; family Phyllostomidae; genus Trachops; species Trachops cirrhosus. Next base: position 13,835,405 of record CM052546.1, read on the forward strand.
CTTCAGTCAAGGCCAGCGGAGCCAGAAGCCTTGTGTGGTGGGCCTACACTTGTAGCAGGTGGAGCAAAGTACATACAATTCCGAGCAACACTGGCCCCTCCATCCCCCAGCCCCAAAGATGGGCTGTCTACACATACAAATAATACCCACAGATGGCCATGCTGATTGTTTGAGTCCTAGACTCTTGGGGTTAGAGAGGGCCATAGAGAGGTTATCTATCCAGGCTTATCCCAACCTCAGCACCGTTGACATTTGGGGCCCCATAATTCTGTGTGGTAGGAGGTTTTGCAGGATGTTTAGCACCATCCCTGGTCTCTGACAACTGGGTGACAGGCATGAGCGAGTGTTCCCTGGTGGACAAAATCGCCTCCGGTTGAGAATGACTGGTCCGGCCTCACTACCTAAACCCCTGTGTCCCAAACATTGCTGATGATCACATTTACCCGGACAAAACAAAATAGTGACAGCAAGCAGCTGACCACACTCCACCCCATATCCACGCACTAGAATCTACAAGACCGGGACTCTTGATGCCTGAACTTTTCAAAAGCTGGCCATGTGATAGTCACAGGTTTGAGCTTCACTGACTCGGCTAAACACGCAGCTCTTCTTTATAACAGTCCTGGTGAGTGGTCTCTGTCTCACAAGCAGCACTAATAGGCAGGAAGCTTACCTTGCACAGGCACATACCTGCTTCCTCTAAGTTGGCCCTGAACCTGCAGGATGTGTGTGTGACTGCGTGCGTGTGGGAGGGTGGGGAGGGTGGCGACAATTGGCCCTTACAATATTGTTCATTCTTGCCAAACATACAGTTTACCACATAAACTTTGTGAAACTCCCCAAACTCTTCTTATCTCTGCTGGGAGTTTCAAAAGTCTCTTTTGAAATTTGAGAGGAGGGTGCTGAAGAGTGGGGGAATTGGATGAAGGAGGTCAAAAGGTACAAACGTACAGTTATAAGGCAAATAAGTCATGGGGATATAATGGACTGCATGGTGACTACAGTTAACGATCCTGAATTGTGTATTTAAAAGTGTCTATGGTATATTAGAAAGTTGCCGAGAGTAGATCTTAAAAGTTATGAGAAGAAAATCTTGTAATTATGCGTGGCGATGGGTATTAAGTAATTGTGGCGATCAGTTTGCAATTTACACATCTATCAAATCATCATGTCGTGCCCCTTAAACTTGAACATTGTTAGATGTCAATTTTATCTCTCATTATGTTTGTAATACTTATCCATGCATTACATGTAGCATAGATTGTCTTTAAAATGTCTCTCCTTTGGGCAAATACTGAAACTTTTGCTCTCTTCTCATTGAAATGTGATGGGTTAAACTCAAGGCAGGAAGAGGTGACTCTATCTGCACATGTAACTTATTCTAAAGGGAAAGAAACATACATCAAAAAAAGACCAGAAAGTTACCAACTGTCTGGTGAAGAGAGGAGTGTGAGCATCTCTTTAATTAAGAACATTTTCTGTTGGTATTCTTTCAAAGAAGCCATTTACTTTTTGCACAAAAACTGGAAATCAGAGCAGGGCTCCACTGTTAACAAGAGTGATCCACAGACATGAGACGAAGGAAGGAGAGGTGAGGTTTGCAGTCGGCTCCTCCGAGCTCTCCCTCCGTGGTAGTTGTTCTAGGCGGCAGTCAGTGATGGTGACAGGAAACTGGTTTGGGGCTGAGGTGGCCTCGAGTACTGAAGGAAATGAGGCATCCAGCATATGCTGTATCACCTACTTCCTGAAAAGGGCTCAGAGGAAGTCACAGCCACCAAGAACACGGGGGCCTGACAGGTCTTTGCTCACATCACCACCACACTAGGGGGCACTAACCAGGCAATGCAGCCCGGGGCAGACCGGGGGGTTGGGGGGGAACCTCACTCCCATGGGACTCCCATGGGATTTTCAAGGCCTCCATATACCTTTTATACTTTATCTGGAAAAAACAGGTAACGAGAGGAAAAAAATCATTCCGAGGAGGTGAAATGCATGGATAAGAAATACAGGGATTGGAGAACAGAACTTAACTCCTATACCCTCTTGTGAACTGTGCGTGTGTGCGCATGCGTGCATGTGTATGTAAGAAGCACCCCTGCAGTATGCCACTGATTCATGCTCTGAACTTGGCTCCAGTGTACTTGCCTATAACACAAAAGGGATAACGCAGATGTTTCAAAGGGAATTCTTATTCTAATGGTCATAGTTCTGTGAATTCTAGATATTTCCTGATTACATGTATGAGCTTCAGTTTTCTTGGCTGTAAAATGATCTTTGTAAGATTGCTGGGAGAATTAATGTAAGGTGCTGAGAACAGTTCCTGGAATATGATACCCGCACAAGGATTATTGGCACCATCATCGCCATTATCAGCACGTGCTATGAGTTACCATCTGTTGGATGTATTAATTCATGCTTTCATATGAGACAGGCTGACTGGGTTAGAATGATCTTTCTTTCTTTCTGTCCATATGATTTGAAGGTGGTCTTACAGAAGATAATCTTGACACATAGGTTAGATTATTGCAAAAAAAGATGGAGGGATAATTCATAGCTTTGTCATGCCACATTATACTCTAAGAAGGTCTGACACATAGGCACTCTTTATTTTAGAGCTGGTTCTTTTCTTCTCTTGAAACAAACCCATTCAGAAGTCAATATTGCATCTTTCATGACAACTTAGAAGCATGGAAATAAGATAATCAATGTGCAAGATGAAGCTCCTGCCCGAAATTCAGGCCGCCCAGCATGTGATGCTGGAAGGTATGGAGGGCCTGCTTGCAAGGAGTTTACCCTCTACAGAATGGGTTTAGACAGAAAAACTCCTGAGGCCCAAGGCAGAGTGAGAACAGTGCCACTGGAGAAGTAATGACATTGTACCATATGGATTCAAAGGGAGAGGGGAAGCATGTGCAGCTTTTTGGAGGAGGTGTTATCGAAAGACTTGATAGGACACCATAGGAAATGCTTTTTCTGTGGTTCCCAAGCTCGGGCAGGTCCCAGAATCACCTGGATACCACCTCCAGGGGTTCTGATTGGTGAAGGCTGGAGTATTGGAATTTGTATTTTTAAAAAGCTCCCCCAGTGATGCTCACGATCAGCCAGGTTCTCCTTAAGCACAGTTGTTAATTTAAAACCACGTATTAAGCATTTGATGTACTTTGTCATAGGCACAGTTTGGGGTTCCTAGGTATAGTAGGTACATGATAAAGGGTTTCTGTCAAAGTGGAGAAAAATGTACAGGGCAGTATCTCAGGAGATTTAGTTAATAAAAATGAAATAAACCCATTATTGGTTCATTGCAATGAGTCAAGCCATGTCTTCATGGTCCTATACTTGTTAGATAAGGAGACACCAAAGAAACAATTCAGCTGTTGTTTTAAACAGCATATAACACAGGGACCCATTGAAGTTTGCCCTTGCATTACCTTAGGAGGCAAAGAGGATTTGGGCAAGTAGTTCAGAGTGTTAGTAAGGACCATCGGGGCAATTGGAATGTATATATTTAAGTCCCTTCAAAGAACTGTATTGTGGGTTGTTATAAGTGCACATGGGCAACACTTCATGAACCAAGGTGTGATGAAAATAACAAAACCGCACTTGTTTAAGCTAGTATAATCCAGGTGTTTAAATAAGTTTGCATTCCTCTCAATTGGTCAAGTTTTATTATATGATCCAATCACATAGGTTGGGGGAACTAGGTGCGGAGCTGGGTACACATGCAACTCAAGTTTGATTTGAAAAAATACAGATTCCCAGAAACTCAGTGTGGCGATCCTGATCTGTTGCTCTGGAGTGGGCCCTGGGAATCTGCATTTTTTAGTTTTCCAGTGGTTCTATTGAGGACCATAGGAAAAGATGAAATGCTAAGCCAGTGTGGAACCAAGTGGGAACCAGAGTCCAGGAATGACTCGACTCCATTCCTCTTCTTCCATGAAGTCTAACTCCGCTAGCATCTTCCCTGAACTCACAGACCACCAACAGCCTGCCTCATATGCTCCCAGTTTACCTTAGATTATCCTCTAAGTCTTTCTTCAGAGTTTGTTTCGTTTCCCAACAGAGTCTAAAGCTCACGGAGGTCAAAGATCCTGTCTCAAGCACACCTAAGTCCTTAGTCCTGTGCTCAGCAAAATGGTGAGTTCCCCGAGTTTATATTGAGAAGTCCTAATAAAGGACATGGTGCAAATGTACCGTAACTGAGACAA
>CM052546.1:13840109-13938604 GCA_028533065.1 Trachops cirrhosus
ATTGATCATTGGGTTAAGATGCGATCCCCAGGTATTTGCACTTTCTTATTAATAAGTGATTGATCAGAAGAGACTTTGAGACTATGTAAATATCAAACGTTCACCCCCTCGTTGTGATATTCATTGATGGATTCTTGCCTGAATCAGTTGATACTTTGAGTTACAAAATATTGATTTTTTAAACTTTATCATTCCTCCTACATTTTTTTGTTGAAATTCTATGGTAAGAAAGAACTTTCTCTTCTCATTTATTTGTTTTTCTTCTTATTCACTTACCTATCAAGCTATCTATTTCTTGTGGATTCTTATTTTATTCACTGGATTGTAGTCCATTGAATAATTATGATCACTTATTTTAATACTCAAATTGTCCCAGATTTGGTAAGAAGGAACATATTAAAGCTGACTTCTGTGCTTGTTTGACATGCCAACATCATTTTAAAAGTTGGTGGGTACTTCTTTACCTTTTGGTGCAATAAGATGTTCCAAGTTCATCTCGTTCTTCCCCTGCCCCGCCTCTGAATCCCCAAACCATTTCCCCAAGAACTCCTGATCTTTGTAGTGGGAAGTGTCACTTAGAAACCAAGATCTATCTGGGTGTACACATTGCTACTGGGCTGTTACTGCTTCTGGGTCTTTCTGCAGCTGAGCTACATGGTGCTCATTAAATCTGTATACATGGTGAGTACTCTGTGCACTATGATTTTATGTTATTAAACTTTAAGCAGTTCCATTAAAATTATATCCACGAGAACATTTCTGAATGGTAGTTTGAAATAAACAACACAAACTAGCAGATAACACCTATTTGTCTGCTGTTTTGGAATCGGACACACTAAACCATGTTTGAGTCAGTTTGTGTGTGATCCAGTGTTCATGGTATTTTTTTTCCTTCTCATTTAAGATCAACATTCCTGGGATTCCCAGAAGAACCTTTTCCTTTACTACAATCTGCACAGGTACCTGAGAAACACCTCCTCGATAAAAGGGCAGGTGAGTACACATACCCTCCCCCTTCTCCTATTTGAAGTGTTCCTTTACCGTTACGTAGGGATCAGAGTATGGGGGGAAGAGAAAATGCCTGGTAATGTTATAATCAACCAGTAATTTATTTCTAATCTAAGGTGGCTCCTTAGTACCATATTTTTGTAAAATAAATACAATATCTTACTCATAGGTTTCCAGGTTATTTGCAGACTTTTCCACCAGATAGCTGCTTGGTACATATCCTTCATGCCTGTTAAAAGGGAAATCATTGTTCAGACTAATATAGGACTCATTTTCACATCTCCGTTTTATAAGTTTAGATCACCGAAGTCACTTATAGATGAGAGAGCCTCACGTGTGTCATTCCTGATAAGACATTTTAAAGTTTCAGAGTAAAAGCCTTGCTAAAAATAAGAGCAACTTGCTATCTGTTAAAGGCAAAAGCTTCACTCCTAAAATATGAGCCATAATAAATAAGACTTGGCTCTTTTGCTTAAAAAGCGCTGCTTGCTATTGTCCTCATTGTGAAAGTTCCTCTACCGGAAAAAAAAGATCAATGTGCAGTCTCTATTTTCTATAAGGAAACATTTTTCTGAGTCTGATAATCACTGCTTTTTCCACTTTAATGCTACTATTTTATAGTCAGGAAACCCAAATAATTAAAATATTTTAAAAAATGACTTTCCAACCACAGGTGCCAAAAGATACTGCCAGTCAGCATTGTAAGTTTTAATTCAAGGCCTCCCAAATATTTTTGGTTAATTGAGCTCCTTCAGACATAAATCATAAAACATGGGAAAACAGGGTAAAGTCATGTTGGATTTGGGGGTGGGAGTCTCTTGTGAGCAGGGATAAACAATTGTGCCTAACCAAAGATGAAGAGACTAATAAGCACATCAGAATACTCCACATTTGTGTGTAGGTTAGCACTTGTCAAAGCACTTTCACATTCACTGCCGTGTTTAACCCCACAAGGTGAGAACAGCGTCCTTCCCTCTCTTGCCCTCTGACTCTGCACCCGTGAAACGAGGGACCTAAACCAGATCACACACAGAATCTCTCCGCACCTGCCAGTCTATCAGAGGACACCTGACAGTTTCCTGCCGTTTACTCCATAAAGTGTGTTGCCGTTTTCCAGTCTAGCGATTATGTGTATGGAGAACGTGTACCCTATTTCACAGAATTGTCTTGAAGTTTGAAGAAAGTAAGAATGGGGACGTCCAATATGGGATGATTATCTCATTTCCTGTGTCCATGGCTGACTTTGCTAGTCAATCATGGCATGCTTTTTTTGTTTGGAGAATTGGACATGCAGCCTCAGAATCCTCCTTAACACAGTGCTCACTGCAGCCAGTGCCAATTGATAGGAGTCAACTTGTTCTGAAATTTGCTAGTTCTCTTTGGGAATTCCCCTTAATTATATCAGTTTTGTCACACCCTATGTTTACAATTGTATTAATAGGTCAAGTACTATTTTTGCTTTCAAATGGAATAACTGTGTTTTAATATGCCAACCAAACCTGGGTTAGCTACACAAATGGTGGTAATTCTCTTCGCTCGTGTGTGGATGTAGCATTTACGAAGCCCTTTCACTTTCACCATCTCAACATTCTGGGACGGTCAAAGCTGATACCATCACCTGCATTTATAGGTAAGGAGAAGCATTCACGGAGGGTAAGGGACTTTTTCAAAGCCCCTTAGAGCAACAGAGCAGCTGACACTGAAGTCCAGCGCTTCCATCTGGCCCTCCTGAGGACTTTCCACGGCATGGCACTATTACAAAGCAAAGGGCAGGGGGGATTCCCACATGCCAGTTGGCCTCTGGGGTGTCTTCCTCAAAGCCCTTTGAAGTGCAGAGTTGAGCCTTTCCACAGGCCACTGAACAAAGGGTGAACTGTCATTTGGGAAAGTGAGGCCTAGGGGAAGAAATTTCCCACCTCAGGTGTGCTAAATAGGTGTCAGTGGATTGAAAGGATGGATTTCTGGGTAAGGTCCTCTGGTGTTTGCAGAGTCAGACGGTCTGGAACCTGTTTCTTATACAGCCTCTTCACTGGACACAATAGTGCTTCTTTATGGAACAAATTGCCAATCCCTCAAATGGTGGATGTCAATAGGAAAATCCCAGGTGATTTTTAGATGAGTTTAGGGGCCAAGAGGGCTTGGTGGGGTGCAGGGAGCAAGCATAGCAAGTGACTGCCTCCCAGCCACATCTGCGAGGTGCCAAGACATCCACCAACAAATGCTGCCTTCCTCTTCCTTCTGCCTCTGTTCCCTCCCCTGACTCAGTGCAGTGGTCATGCTGAGCAAGGCAGGACAAACCACCCCAGGGTTTTCTTTGTTCCCACCTCACCTCAAATGCTGGACAGCAGCCACAAAGATGTCTTACCCGTTCTTGTCTTGAACTCTCCACCAGTGAATCTCAGAGCTGTCCAGCAGGTAGTACTCCTCATCGCGCTGGAGTGTGAGTTCTTGAGGATCGTTGGTTTGGTAGTCATACAAAGCAATGACCAGGGCTTCTTCATGTTCGTGGAGTGATCGCTGGAGGAAGGAGAGAACAAAATCAAGCAAAGATGTAGAAAGGACATAAACTGCAGAACGAGGTCAGCAAGTCCCTGAGCTGTAGCTGGCTCCAGGATGGGTCTGGGTCAAACACCAGTTCCTACCACCCCCGGGGGTATTCTGTCAGATAGCTGCCTTCCTCCAGGTGGCTTCCTTTATGTGTTAGGGTTATGGTGCTGAATGTAACACAAAGACATTCAATACTGGGAATTCATCAGCCCTCCCATTCCACGAGGGAAATTCTGACCAAAGTGAATTCCAAGCAACCACATGCGCATCACAGAAGTCTACTGATTTCTCCATTTGTACCATGTCACGCATTGCAGCCTCTCTGCCCGAAGCACCATGTTCTTGGTGAAAGTGATATGGTCAACCCTAAATCATTTAGTCCATGCTTTTCTGGGTTTGTCCAGATCCATGGAGTCATAGGCCAGAATTCCTCTGAGAGAGCATTTAATTCACTCTTCTGTTTATAATGGGGAAACTGCGGCACAGAAGGAGAAATGGACGTGACCCAGTTTAGCACTTGAATTAGTCTTACTGCTCTTTCTGTTATTAGCACACGGGTGCCCTCCTTCCTCTTGTGGGCTCTGTTGCTTATGTTCCTACTTCTCAGTGCTTTTCTTAGGATGAGCTAGTGAGGATGTGAAGAGGAGGCTGTAAGGCAAAAAAGTTCAGGATGGGCACACCTGCTATGGGGTGGCAGATTTTTGTGACAGAGCAAACAAGGAAAGAGACTGCAATCACTGGCAGAATGAGATTTGTTATTATACAAGTGAAAAGCTCTCTGAGTACTTGAACTATTTGATTGCAAAAAAATACAAATGCTAAAAAAAGAAAGACTTGCCATACTGATAAATTATGTCATCCCAGCTGAGCCCACTTTGGAATTTGAAGCCTAGATATTTGTGGAGCTTGTGAGGTGGTGTATTGGGTTCTAGGAACAAGAGTTGATGGGCCTGAGACTCTCACCCTAAGAGCTAATGGGAGAAGGAGTTGTGTTCAAAGGCACCTGAAGATAAAGGAGAGATAAGACTGTTCCATGGTCTCCCTGACACAGAGCATCAGGACTATTAGCTCAGACTGGATTAAAAATATAGCCTTTCTAGATGCCCATTCAAGATGTTATCACCCATCAGGGGACAGAGTACGAAGGTGAAGGGAGAAATAAATTCAAGGGGCTCAAGGTAAGAAATGCTGTAATGGATTTAGACATGTGGTTGAGAGCAGAACTATGATTGCAAAGGCCCTGTGGTCAGTGTGCTGAAACAGCGTGGATGCTGGTCCTCTGAGAAGTCTTCAAGAGCCAAATGGCAGCATCCAAAGAGAGATGGGCAGGCAGTGTTTTTGGCCTTCACCTTCATTGATAGTAAAATAAGACAAGGACAAACTGGATTAAGAGGTAGTGGTGTGAGTTTAGATAAGACTGTGGAGTGGGGGACCATCTGTATGCCACGGTGGTGAGATTCTGAACTATGTCTTCAAGAGGTAGGGTGAAACAGTTTTTAGAATATCAGCGAAAGGAGAGGGGCAAGGGTTCATGTTCTGCTACAACTTAAGTACACTTGTTTCGTGTTGTGAGGGATTAGGCTGATGACAGATCTAAAACCCAGCCTGAGATTTTGAGATATTTAGAACTTCTCTCACAGGGAAGCTGCCAGTTTTTGACACGTCAACATATTGGCTGGAGGGAAAAGAGCAGAGCTTAAGCTTCAGGAAGACACACGAGGAAGCAGAATCAGTAGGTCCTAGGACTAAAGGGCAGTTCCTAAAATGTGGTTTGGTGTTGATACGACCATAACGGGAGGCCTGATCTTTCTCCTATTTTTTTCTTCTTGACTAAATAGCTCCCCCAGAGTTGGCTTGGTATCACCTAAGTCTTGTAAGAAAGTGTGTTAGGCCAGCATCTCTCAAACTTCAGTGTGCCTCAAAATCACCTGGAGGTTTGTTAAAATGCAGATTGCAGGGCCCCTTCCCCAGAGTTTTGGATGCAGTAGGCCTGGGGTAGGGCCTGAGAGTCTGCATTGAGTTTCTAACAAGCTCCCACGTGATGCTGATGCTGCTGGTCCCATGGACCAGACTTTGAGAACCGCCCCTGGAATTAGAGACCACCCCACCAAAGACTCAGCAGCTTACTAGTTTGACTCCTAAGTGGCTGAATGGCCTTGGGAGAGTCTCAAAACTGCTCTTGGGACTTGATTTCCCAAGCTTTCAAAAGAGAATAAAACTCTAACTCTCTTAAGTGACTAGAACTGATAGGGAGTTTTGAAACAGGTAGTAAAAGTGTGGAAGTGCTTTGAGAAATATAACCTATCAAATGTACGCTTCCAAAGTGCCTCTACATAGTTAAGTAAATATGCAGTTTTACATAGATGTGAGCTGCTCTTATGCTTCTAAGTGGTCAGGTGGCTGGACACACAATTTGACACACAATTTGATAACAATAAGTGTTTGCTGGGTGGATAAAGCAAGATGAAGGTTTAGCAGCTGAGGGGTCCTTTTATGTGGACAGACCCACGGAACTGGCCCAGGCCCAGTGTATTGAGTTCAGCTGAATCACCGCAGTTTATTGCATTTGCCAAGGATTTGAGAAATTCGGGCAGGCAGGAAAAATGCCGGTGGAAACAGGCCTGTCAAGCAGCATGCAGCACGGTGGGCCCCCCGTGCCCCGCTCCCACTCACCCTGTTGTCTTCAGGAGTAGGAGGAAGAGGCTTCTTTGAAGCTGAAATGAGAAAAACAGAAAAAGAAAATGAGCCTGAAACTGAACATCCCCAACCGGAGGTGAGCAGGCAGGGGGCTTTTCGGAGAAAAGGGGCCCCAAGGAGATGGGGAGACCCAGAGAAACAAATATTGGCCCTGGCAGAACCTCTCTTGTGTCTGTCTCAGCCCGCGCTTCCCGATTTCATTTTCTAGGAGACGCCAGGAATTTCCAGAAGCCGATATTCTGGGCCTCTTTTGCTATAGTCCTGGGCAAAGCCTACTCCCAAGGTTGTGACTGGGGGGTTAGAGTCTGGAGCCTTCCACGACAGCACCTGCCACCTGCTAAACCCAGGAGTGGGAATGGGTGACTCAGGGGGACCGTGACTCACTGGCTTCCTGATGCTGTTGTGGCTTGAGGAGGGGGTGGGTGAGGGGGAGGTGGCCGTGCTGCTTTTGGAGAGACAGAAATCCACTTTTAGTTACATTAACACCTCTGAATACGTGTTCCTGTTGCCACCTCCAAACACCGCAGCCGACACCCCTTCTCTGTTTACCTCTTTGTGTTTCCATGTTGCCACGTCTCCCTCTCTTTATCTCTCCTCTCTGTGTTCCTTCTTTCCCCCTTTCACCTCTCTTATTTCTCTCCTTTTTCCTCTCTCTTTCCTATCATCTCATCACCTCTGTCTCTCAGTATTTCTCCTTCGAGACACTGAAAGGTCAGGCCTGGGATCAAGGGACCAAGCATGGGTGTCCAGGTGTCATATGGGAACCACTGCACAGGCTTCTGCTCGCTTTGAAGCTTTCTTTAACGATCAAGATAAGAAGGGACGGGGCTGCAGAAGTAGGCGGTGAGTCCCTCACGTTTGCATGAGGCTGACTTGAAGATGGACAGCCCATGTCAGGGATGTGGTAAAAGGAGGTTCACACAGACCCCGGAGCCCAGCCCTTGTACTAATTCCTTGAGCAAGGACAGGGTGGGGCATTGGGAGTGCAATTCACAGAAGGAAAACCAACATAATAGGAAGTATGATTCCTATTCAACACTGAACTTGGAGCCAGGAGACTGACATTCTAACCCCAGGGGCACCGCATACCAGTTGTGTGGCCTTGCTCCCTGCTGGCCCTGAACGTTCTGTGACGGGTCTCTTTCTTCCTCTGGCCTTGCTCTGCCCTTCCTTCCTCACCCTCTGTGTGAGGCTGTGGTGAGAGCAGGGTCAGTTCTGGTTGCAGAAATAAGTGTTGCTGTCACTTGGGTATAGCAGGGTCCCTTTTTACTCAATCACCTCAGCTGCCTCCCAGCCATACACATGCATACTGCTTCCCATTCTTCTGTCCACAAATAAGAAAGACCTAGTAGACACAATTGCCATTTATTGAGAGCTCGGTAAGAGCCAGCAGCTGTGCTAAGAACTTTGCACAACACAAGGCTCACCACAACCCAACAAAGTAGCTACTTATTATCATTGTCCCCATGTTACAGGTCAGGAAATAGGCTCAGAGACTCAGATAGGTTAAGTAACATATATGAAGTCAAACTTCATATATGTAGGCAAAGAAGTGATGGGGCTGGGACTCACCCCAAATGCTTTACACCCCAAAGATCTGTGGTCTTGGGCCCTGCCCTGTAGGTGTGCCCAGCACTAGAATTCTAAGCCTTCGCTGAGAGCCAATGATCGTGTGCTGTGTGCACAGAGCGGTGTGCTTCTTAGAAACTTTGCCCTCCATTCTGTCAGAGCTGTGGTGCACGAGGTTATTTAAAACAGGTCAGAGAGAGCAGAATGAGTGCATGCTGAGACGGGGACATGATCGTAGGTGGCAATGCAAAAGCAGGACCATTGGCAAAGTGACTGAACAGTGGTTAGGCCCTGGGTTCACATGGGGAGAAGCTCAGCAAGACCAGCCTCCCCCAGTGTCATCCTGGTGAGTCGTTCAGATGGTCCTCACACCTCAGTTGTGTGCCCACCACTCAGTGGAGGGAGGCACAGAGAACCCTGGAGGGGAACAGCTGTGACATGCAGAGTGGAAACAGCAAATGGAAACACAGATTCCAAGAGTTTCAAAACTGGAATGGGGCTTAGTGAATATTTCATCTTAGGCTCCCTAAAACTTCCCTTACCATTTCAGAGATGAGGACGTTAGGGTCCTTAATGGTCAAGTGACTCATCCAGGGGCCCAGAGCAAGGTGCTGGCAGGAATTTGGAGACCAGATTTCTGGCTTTGGAAACAGGGTTTTCACTCACTGGGCCAGCGCAAGCCACCCTGTCACTGTGGTGGATTCCACTCATGTAAAACCTTCCATTTCCTGTCCATTCAATACTCATCTTCACGACTATGGTCAACAGGGCTAATGCAGAGGATCACTGACTTCTGAAATTAGATAAACAGTAGTCTTCTGGGCCAAGGGACTGGTAACCTTGAAGTTTCTCTTCCAAGGTGGAGGGTGAGAAGTAGTGGTTTTTAAAGTGGTACTAAAAGGGGCTATGACTCAAGAAGCCACGGAAAACCCAGCCATGAGTTACTTTTAGCACATCCGCCTTGGGTCGTCAATCTGAGGCATTAGGTTTTAGTGCCAGAAAGAAACTGGCAGATGAGAAAAGGTAACTAAGGTAAGAGAAGTTGAGAGGAGAGGGGAAGGGGAGCAAACACTCCGCATGACTGATCCATCATCCCTACTCAACAGTGGCTTTGCAGAGAGCACGTCCCAGCTGTGTGACCTTGAACATACCAAACTGCTCAACTCTTCTCTTTCTTTAACGTCACATCATCTACCCCAGATGGTTGAGAGAAACGGGAGAAAATTGCATATAAAAGTGCATTAGAAGGAGCTGCCTTTCATTGTGGGTTCAGGCCCAAAGTCATCACATAAGGCAAAATTGGGGATTGTACTTCAATCCCCGGGGCCTGGGTCTTTGACCTCAAAGGCCAAGAAACAATTTCTTTTGTTTTCAGTTTGCAGGGAAGCTGTGGCCTCTTTTTCTCTGAGGTTGTGGGCAAGTTTGAAGGGGAGGTGGGGAGAAGCCACCGAGCAAAATAAGCTGTTTTGTTTTTACTTTCTTCCCCTTCCAAGTATATAGAGTTGAACTTGTGTAATTAAACATTGCTATGATGTGATAACGACATAAAAAATAAATGTTAATTTCTTAAATTTAATTTAATACATTGAAGATTTCAGTAGACCATGCCACTGAAATTTCCAAACTTGAAAGTCTTAGCAGTGCTCCTCAGACATAACTATGCATACAAATCTCCTGGGGATCTTGTTAAAATACAAATTCTGATCCAGAAGACCTGGGATGGGACCAGAGAATTTGCATTTCTAACTCTCTGTCAGGTGATACCGGTGCTGCTGGTCCAAGGACCACCCTCTGAATAGCAAGGAGGCACAGAGATGGGAAAAAAATCAACAAACTGGCAGTGGTAGTAGAGGCAGATGACATCCCTCTGAAAATTCTGGAAATGTAGAATGTTGCATTTAATCTCTGACATCTGTGAGGATGGGAAGCTGACAGCTTTTACCTCCTATTAGTAGAGAGGTCGTTTATTTTGTAATGAAGAAAGGGCATTCTCGATGTCTTACCATTCTTGGTTGGATCGTACTGGGCACACCCCATTGCAAGCTTCTCCAGCTGAGCGCAGCACCTCCACCTCCCGTCCATCCAGAAATTAGGGTGATACTTGGGCACCAGACTGTTATTATTCCTTGTTTCTGAAAGAGGTTGGTACCAGCAGAAGAGTTATTTCCAGATCAGTCTATCGAGGGCCACCAACTTGATAACTCCTTGAGATTGGAGCCAGCTGTGTGAGTTTGAGTGAACAGTGCTCAGAATAGTCATAAAAATGCATATGCCTGTTCCCAGGCCTATACTTATTCACAGGAATGCACGTTGGATTTAGGCATCAGTGGATCTGGGTTCCTGTCTGGCTCAGCCTTGGGTTAGTTGCATGTCCTTAGGTTGGGCCAGACCCTCATCTGAGCCTCAGTTTTCCCTCTGCGCAATGGGGTTGTTACACTGGATCAGTGGACCCCACAAAATGCCTAAGGGTAACGGGAAGACTGAGCAGGTGGGACTCCCACTTTCCATCTCTCCCACCCCCAACCATGGCAACTTTGCTTCTACCCCTTCCAGATTTGTAGCTTTAAAGTACAGTTATGGAAGGAAAAACGCAAGACTCTACAGCTGAAAAAAAAAAGTATAAAAGCCAGAGAACTGGACAGATTATTTTCAATGCTGCCTCTAGTTTTAACATCCCATGAGTTAAAGCCCCCTCACAGAGGGAGAACAGCCAATGCTCCTGGTTGGAGCCCCTTTGATCACTTTTACCTTAGTGTTTACTTCAGTGTTCCGATTACTTCTACCTCAGCGTTTGTTCCGTGACTGTTATACTCGAGAGCATTTTCCAGTTTTCCAAGCACTTGCCTGTTTGTATGCCAGTTGAAAGCTGATAAGACTTGCATTTTTATTCTTATTTTTCAGAGAGGAGCATTGTGACTTCTGAGATTTCAAATGGCTTGCTTACCCTGAGTCCCCATAGCTACTTAGAGACAGATTAGTATTTGAACCCAGTTCTGCAAATCCAGGGCTTCAGGCTAAGTAATATTAAGAGTAATACTGATTGAGTGCTTCCTTTTGGTGTTGTCCTATGTGTGCGAGGTGTCCTAGCCCGTTTCATTCTCACAATAGCCCCATGAGTGTTACTAGTCAGAATTCACAGCTGAGGAAATGGAGATACTGAAAGGCCCAGGAACTTGCTCAAAGTCACATACTAATCATTGGCAGAGCTGGGATTTTCACCGTAGGAGCCTGGCTCTACATCCCAGGGACCTAAATGCTCTCCTGGTTTTAATTATACTTTCAGAAAGGTGAGCCTTAAGAAATACCCTCACCGATGCTCTGAAAACGCCTAAAGCTAGTTAACATTTATTGGGTGCTGATGATGGGCCAGGCTAGTTCCAAGGGCTTTACTCATAGCAGTACTGGAGGCAGGCACTGTTATTATTCCCTCCTACACCCCCTTTTAAAGATAGATGGGGAAACTGAAGCACAGAACGGTTGAGGAAGTTGCCCAAGCACGCATGGCTAGTAAGTGGCAGAGCCAGGATCCAAACCCAGGTCATCTAACTGGAGGGTCCATGCTTATATTCTTCACAACATACCAGGAGTCAACAACCTTTTTCTTAAAGGGCCAGAGAGTAACTATTTTAGGTTTCTCACCAACAGGCAAAATCGATATATTTTGTATGTACTTGTATAACCCTTTGAAAGGAAACCATTTAAAGATATAAAAACCATCCTTAGCTTGGAACCTTACGAAAACAGGGATGGGCTGGACTTGGCTGACCCTGCCCTGTACTGGTTGTTGCCTCTTGGGCCCAGAATAAAAGGTTGGGACCTTCTACTAACACCAAAAGGGAGAAATGTTTGACTACCGGCTGCCCTTTATTCTAATGTGGAACCCAAGCCTACTAGAGGATCAACGGGTCTCAGGGACTCGGTCACACAGGAGATCGATTACCTTCTTTAAGGGCCAACACCCAGCGCTGCCGGCTCTCGCGGTCTGGAGCAAACACATACAGGAGGTAGTTGTCATGCACGACCTGGAGACACACACAGAGTTCAAGGTGAGCAGTGTGCCCAGGGAGGGATGACTGAATAGCCATCTGGTTTACTGGGCCAAGTGTGGGGTCTCGCTGTTTGTTGTCAAAAAGGCAGCCTCTGGACGATCAGGGGACCAGTATCCTTCTCATCCAGATGTTTGGATGCTGTACAGACACAGCTTGAACCTCCACAGCTTAGACTACTTGTCTCAAGTTCAATGTCATCAGTAAGCCATCACTAAGTTAAAACAGCTGAAGAAAGAGTTCTCCTCTTGACAGTGCCTTTATTTCTCATATTAATTTTTTAGAAAATAGAAACTTTCTGGCATATAAAAGGGTAAGCTGTTAGATGACAAATGTATAATTAGGATTTTAAGAACTTCTAATTTTGAAATAATGTAAGACTCTGAAGAAGTTCTAAAAATAGTAGAGTTCCTGGGTACTTTTCACCATCTTCCCCCAATGATAACCTTTTACATAACCACAGCACATTTTCAAAACCAGGAAATTGACACTGGTCCAATACTGTTAACTAGACTACAGATCTTTTTTGATTTCACCAGCTTTTTTCATGCACTCATTTGTAATTGGGATTTTAATGACAGGAAAATGGATGTTATTCCTTCTACTTTCAGCCCTAAAAATTCCAACCCACGGAAGTCACCTTTCTGGTAGAAAAAAAGTCTTTTTCTGTAACACTCAGATTGTTAAACAAGAATGATACCAGAGGATGTGCAAGGAGGTACCCACTTCTTAAGAGCCACAAATGCCAAGAGTGGTAATAAGATGTAGACAATGTCATAACCTAAAAACTAAAGATGCCCTCCACCAGCTCTGTTCAATAGAACTTTCTGCAGTGATGGTAATATTCTGTCATCTGTGCGGTCCAACATAGTAGCTACTAGCCAGTGTGGCTATTGAACATGTGAAATGTTCATTCATTCAATGTGTCTTAATATGACTCAGAGCTAAAGTTCTAATACTGTTTAACTTAAGTGAATTCACATTTAAATGTAAACATTCACATGTGGCTAGTGGCTCTTATATTGAATGGTATAATTACAGACAGTTCTCAGATGGTAAAATCTGATTCTTTTTAATCCCAGAGCCTCCAGACAATTTCTAACAAGAATTGCCATCAGTCACCCCAAATTACAAGTAAACTGCACTTAAAGACCTAAAGGCTTGGGGCCCTTGGTAGTTTTTTTTTCCTCACCTCTCTACCCCCACCCCAGGCCTAGAACAGAGTAATTAGGAATTTCCTTGAGATAGGGAAGACATAGGGAAAGGGGAAGGATGAATGACAGCTTTTTCAGGATTTTGTGCTTAATCTGTGTTGAATGAATGAGTAGATAATTGAAAGAACACAGCAGTGTTCTTTTGGTCTTGGTCTAACTTCTAACCCTACACCAGAGTCATCCCTGTCTCACCTTCTCTTGCAATGACTGAGGATTTCAACCATTGTGGAAGGTGGGAGGAACGAGCCCCCTCAGGCATGATGGACTTACCTGAAAAGGATATTTATAGTGGCAGGGGATGCTAATGTCACTTTTCACAATCTCAACACATTTGATTCTGGAGAGTTCAATGGAGCCCTTCAACGTACGCTTTTTCTGTGGGAAGAAAATGCACATCCCATTTAAAAAGAGAGAAGACAGTATTTTTTTTCCAGGTTATTTCCAGAAATCCATCACTAGATAAGATCCATTAGTTTTGTAAACCATCCCCTCAAATATCTAGAAGCTACTTGTTGGCCCTCAGTGGCTGAGAAGGACACTCTGAGCAGACTCCTAGGAGATATACTTTTTGAATTTTCTTGATGGGGCGACTGATTTCCACTCATTGAGCTATGGCGTCTTATATCCCAGTGCCCTTGTGACAAACAGCAGCATTTACAGAACTTGGACCTGGGATGGGCAGTGCGGGCTACAGGAAACAGCCACACATGAGGCAGTTTTCTCTGCTTTGTGTCTATCTGCAGCCTTATTAACTCAGTAATGGAGCCTGGGCCTGACCTGGATGGTGACACATACCTTTAGTGGCCCCTTTCTTTTCTGTATTTGGCTTCTCTGTGTCCCTGAGCTATCCATAGGCCCACAATGACAGTCCTGTAGCTCATTCCTAACTCAGCTCTATCACCATCCCTTCTCCACACCCCCATCAAATCTTACCAGGCCCCATGTCTCATTCATTGGGAAGCTTGTTAGATGTATTTCCTTGATAACTAATTCATATGATGGTCTTCATGGTTTATAATGATGTTAAGATGTTGCACATTTGTAAGGGTCCTTGTCCTTGGAGACTGGGTCCCAGGGGATGTTACCCAATAGGACAGGTTCTATTAGTGGACTATCAGGCTCCAAAGAAGGCCAGTTAGGGAAAAGCTTTTGGAGATCAGAAGCCTTTCACAAGCACCTAGAATTAGGCTTCCATTGACAATAAAGTTTAATTCATTTGTGGAACCAGCTGCAGAACACTTCATTATATCTCAACCCTTAAAAGGACATAGCCTGTGGTGATGAACTGTGCAAAAGTTTGGAAAAGGCTAGGTTCAAAGTTGTGCTCTGCCTCTAAGTAGCTCCGTGACCTTGGGCAGTTCATCTAACCTCCCTGAACTTCAATTTCCACATCTGCTAAGTGACGATAGTAATGCTTACCTTTTAAGAATTGATTACAAAACAAAATGGGAAATGTAATTATGTCATTTATAATAGGTGCCCTCAATAAAGGGTACCCTCTCAATTAAAGTGGTTAAAGGAGCCGTATGGCAGGAGAGTTGTGATATGTGAGTGCACTTGGTTGGTGTTCAGGGAGCCAAGACATCACCAAATTCTCAAGCAGTGAGACCAGTCTTCCATTTTTTGATACCCAGACTGGTTGCTGGCCTGTGTGTTAGTAGCTGAGGCACAGAACTGAGATGGAAAAAAGTCAGGATGTGAAAAGTACCTCCAGTCAAATACAGGGAAGCTTTCTGGCATTTCTTCTCTTTACAGTTTCTTTCTAAACATCTACTTGATTCATTTTTAACAGTATAAAATCTATCCATGGTCATTGTGAACAATAAAACAACATGGAGGTACATGAAGACAATATTTACAGTGTCTTATTATCCTACCCTTCTCCACAACCCTAAAGTGGTCCAGGTTAACCATTTGGAATGCACTGTCTTTCCCACACACATTTATAGGATATATACAAATAAAAACGAGCCTCTGCCCCACACGGCAGTCTAAAACCACTTTGCAATGTAGCAATGTATGAAGAGGTCAGTCTCCCCTTAAAAGCCTCTGAAAACATGCGCCTTTAGGACTCAAACTATCTTTTCATGTAGAGATTGCTGCAGCTAGAAATATATGCCCTGATTGTGCCCATAATCACAGTCTGCAGAATGTTTAATCTGGTTTTCAAAAACAGAAGAGTACAAGGGAGCAGCCTTTTCAACAACCATCTGCCGTTACCAGTAAACAGGGAGTCTAAGCTTTGAGGTTTTCTTGTTTTTTGACCTCTGCTGGGTTATTTCCTTAGTAGTACACACAGCGAAATGCAACAAAAGGCTCACAGCAGCAATAGGACGACTCCATTTGCAGACATTTTTGTCCTCAGACCCACTAAGTCCTGTGCTCCCTGCAAGTAGAGACCAGTCTCCATCAGATGTAAGGCTAATACATTTAGTCATGTGGGAAATCCTGATTGTCGGCCAGCTATGAGCAGGGCACTGTTCTGAGGGCAGGAAACAGAGAGGTGAACACAGCAGATTTTCCCCTGGAACTCACAGTCTAGTTGGGAAGGCGGGTAATATTAGCAAGTGCTATGAAGACATCAGAATAGGTATGCAATCCACTTGTGGTCAGAGCAGACCTCACAGGGGTGTCCAACCTTGTGATGCCACACTGGAAGAAGAGTTGTCTTGGGCCACACACTAAATACATTGTGACATGTAATCACAAAAGAAATCTCATAATTTTTAAAGTAAATTTAGAATTTTGTGTTGGGCCGCATTCGTAGCCATTCTGGGACACATGCAGCCCATGGACCACGGGTTGGATACCCCTGCTAGAGGGAGGGCATTCAAGAAAAGACAAGACAGTTGAAAAAGGAATCAGACATGACAAGGTCTGGGGGAGTGAGCATCCTGGGTGGAGTGAACACCGAGAGCAAAAGCTCTGGGGTAGAAAAGTTCTGGGTAAGTCTGGCTGTCAATAGCCTGAGATCATCATAACCAGGGTGCAAAGTGGAAGTAAACAGTAACTGGAGTCATGGACAGGGATTAAAATTCTATATGAAATTCTGAAGTAATGCTGTTCAATAGGAACGTAATGTGAGCCAAATTTGTATGTAAAGTTTTCTAGTAGCCACGCTAAAAAAGGCAAAAGGAATCAAGTACAATTAATTTTAAGAACGTATTTTGTTTAATTTAACACATATATCTAAAATAGTATCACTTCTACATGCAATCACTGCAAAAAATTAATGAAATGTATTACTTTTTTAGACTAAGCTTCTGAAATCATGTATTTCACAACATCACAACTCGGACAGGCCGCATCCCAAGGGCTCAATAGCCTCCCACGGCTGCTAGCTACTTCACTGGACAGTGCGGCTTCAAGAGCTCCCAGAGACACTTCTCCTCTACACTCAGGTGATCTCCTTTGATTTTTTTAATACTTGTTGATTTCAAGCATAGATTTAAAGAGACATTTGCGCCAGCACCGCCTGTCAGGTGAGCCTGCTCTCGGGTTTGCCTTTCTGTCACGTGAATTTTATATGCCACCGTCAAAACTCACTCTTACTCCCAAATGTGTGCTTGGGTTCACCCCCCACCATCCATCTTTTTGGGTCAGTCTCTCCAAAGGCCTGCAGGCCATTCTTCTTGGATCTTACAAGACCGGACAGGTGATAAACAATAGGCCAGCCGTACCTCTCCCCAGCCGGCACCGGGCAGCAGCCGTCAGCCAGCTAAACATAGTCCCTTCTCTGGCAAACGGCGATTGCCTGTAATCATCCCAAACAACTGTGCTATTTCTGAAAAATGCTGGGGTAAAACCTTCCAAGGAAGCCACACAAAAGCCACCAGAGAAAGAGACACACCAAGTAAAACATGCCTTCATTCTTCCTTGTTATTCTGTCTGCATCACTTGAGGTGAAAGTCACGGAATTTCACTTGGCCTCGCCTCCTTTCTTGGTCGTGTCCAAAGCTGTCCTCATATTCCGAAGCTTCACCCCGGACATCACAATCCAACAGGAAGCTGATGCTCGTATATTTGTACAAAGGCAAGCTCGGGAGAGAGGCTTTTCTGTTTCCTTTCTCCTTATGATAATTTTTGTGTACAATAGAATTTTGGATTGTGACTTTTAAAGAGAAAGGCGGGGAAAAAACTAAATAAGAGATAGTATTTTGAGCACTTACACTTTAGGCATTCAATACGCCATCTTATTTAATCACAACCCCCATGTTAAAGGTGAGGAAGTTGAGGTTCAGAGGGGCCGAGTCTGTTCGTAAGTGGAAGAGAGGCACCCAAGTTCAACTCTGTGACTGCAGAGTCTTATCGAGCGTGCTCCATGGCTCTGCACTCGCCCTGACTTTTTCCACAGGAGACTTTCCTTCTCCAACCGACGCTGGACAATCAATTGCATGACCGATTTCTCCAAGCCAACAGAGATTTGTTTCTGCCCCACTTGGTTATACAAGGCTTATGCTGGATTGCCAAGGGGGAGTGTTTCCCTTGGTTCCTCAGAATAATTTAGGTCCGCTTCCCTCCATAACGTTGGCTTCTTGGCTGCCCAGCTCATCCAGCAGATACATTAGTGAGAAGTTATATGTCTGATACCCATGAAAGAGGACATATCTACCCTTCTTAAAAACAACAGAATTTGAGCTTTCTGCTCTGGTGGGGCAGAGTGGGACTGAAACAGAACTTTTAGGTCAGGAAGACCCCCCTCTGCCTGACCAGCTGTGCAACCTGAAACAAGTGTCTGAACTTCTCTGTTGCTGTGTGTGTGTGTGTGTGTGTGTGTGTGTGTGTGTGTGTTTTAAGTGGGAGTAATAACAGTCCTTGAATCATGGGTTAATTTATAGGACTTAAAAGAATGACATAGAAGCTGCCTGGCTGGCTCCGTTGGTCAGTCCATCATCCCTATACACCAAGGCTGTGGATTCTATCCCTAGTCAGGGCACATGCAAGTAGCAACCAATGAAGGCACAAATGAGTGGAACAATGAATCCATTTTTTTTCTTCTCTCTCTCTCTTTCTCCCTCTCTCTAAAATAAATAAACAAAGGACTAAATGACATAAACCTACTGGCCAAATAAAATCATACAAATGATAAACTGATCATTCCAGTGTTACTTTCCTTCTCCAAATGCTGACCATAAAACAAGACTTTGTTCTCTTGTCTTTATGGGCCCACGTTTCCTTTGGGGATTTTTTGGGAGGTGTGCAAATATGTAACCAGGAAGCACCATTCGAGAAGTTAGAATTAGTTTTTAAGTAGTGGTACTGGTGATTTTGACATTCTGGAGTCATTTGTTTACTTGGCCAATTATTTGCAAAAACGGAGCAGAGCAATGGAAGAGACCTGTTTCCTGGTCTTCTCAACTTTGTCACAATGTGAGGACCTGAGCTTTGTACTTCCTCTCCCACTTTCCTGTCCAGACCTTTCTCAAACAGTCATTCACCAAAGGCTTAACTTACTGAGAGCTTAATGCTCAGCTTGTTTCACAAGAGTTTGGATTAGGACAGGTCTTAGGAGACTTAAGTCAAGAGGAAACTTTGATCATGGAATTTCAGGCATCAGCTGAGAGGGTATTTTCCAAAGGGGAGTGATGCATTTAAGACTTTCCTGGGTCACACTGTAAATGTAGCCACATGCTGCCTTTATCACAGCTTCTTTAAGATCAGGAAATCTTTCTAATGATGATTTTAAACACGGCATTTCAAATACTTTGTGCATTGCCTCCTCTGGGGTGGAGCATAGCCATGGTGCTGATCTGAACTATCAAAATGACACAGTTGAAATTAAAACTGATGTCATGTGGGATGAAACATGAGTAACTGACTTGGGGGCTGTTTGCCACACTTCCAATATGATGCAGAATATCAGCTCTAAAATTAGTTTTAGGGGTCTTCCTGGACTCCCGTTCCATGTAACACATGCTGGAGGCAATCCACAAATTCCCTCCCAGCCTCCTCTCTCAGCCTTCTGTTTTTGTTTTTTTTTTTTTTTTTATGACAAAGGGAACGCTTGTTCTGGGGGGGAGAAAAGCAGGGATTTGGAAGGAGGAGAAGCCATGGAATTCCTATGACAGGTAACGTACTTGTCTCAGTTCTCTGAGCTTAGTTCTCTGGGCTCTTTTTAGCTCTTTTGGTTTTTCAGGAGTAGGGGATACAGGAGTGGGACAGCTGCAGTTTAGGGCTGTCACCCGCACTGTAGGAAGTCACCTAACAAGTTGCTTCATGCCAGTATATATTAAATCCTACTATATAGGTGGTAGGTTCGCCAACATGTGCATCTACATATACATTACTGTCTCTATTAAAAAAAAGTAGCACCTTCTAAACCACAAGTACAATTTGTAAGTAGCTGTTGCTGGTTCCTTCTCTCCCCACCCATCTTCAACTGAACCTACCTGCACTCAACTGCAATTCTGGAAGCTCTGGAACTAAGGAAGCTACTGATTCTGAGGCTCCTGGTCTGCCTTTAAGCCAGGAGACTCTGATCCATCCCCTACCCGCCTTCTTTTCTTTCCTCTTTTCCACAAGACCTTTTAGTCACAGAGATGCTTGAGTCAACTGGCTTTCCTTCCCTCAGCTTTTCACACTGTGGGCTGCACTGTGGGGAACACCCTGGCTTCTCCCCAAGTCGGCCAGCGTGTCAGTCATGGCACCCTACTACCCCAAAGGAAACAGTGAGGATTTTGCCAAAAAAAGAGAGAAAAAGGAAAGAAAAATCCTGTAGTCTCATGTAGTGTCCAGAGGGCATTTTGTGATCCTCAGTTAAAATGACAAATGTATTTTTTCACAAGAAACCAGCAAGATCAAATACTCATGTGAGTGGTCCTGAGGCTTGGGAGTAGAAAATAGAAAGACAGCTTTTCCTTCTGTCTTGTATCCTTCTGTATTGTTTCACTACTTTACCGTGAATATGTATTTCTTTTATTGCATTTAAAAACAGCGAATGAAAATATATGTGTGCATCCTTTATAGGATTTATCCTGTGGAAACATTTGTTTAAAAAATATAAAGATGTAGAAAAAAAGATACTCACAGTGGCATTATTTATTACACTAAAAAACCTAGAGAAACTTAAATATCCATCAAAGATAAATGGTTACATTAAAATCCAGCCATTCTGTGTCTGCTCTATAGACATAACATTAGTGTATATAGAGGGACAAACGTGTGTGTGTGTGTAAAAGGCAGGTTAGAGAAATAGATGAAGCATCATCTCACTTTTGGAAAAAAAGTAATCAAATATATACTGGTTTGTGCAAAACTCAAAGAAATAGTACAAGAAAGACATACTGCTAATACTGGCTTCCCCTTCTGGGTGGTACTATGGCAGACTTTTGCAATGTAAGTGACATGTTTCTACAATATCTGAAGTGTTTACAGTGACCATATAAATTTCCTAAGAAGAAAAATTAGAACAATATTTTAAAACACCACACTGTAATACGAATTGGGCAGGTGATGAGGGGAGAGTTATCAGGGGTGCATATCAAATGCTTCGTATGCAAAGTGATGCAGCTCTGCCCTCATAACCGCATGACCTCATTAGCAGTACTCAGCAGCCAGGCAGCAGCTGTCACCTGCTCTTCTGTATTCACGGAGGTTCAAGTTCATGACAGACCCTCTTATGTTCTTCTTCTGCGATAGCCATTTTCCTTGTAGATTCTAAGAAAGCAATGCTATATGCTTAAATGTGGGTATATTTATCTTAGGAGAGAAGCAACAAGTTCCAAGCCTCCTTTGTATTCGATAAAGATACTAGTGATCCTAGCCTTTGAAAAGCATATTTGTGTAAATTTGCTTACAAACATGGGCAGGGAGAAAAGGACTTCTGCAGAAACTAAGAGCAAGAACTAAGAGCTTTATGCCAGTATAAAGTAGGTCACCGCAATGTCCTGTAGCTTTTATATCTCAGTGTCTCTGGTTTCTGAACACTCTTTCAAAGCCCCTATCCTTTCCAGAATATCAGGATATGAGATTTTTAATGAGTTTAAAGGAATATATTTTTGTATGTACTTTTGAAGTGCTGGAGAGTTGGTAGCCAAACAAAGTAAATTAATAACAATTTTGTTGTAGTTTAGGAAATAACTCCTTGCACAGAGGTAATGTTCAATTAATATTTATTAATTGATTGATTGAGGGAAGAGCAGGTAAGACCAAGTGTGCAGCAGAAAGTTTATTTGTAGGACTAAGACAAAACTCTTACTATAAATGGAAAGCCATCCATGTTTAGCTAATCTCCATATCTATCTCTAAATGCATGATACCACTGAAGAGAGATATAATCATAGTTCCTACTCATTTTGAACTCAAAGTGTCTTCAGAAATCATTCCATCAACATGTAACTTTTTATGTTAAATATTTCACCTCAAGGTGACATAACTTTCTAAATTGGCTCTTATCTTTTCATTTCTACTAATCAATTTACACTCTGAGGAGACTGAGGTCATGGAATTGGAAGGCACCTTGGGGATGCTTGCAGGTCAAGGGGCAGGCCTAGAGGGTAGGGTCCTGGTGCTCTCCCTTCAAGCACAGCCTTTCCACTTCTATCTGTTTCAGATGTGGGGATGGAAATGGCATGTGTAATTCCGTACTGGGAGGGGTTCTGTGCTTTAGGAAGTTCGAAAACCATTGATCTAGTCCCGTTATGGACGAGAAGACTAAATCCCAGATAGCATAAGGAACTGACCAAGGTCACCCAGGTTAATTAGTGCCAGGTCTTCACCCTACTAAACTTCCATGTTGTTGCTTTCTCACTCTAACACACTTTTCTAAAATTATAGAATTATGGTGTGTATGAGACATTCAGTCCTTTAGGCCCCATCTAAAATTAGAGCTGAGCCCTGACTGGTGTGACTTAGTTGGCGTGGCTCAGTTGGTTGGGTGTCATCCCGCAAAATGAATGGTCAATGGTTCAATTCACAGTCAGGGTACACGCCTGGGTTGCAGATTCAGTCCCCAGTTGGGTGCAAACGAGAGGCAACCAATCAATGTTCTCACACACCGATGTTTGTCTCCCTCTCTTTCTTCCTCCTTTTCCCTCTCTTTAAATATAAATACACAAAATCTTTAAAAAATAAAATTAGAGTTGACCTCTATGGAGCAGTCAAACATGGCTTATGCGATAACTTTCTGTACATTTGCTTCTTAATAAAGACAGTTGATGATCTAACCTTTCAGATCCTCTAAGATGATCAAGTAGGGCGTTTTGCAGAGTAAGAGGCTTCTCCACACCCCTTAAATTCTGCTGTATAGGTGGCGAGTTCATCTACATATATAGGATGGACTTGAAAGCAAATCATCTTACCCATATATAAAATACTATATATTTCCCCTCTCTCTTACCATAACATTAAAAACCTAGGAAAACTGTGTACTTGAAAGTTATCACAACAATGGATTCGTTTTTTAATTATATACTTCCTTCTTAGAAACATAATCTTGAAGGTTCTCGTAACTCTTGGCAGTCCCTTGCAATGCTTCAGTCTCTTTGGAAGAGGATGTTGCAACCAATGATAGAGTCTGTGAGGGTTCTTATCCCAGGGCACTGTTATCTCATGTGTGGTGCTCTATCTTAAGGGGCTGATTTAAAAAGGAGACCATCCTGTTTTAGGTACACTATAATTTTTTCAGTGTTTTCACTCTACTTGGAAAAAACCTGAAGAGTCAAACAGTAGATGATAAATTTATCAATGTGTTCAGACACGTGATGTAGATAAGTGTATCTCCAAAATTCAATTCAATTATTAAAATTGATGTCTTCAGACAAAAGAGTTATGGAGAGCATTTTGTATGTATTTCATTCACTTTCATAACAATATATGTAGCCTTACTGCTCTGTCTTTTCAGATTGATAAAAGTGGATTTAACCTGATTCTAACTTGATTTTGGTCCTTGCTGCTATAGACTGCCTGAGCTCAGTGTTGGTCTTGAGGCAAGTTAGACACCAGGCACGTTTCCACCAAAATGTGGAGTAGAATAATTCTGGACCAAGTACCCCCCAGGAAGAAGGATGCTATAATAAAGTTAAAACATAAAATAACTGACGGGCAATTCAGAGTTGCCCACAGCATACTACACAATAGGTCAGAAGAATTCATCAATCTAGACCAGTGATTTTCAACTGGTGTGCTGCAAGAACTTTTAAAACATTCAATACCTGACTATTTAGTCAGGGATTCTGACCTCTTTTCCCTCAGATTGCCAAATAAAAAAAATGGCAACAGCCAACACAACAATAGCCATCCAGTGTGAATAGATCAAAATTATACCTATTTTTTGTCAGATCGGCAAAAAATGTATTTGTTGGTGTGCCGCAGAACTGTAGTAATTATAATAGTCTGTGTGCTGAGAGATGAAAAAGGTTGAAAATCGCTGATGTAGACCACCACAGTAGCCTCAGCCGGCTTCCTGGCTTCTGCTGTTGCCCCTGGTATAATCTGCCATCCCCACAGACGTCAGATATAAATTGCTTCTCTGACCACCCTTCTTCCCAATCAGCCCCCGCTTACTGCTTAGTTTTCCCCCAGAGCCTTCCACAGTGTGTATCTGCCCCATGTACTTATATGCCTGTCTGCAGTCTGTCTCCCCTATTAGCCTGTGAGCTTGTGAGGGAGATGCCTCCTCTTGATTATTAACCACTGTAATCCTAGCCTCTAACACAGAGTCTGGCACTTAGTCGGTACTCATGGAATGTTTGCCGAGCAAATGAATAAATATAAATATACCAAAAAAGAAACATTTCTTTGATATAGTGCTAAGTAAAAATAAATAAATACCTAAAAATATAAAAGCATTGGCACCATACAGGGTAGGGCAAAAGTAGGTTCACAGTTGTAAGTATAGGAAACAGAGTTTATTCTTATATTACTACTTATTAGTTATTGTATTATTCTCCACATGAATAACCGTAAACCTACTTTTGTCCCACCCTGTATATGTAATTTTTTTGGAAAAAACGTATTATACTATTTGAATTTTTATTAACAGGTATAATTTCTGTGACTTTTTATATATAAAAATACAAATACATTTATATTTATAAATTTACAAATATTAAAATATAGCGAGAAAGTTGCTTCTAAATAACTTAGGTTAGTGGGGATTATATGGCAACATAAGAAAGACTTGGGATCAGGTTCTTACTCTGTTAACATGCTGATCATTTTTACTGAATTTCAAGAAGCCAAGCAGCCATCTGATCTGAAATGGGAATTTTATATGCATGGTACACCATTTCAGAGCTCCTGTTTCCTCCTCAGACTCAGGAAGGCAACCCCACACTGACGTCTGGACGAAAATTTTGTCCTGGGAGAGCTTCCTTCAGCAGGCCTAATAACTCCCGGGTGAGTGGAAGAATCATCACCGGTCGGTTGAGGAAATGGGAGAGTGAGAATTTTCTATGTGGCTGATGAAAACTTAAGAACTGTCAAATGGTTTCCTATGGGGTCCATTGCTAAGTTTGAAATGATGGTGTCTTGTAGTCCATGGACCTCATACTTCAAGAGACTCTTGTGTTTTCTCTTGAAACCTTTTTCCCAGACTGAGCCAGGAACTAAGCCCTCACATTTTTAGGATTGCTCTGTGGCCTATTTTTCCTGCAGAAATACATTAATTGGTTGCATCAGTCCCTGAGCAGTAAGAATCAAATCTTTAATGTGGGAGTAGTTCCTTTCAAAACAAAAATTCTCTAGCCTGTGGCTATCTCCATAGAGCATCAACAGCACATCACACAGGCAAATATCAATTCACAAAGAAACTCCGTTAAAGCAGATATGGCAACTGCACATATTTAGTCTTGAGTAGCTTGAATTGCAAAGAACTCAGCTTTGTATTCTTACTTTTCTTGGCCTGGCTGGACAAGGCCCACAGTTTGAGCTCCCAGATGCTCTTCTGAATTGAATTTGAGTTCTGTGATTCACTCACTGAGTATTTACTGACCACCCCTGCATCTCATGTTAATGATGCAACAATGAGCAAGGTAATCAAGATCCCTGGTCTCATGGAACACCTTCCAGTGGATGTGCAGACAGAAAACAGATAAGGAACCACATCAATAGATGCACTGAAGCATCTATTGTTTTAGAAGAAAAAAAGAAGAGAATCCTGGGGAAATATTTAAAGATATGGGAAACAAGAAAGAACCAGACCTGCAAAAATGTGAGGTGTTCCTGACAGTGAGAATGGCTAACGCAAAGACCCTGCACTTGCAGGACCCCAAGAGTGCACACCCCCTCAAGTGTGCTCCTCCCTTGCTCACCCTGGTCCTGACCCTGTATAAAGGCCCTAGGAGGAGTGCTCGCTTGGGGTGTCCAAGATTCTGAAGGAAGGCAGATGGGACAGGAGCATGATGGATACAGGAAAGTGTGATGTGAAATGAAATCAGACAGGCGGTTAGGGACCACAAGATGAAGAGCCTTGCAGGTGGCAAAATTTATTTACATACTTTAAACAGCCATGGAGGACTTTAAAGTAGAGGAAAATATATGCTTTATCATTTGAAAAGTTTATTCTGGGTTTGGCATGGGTAATAGATCACACGGAGCATTAAGTGTCAGTGAGAGCTAGAAGGCGACTCAATCATGTAGGAACAAAGTGGGGAGAGACCATGACTGATGAAAGTCTCAAGGAAAAATGCTCATGTGGCTTTAAGAATATTATCTGCAAAGGCTTTAGCTGTAAAAGGCAAGGAAGGAAGGGGAAGACAAGGTGGAGGCAAGAAGGGAGCAAAGTTGCGTGGTTCTGTAAGAAAGAGTTGGGGTAGGTGTGGCCTACCTCCTGGTTCCTAAATGTGTCTCTCCGACCCAGCTCTTACAATCAGAGGTGGGTCCGAGAGACACATTTCCTGATCCTCCAGGAGGATTGGTCTCTTCTAGAGACCAATCTCCTGATCCTCCTCTTCCTCAGTCCAAGGCTAGGCCATAAACTGAGGAAGTCGTGTTTACTTACTCCTACATTCAGGGATTTCCTGTGTAAAGTCCTATATCACTTGCTTTGTTCTGTATTCTTTTGCCATTGAGCCTGGTTTTGTTAAGGTTCATTTGTGGAACTCTAACCTCTCCAACTGTATATCCTGTGCCCTTCCTCCTTTCTTTCTTCCCTCCCTCCCTCCTTTTCTTCCTTCCACAAATGACTAGTGAATAAATGATATGTATTAGGCACTGTCCTAGACATTGGTGGTACCATCTTTAGCAAATTGGGTGCAGCCCTCCTGAAGCTTACTATCTAACAGAGGGTGGGGTGGGGGAAGGCATTAGTACAATAATCGTATGAATGAGTGGGTAACTACAGCTTTGGCATGTGTGCTGAAGAAAGGGTATGTACGTGTTGCTATGGCAGAGCCTAACAAAGGGAGATGACCTAGTCTAGGGAAATCAAGGAAGGTATTCCCGAGCAAGTGACATTGAAGGTGGAAGCCTTAAAGTTGAAGAAAACCTTGTGCGGTTGGAGCCCAGAAAGATGGGAGAAAGAGGGGCCTGAGCTGAGTTACAGGAAACCATGTTGTAGATTCCGGTGTTCACTTTCAGGGCAAAGGAGAGAACCTCTGCAGGGACTAGTCGGTTTCTGACGAGGGGCATCAAGACATGATCACTGTCACCATGTTAAATGGGGTGGGGAGGTGCCATAGAGTGTGTGCAAGGAGACAGGAGGTGGCAGCTGTCCCAGGTAAGATTTGCTGGTGGCTTTCATGAAGGTGACAGTAGGAAATGGAGAGAAGTGGACAGATTCTAGAGGAACTTAAGAGGCTCTCATTTCTTTGTGAACACATAGTAGGGCTCCCTGAAGTGAATGAAGACAAAGATCTGGTCTGGACTCTATGTGGAAATGATAGGGCTCGTAACATACTTCACTGCAGAAGAACCATATGACGTGGGTTGCTGATTTCCAGGAGTGTTCTTACTTTGTGGACTTCAGGGCGAGAAGGCATTGCCCACTTTGTAATAGCCCAGTGGAGTCTCCAATTACCTGTGAGTAACAACTGCTAATGGTAATAGGCTCCATTAATCAGGGAGGCTGTGCGGGCTCTGGAGACATATGGAACCTCAGGCAAGTTATTTAAACTCGCTTTGCCTCAGTTTCCTGATCTGTAAACTGGGGTAATAACAGTGCCTAGTTTTCAGGGTGATTGTAAGAATTAGATGAAATAACCCACATTTAGCACAGTGATTGACATGTGGTAAGTGGCCAGTAAATACTAGTTACTATTATTATTAAAACAGTGGGTGGCTTGCATCTCATTAAAAGTAAACGAGGTCAAGAAGGACTGTTTAGTCATTTTAAAACATGTAAATAGCTTTCTAGAGGGTCATACAGCATTAAGCAACTGAATGTAGACACGTAACTCTTCAGTGGTGGGGCTGGTCTTTGACACAAATTTGTCTAACACCAGAAGCTGTGGTTTTGACCACTGCACAGTCATCCCCACCTGTCATTTTTAATTTAGGATGGATACATGTTACAAGAGCTGGTTCTGCTGCTAAATCAGACTGTAGGCTAAAGGGAAGGGTCCGTGAGGAGTGGTGACCCTTACTCACACAGTGACTAGAATGGCGATCCTGATGGTTATCCCGTCCTATGTCAGTGGTGAGGGTTTTAATGCCATCGTGAGCACTGTAAGCTTGATTCCTGAGGTGCAAAGTCATGAAAATAAGGAACCCTTTCCAGTTCTCCCAAGGTTCTTTCAGAAGTTTGAGATGGCACTATTACAGTACCAAACTTATAACATACTTTTGTCATGAAATATTCAACATCACTTGAGGCAGGTAGTGTTGAGGCTCTCACTTTACAAATAAGAAACAGAGGCTTTAAAGGTTAAATATTTTGCACACATCAAGAAAGTGATAGAGACAGGATTTGAATCCTGCTCTGGTTGTCTAGACTGGCTTCGCCAAGCTGTGATGCTTGTTTCCATCCATCCTGCCCCGTCCAGCCCATGCTTACTCCAAGTACCCGAGGCCCTCTCTTTGACTCCTGAAAAGGACCCGGGGTTAGTCCTGTGCAACTATGCATGTTGCTCAGTTGTACCTCTCCAGAGATTATTTGTATTTAGCTGCCAGTGGTGTGCTGGAAATGGCTTGTACTAGCTCCTGAGACCTGACTGTTAAATTTGCAGGAATTCTGTGAGTCAGTAGACATCACATCAGTAGTTTGAAATTGGCCACAATGGGAGTATTTACACCAGAGAAAGCGGCGAACCCTTTGAATCAGGGCTCCCCCACACTCTACTGTCATTACCACTACAATAGCTGTTAAATATTTACCAATGCATCACCAGGCCCTAATTTTTCATGGTCTCCTGTTAAAATATGTCAGGCATCGGGGACCACATAGCAAAGAGAAGGCAAGCACAGAGAAGCATCTGAAATCATGCCTGCCCGTGGGCCTCCACCTGCCCCCTTACTGCTTCTTTCCGGCCCACCGCTCCAGCAGGACAAAGGAGCATTCTGGCCCTGCTGAAAACGTGCACACAGCTCTGTAGGGGAAACGGGTGCCAGAACTAACTCCACATTAAAATGAACGGCTCAGCCAGCATTATAATGACAATAGGCCTGGATATTTAAAGTTAGAAAAGACCATACTTAATTTGCAGAACTACGGACTTTGCCCCTGAATAGGTAGAAGGACTGTTTTGCACAAGATGTCATAAATCTAGAATTTTAGAGCTGCACGGAACATAATTTTACAAATGAGAAAAGAAAAACAAAAGCCGAAACCTTGAGAGGGACAACGATTAATTAGCCCAGCATCACATGTCTCGTGATGCATGTACGTGTCTCCCCCACAAACTTGTGTGTAGCCACAGAATCGAAGGAATCCAGAATGCTGATGTTAAGCTTGACTTTAATGAATTCTTTGTTGTTTCCTTTCATTTGAAAATAAATATATTTTTCCGACCTGCTGGCTCCTATAGGGACATGATTATGCCACAGATAGCTACCTAATTTTTAATTATGCCCTGACTAGGTGACAGGACTTTTCTAAGTACTTTATATGTTAACTTAAACTACAAGAAATTGTTAATGTCAGACCTTTTTTTATCTACCAAATGGTGATTCCAAATAGTTCAATCTAAATACATTCTCTCTATTAACCTTTACCATCATCCCATGAAGTGAATGCTGTTATCACACCCATTTTGTGAATGGGAAAAACAAAGCTTTAATTTAAAAACAAAAAGTTTTGGCCTGTCCAGTAGCTCAGCTGGTTCGAGCATTGTCCTGATATGCCAAGGTTCTGGGTTTGATCCCTGGTCAGGGCACATACAAGAGTCAACCAATGAATGCATAAATAAGTGGAACAACAAATCAATGTCTCTCTCTCTCTCAAAATCAATAAATAAACATTTAAAAAATAAAATAATTAACAACAAAAAGTTTCTTCCCACAAGTGTAAGTGCTGTTCTTATTTATGGGTGATGCACAACGTACTCTTGTGAGCAGATTAATGACCCTACACAATGGCCCATATATAGAGCAGGAATATAGCCATAGACATTAGAAAACAAGAAATCTGATGATTGCCCATCACGCAGCTGCTGTATTTCACACAGAGATGTTAGAAACCAGAGCTCAGTGCTCCCCAGAATGAATTAATTGCCCTATAATTTTTCATAATGCTCAAACGAAAAGGCAGAGTGATTTTACAACATTGTCATCTGAACATTATAACCAAGACAATTCTGAATCAAGACCATCTGATTGTGTGATTTTTTGCAAATAATATTGTCTTGAATTCCCCACTAAATAGTTCACAAATAGCAATGCTGCTCAGAAAAAAATTAACACTAACTCAATGAGATGATGCTCTGTTGAGTCAGAAAAACACATTGATGAAAACTGTAAAATGGGCTTTAGGAAAATATTTAAAGGAAAATGATTGCTCTTTCACTATGAAGCAAGAACTTCTAATATTCTATGCACAATAAGAAACTGACTGATGACATATGCTTTATCAGCTCTACACGATGAATCCTCCAAGTAAAAAACTTGCCTACTGGCTCTCTATTAATTAACAAATATTTAATCAGCAAATATTTACTGAGTACCTACCCAGCAGCCTTGCTTGTCAGTAACTCCATATGCTTTCTGATTGATTGTTGATTGTTATTAGTAAGCATCTGCTGACAATGAGCATGTGTTCTCACCTTTAGAAAGAGGCAGTACTGTTTCACCTGACACTCCATAACAGCCCAGCTTAAGTCAGGATTTCATTTCGTCGAACACTTGAACACAACCCAAAGTCGTGCCTACACCTACTAAGTCTGATCCCAACAAGGAATTGGAGCATATGTCTCTGAGTGACCCCCTAATGTTATTTCTCTTCATTAGAATATCGGCGAAAACCCATGTCCAACTTCCCTAATGACAGGAAAATAATACGATGATAAAGTAAGAAATCAAACACGCTTAAAAAAATTGCTGGAAAAGGCTAAACAAGTGCTCCTTCACAGAAACAAAGGATTTCTAAAAAGAAAGCAGTGTTTGTAGGTGGTGTTTGCAGCCCTTTCATTTTATACAGAAAGAGCCTGGCAGAGAAGGTAGAGTCGTCTGCCGGTGCTCACTCACCTGGAGGGAAGTCAAGTGTGGTCTCCCGATCCCCTGTCCAGTGCTTTTTGTACCGGACTACATAGTTTTGATCATTCATGTTGCTCTTGTTACTATTGATGTTATGGAATGTAAGGATGTCTTTAGATGTATAAAAAGACTGACTTAGCTAAGCAGCTGTAATCTTCCGGATAAGAACCGCTGGTCCATACTGCATAACACTTTATGCACGATAACCCTAGTCTCCTGGGAAGTTTTTAAGGAATAAAAAGGTTCACCATTGTGCCTTGCAAATTTTAGATAATTAAATGCCCAGAGAATATTTTCCCAAGCTATCAGGCGAGTGATGACCATTGAAACAAACAGAACTGAATTCATAAAATTGAAGACACCGAACCCCATCACTTAACCACCCCGAGAACTAGTTTCATCCAGTGTAACATTAAGGAAATGGGGCACGATCATCACTCAGGTCCCAACAATTGCTGATAATTTTATTAATCTGTGTCCCATAAAATGTAGCATAATTCAAATGAAATTTAAATTCTATCCAGTCATAACACTTGCCAAATGAAATATTATGATATAAACATTAAACGCAAACTTGAAGGGGAAGATTGCTAGTAAATATTAAATTTACTCTTGTGTAGTTTTTAGAACTGAAGTTACCTAACACAACCACCCCACCTCTTGACTTTTCTCCATATTCTCTTCAGATTACTCTCGTTGTGCTTTTCAGGTTGTTATAGCCAGTGTATCCGTGTCCCCTCTATCCTTACTTTATTCCATGTATTTCATTCCTGATTCAGCCCCATCTAAACAGAAAATACTGTTTGAAAAAAGGCAAAGACAGCAAAGTTCTTACATACCCCATGACGGTCCTCAAAGTATGCCAGGCTGGTTTTGGTTAAAACGAAGAAGCGGACTTTAAAGTTCGAGGGAGAAGTTCTTCTCTTTTGTTGGGATTTCTTGATGAGCTGTTCTTCTAGGAGGATAAAGTTGTTCATGATCCAGTTCTTGAAAAGCGATGTGCCTTGAGCATCAGCTCTCGGCACAAGCAGAGGAAACAGCTTCAGAGCAAGGAATGTGATGGGGAGGCAGTTGATCCTGAGAGACTTGTTCACAGGCAACTTGCCTCCAACGTTATCTTTCTATCAATGTTCAGTCAACATCGCTGAGCTTCTTCTCTGATGTCAAAGGCCATAACCACATCCTTTCGAAATTCGCAACACTAAGAGGCATAGGTAAAAAAATACACATGCTCTTGGCTGTATGGTTTGAAAATGATATTTGAAAAACCTTAGACTCAAAATGATATGAAGGACTGGAGTTTAATCATGATGGTTCCTGGTTTAGCCCATCCAACAGTTAAGGCCTGTAGCACCAGGGGTAGGAACATGGGCTCTGCGGTCAATGGGCCTAGTTTGTATATGTTTCCTGTTGCTGCTGTAACAAATTATCACAAACTCAGTGGCTCATGAATTTATGATTTTTACCATTCTGTAGTTCAGAAGTCCAAAATGGATCTCACTGGTCTGAAATCAAGATGTCAGCAGGGCTGGGGTCCTTCCTGGAGGTTCTCCAGGTAGAATCTGCTTCCTTGACATGTCCAGCTTCTCTGATTACCCACATTCCGTGGCTCATGGCCCTCTTTCTCCATCTTCAAAGCCAATAACAAACAGCAGGTCAAGTCCTCTCGTCTTATACAACCACAATCCCTTCTTCTGCCTCCTTCTCCTATACACAAGGACTTTGAGATGACCTTGTGACTGTCTGGATCGTCTAAAATCACCCCTCTATTGTAAGGTCAATTATTAGCCAGCTTAGTTGCATTTGATATCTTAATTCCTCTTTGCTATGTAACCTAACATATGTACAGGTTCCTGGGATCAGGACATGGGTGCCTGTAGGGGAGCCATTATTCTACCCACCACAGCTCGAAATCTGGCTGTACTACCGAATCAGCTGTGAGACTGCAGGCAAATTACTCCAGAGCTCCGAGCCCCATTCTTCTCACCGCTAAAAAGGAAGAGCAGAGCTCCTCCACAGGGCACTGCAGGACCGCTTCCTCCAGGCTCATCTCACACCTTGCTCTCGGTCTCACGCCAGCCCCCCTGCATGCTCCTTAACGCTGCTTCGCACATCTGTTCATTTTGCCTAAAAACATCTTTTCTCTCTACTTTGCCTGATTAACTCTAAATTATACTGCAAGTCTCAGCCTACATGTCACTTCCTCAGGGGAGTCTTCCTGACTTTCCTTAAGTCAAATCCACTAATTATACCCAGATGGAACCTTGTATGCGTCCCTTCACACCACTTATGACAGTTGTAATTATACATTTTGCAGGGTGAATTTTTGATTAATGCCTGTCTCCCCAACTAATCTAGAATGTCCATGATGGTCAGGATTATGTGTGGTTTAGCTCACCATTGTATACTCAGCAACCCTCACAGTACCTAGCACATAAAAAGGCTGTTAAGAAGAATGTGTTGAGTGAATCACCAAACAGGGTGGGACAATTAGAAAGGACAAGGAGCATAAAACACTTAAGAGAAATACATTGAAGTTTATTTTTAAAAAATTTTATTTTAATTGTTGTTGAAGTACAATTTTCTATTTTTTACTCCCATCCCAGTCCACCCACCCAGCCCTCCCGCTCCTCCCTCCATTTCTACCCTCCCCTAGTTTTTTTCCCATGTGTCCTTTATACTTGTTTCTATAAACCCTACCCCTTTTCCCCAAAATTCCCCTGCAATTCCCTCCCCTCTCCTCTCTGAACACTGTCAGCCTGTTCTGTACTTCAGTGTCTTTGGTTATATTTTGCTTGTTTCTTTGTTTTGTTGTTTAAGTTCCTGTTAAAGGTGAGATCATATGGTATTTGTCTTTCACCACCTGGCTTATTTCGCTTAGCATAATGCTTTCCAGTTGCATCCATGCTGTTGCAAAGGGTAGGAGCTCCTTCTTTCTTTCTGCTGCATAGAATTCCATTGTGCAAATGTACCATAGTTTTTTGATCCATTCATTTACTGATGGGCACCTAGGTTGCTTCCAACACTTGGCTATTGTAAATTGTGAAGTTTATTATTTTTAAAATTTTAAATAAAAGCCTATAGGAATCTCTCTACGCTACAGGTAGATAATTGCTTTTCTACCAAAACTCAGTGGAAAAAGCAGTAAATCCTCCAGAATGGCATAACAAACAAAGCATGTACGGGCTCTGAACACAGACAAAGGTGTATTGGAATCCTGGTTCTGCTGCTTACTAAGCTGTTCATATCTGAGTGAGCTGCCTATCCTCTCTGATCCTTAGCATCCTTGTGAGGGTCCTTTTGAGAACTGAATCCCATAAACTCTGGGAATGGTGGATGCTAGGTGTCTTGCTTAGAATTAGTATATGTTTGAAGTATAGTATGTAAGCCCCAATTCTAGTATGAATAGCCAAGAAATCTCAGGGTAAGCAGAGATGGCATATACTGGGCAGAGATGAATAATAAAACAAAATGATTATTATTGCTGTACAGTTGAGCAATTATCTAAAATTTATTTTAAAATGTAAATGATCAGTGAGCAGATTACAGCTTAATTTTGTTTCATATACTAGATACCCCAGCATAATCAAGGCACTCAGGATGGTGGGGGAAGGGACACTATAAATGATTCCTCCTCCCCCATTCTGGAGTTTTAAGATATTCTCGAAAGAAAGAGGTAGCTTTGTTGTTGTTGTTGTTGTTGTTTTGTTTTGTTTTGTTTTGTGGGGTTCTTTTTCTTCTGAATATGGGCCAGGGACTGTAGCTAATCTCCCCTTCTTCCCAGGTAACTGACTCCCAAAAGGTTACCTGAACATCTGGCCAGCCAGAATAAAGATGACACTGTTCAGCCACGTAACTGTTTTCTAGCTAATAGAACATAGCAGAAGTTATGAGCACAACTTCCAAGAAATGTCTTGAAGAGTAATCATCATATCATTTTTATTTTCTTTTTCCTTCTTTTTGCTGACTAGAGTATGGATGTGATGGTTGGAGCTGGAGCAGCTATATTGTATCATGAGGTAGAAATTATAAGGTGAGAGCAATGACACATAAGACAGAAGGACATTGGGGTCCTGATGACCTTGGATCTTCCATCCCATCCTGGGAGCACTTTTTTTTAAACATAAAGAGAAATAAAATTCTATTTTCTAAGCCCCTGTTATTTTAAAGTTCTGTCGTAAGCAACACACCTAATTCCAACTAATGCAATACTATATTCCAAACTGGACTGTAAACTCGTTTGAAAAGGGTAGATTTGTACAGATTTGTTCAGGTTCAAAGATTTACAGACTTCACAAAGTATCTTATGTGGGAAAGCAAAATATCACCAGTAGGTATTGTGATAGGAACCTATTGTTTGCCAAGTCTCCATGGAGTGCAGCCACAAGTAATGTTATTTTCTCCCTCATGGCATCTTCAAATTCACTCACTGGGGTTTGCCTCTGTCCTCACCTAAATGTAACTTAAGGTCCCAATATTTTCCCTATTACTTTCAAGAAAACATCATAAAGATAAATAATCCTGTTGCTTTGGTTTAAAAAGTTCAATTCACAGGAGCCAAATTCAAGAAGCTCTTACTCATCAAAGGTGAATATCAAAAAGAACAATAATGGCAATGCCATGAATAATAGCCAAAATGTTAAAATCATGACTTCATAAGGTATTTGAAGAAAAATCCCAAACCCATCGATCACTTTTGGAAGATATAAAGAACCAGCCTATTATTCTGAAAACTGGGAAACAAGGAAAAGAATAAACTCTATTTATGTTTTTCCTGAGGAACCCTATCTCAGCTTAGTAATCAAGTATTTAATAAGAGAAAGCCCTTTAGAGAAGAATTCCAGTAGATAAATAAGGAAGTGACAGACTATCACCACTTTGCAATGTTAATGATATAATGAACCTGGGCAACTGTCATTAATAACTACCAAAATCATTATGTAAAAAGCCACTAGGAAAATCTACGATTTATATATTAGAGTGATAACACTGTAACATAATGATCAATCTTAACATCATGCAAAGAGAGACAACTAGACGTTCTGTTTCCTGATGCAATGAAATAGGGAGCACAGGAAACCACCTACGCAGGAGTCTTGCCAAAAAAAAAAATCAAATATGAATCTCTTTAAACCTCTAGATCTATATTCAAGTTTGCAGAAAATACAGGAGATAGAAGAACATGACAAATGCATGGAGATGCAAGTGGACAAGTCCAAAATACACAAATGACCCATGTTTGCAACACAGAAGTCAGAGGAAGGACCTAAAGATTGAAAGAGACTTTTTTAAGAGACGTGTCAAGCATGGGATGACTTTGTTTTGATGTAGAGTCCAACAAATTAATTGTGTAAAGACATTATGAGACAATTAGAAACCAGAACACTGCATATTTGATGATTAGTTAAGCATCATTATTAATCAAAATTTAATTGTTATTTTTAAAGGTGTAGGAATAGCACTGTTATGATAAAGGAGTCTTTATTTTGCACAGAAACATACTGAAATAACTATGATAAGATAATGAAGTGTCTGAGATTTGCTTTGTGAGAATCCAGTGAAGAGGGAGAAACAGGTAGGGAAGAGGGAGAACACCGGCCACGAGCTGAAAAGCTGACAAACTGCCATCTGGCCGAGAGGGCAGCATGGGCAGACATGGCTCATCTCCTGCAGCGATTTTCTTGCATGAAAATTACAACTAAAATATAGAACTACCATCACTCAGAAATGTCAGACATGGAGTTGAATGGAAGTCTAACAACTACAGAATTAGAGAGACCACATCCATCCATACTGATGGGAGGGGCACAGATGGGGAACCGGCTGGTCCCACACTCACATGTGGTGGCTAAAAATTCAGGAGAGATATCTCAGGAGTGAGGAGTCCCAGCCCCACACCAGGCCCCTCAGCCCAGAGTTGCATTGTGAGGAAGATAAGTCCCCACAACTCCTGGCTGAAAATACCATCAGGGATTGAGCTGGTGGGAGAAACTGCTGGAGCCCAAAGTAGTTCCTCTTAAAGAACCCACACATGGACTCATTGACTCAGACACACTCTCTTTGAGCTCCAGCACCGGGGTAGCAGCTTGAAAGGCATCAGTGGCATACTGGGAGAAACTGAAGTGTCTGGCTAGCCATTGTCCCCTTTTTAAACTTTCCCCCAACAGAGCCACACAGCTGGCAAGCAGGTGCCATATCTGAAACTCCATCAACCTGGCTAACAGTTTGACCCACCTTGGAGATCCCCAGAGACTCTGCCCCACCCAACTTAGGGGCTCACCCTAGCTGCTTTTCCATATGAATGGCTCATCTTGGCTTATACTGCACAACTTCCTAAATCCTTTCAAACAAGAAACAGTTGGCCTTAGTGAGCCCCAGGCGTGGCACTAGTAGCATGCAGCCTGGATTCACAGCTTGGCTTTGCCTGGGGATCTCCAAGTCCAGCACAGGTAGCAGCTATCTCACATTGCTTTATAGCTCAGGCAGGGTGGCCCTGGGCAAAACGCAGGTAGAGGCTGACCTTGGCCTGTACCACCAGAGAAAGTCCAGGGCCAGCGCACTCAGTGGACAGTTACAGACCATGTCAGAGCACCACCACCCTGCCCCTGCACAGCTGATCCTCCATGGAGGAAGGAGGTTTGTGATCACAGCCAGTCCTTGTAGCTGACTGGCCTGAGTAAATCACTCCCATTGATCTGCCAACAGCAACCAAGGCTCAACTACAAGAGGAGCGTATACTCAGCCCACATGAAGGGCACACCTCAAGTACCCAGCTTGGGTGATAGGGGAGATTGTGCCACTGGAACCTATAGGACACTTACTACATTAGGCCACACTACCAAGATACGGAGTCAAAATAGCTCTACCTAATACCTGGAAACAAACACAGGGAGGCTGCCAAAACAAGGAGATAAAGAAACATGGCCCAAAATGAAAGAACAGGTCAAAACTCCAGAAAAAGAGACAAACAAAATGGTGATAAACAATCTCTATCAGGTGCAGAGTTCAAAACACTAGTTATAAGGATGCTCAAGGAACTTAGTAAGAACCTCAACAACATAAAAAAGATCTAGTCAGACATGAAGGACACACTAATTGAAATACAGAATAATGTAGAGGGAAATAACAGTGAGTGGATGAAGCTGAGAATCAAATCAATAATTTGAAACATAGGGAAGAAAAAACAACCAATCGGAACAACAAGAAGAGAAAAGAGTCCAAAAAACAAGAGGATAGTATAAGCAGCCTGTGCGACAACTTCAAGAGGTCCAACATTCACATCATAGTGCCAGAGGGGGAAGAGAAGGAACAAGAAATTGGAAATCTATTTGAAAAAAGTAATGAAAGAAAACTTCCCGAATCTGGTGAAGGAAATAAGTATGCAAGTCCAGGAAGCACAGAGAATTGCAAACAAGATGAATGCAAAGAGGCCCACTCTAAGACACATCAGAATTAAAATGCCAAAGGTTAAAGATAAAAAGAGAATCTGAAAAGCATCAAGAGAAAAGAAGTTATTTACCTACAGGGGAGTTCCCATAAGACTGTCAGCTGATTTCTCAAAAGAAACTGCAGGCTAGAAGGGACTGGCAAGAAATATTCAAAGTCATGAAAAGCAGAGACCTACAGCCAAGATTGCTCTACCCAGCAAAGATATCATTTAGAATCTAAGGGCAGATAAAGAGCTTCCCAGACAAGATAAAACTAAAGGAGTTCGTCATCACCAAACCATTATAATATGAAATATTAAAGGGACTTATTTAAGAAAAAGAAGATCAAAACTATGAACAATAAAGCAGCAAATATACATGTCTATCAATAATGGAATCTGAAAAACAAGCTAAGCAAACAAGAAGAACAGAGACAGAATCATGGATACGGAGAGTGTTTTGATGATTGCCAGATAGGAGGGGGTTATGGGGGAATGTGCAAAGAGGTGAAGGGATTAAGAAGTACAAACAGGTAGCTACAGAATAGCCATGGGGATATAATATACAGTATAGGAAATGGAGTAGCTGAAGAACTTATATGCATGACTCATGGACATGAAATAAGTGTGGGGATTGCCTGAGGGAGTGGGGGGTGCTGGGTGGAGGGGGGCAAAAGGGGAAAATCAAGACAACTGTAATAGCATAATCAATAAAAGACAATTAAAAATTAAAAAAAAAGAAAATTGAAGCTGAGTGATGGGAGTATTTTATTCCATTCTTTTCACGTTGCTATATGTTTAAAATTTTCCATAACAAAAAGAGGAAAAGTTAAGGGAAAAAAACAATTCAGTGTAACAATCAAAACTTGAAAAACATTCAATGTAATGCTTTTTCCTCAAGCTCAGTAGGGTTCTGCTTCAGGCTTCGAAGCGTGCTGCCTTTTCCACTGCATCCTAACTCCTCCTCCTTCCCTGCACCCTAGCCGGGCTCCCAACCTACCCCTCAGGCTTAGGCGTGGGGAGGAAGAAGTGGAAAATGCATAGCATTCCACTGGGCTGCGACTGGAATCTGGAGTCGATGCCTCCACATGTGGGAGACTCACCATTGCTACTTTTTCTTTCATGGGAAACTTTTGTTGTGTGTTTTGTTGTTGTCCTTATTTTCAGAGGAACCTGACAGTAGTTTTGATGTGGGAGATGCCATTCTGACTGGCCAATGCGCCTAACCCTCAGCCCTTGGGCTCCTGGGGTACACCTCCAGGGTGTCTCCTGCTCCCCCAACTCTATCGGGGCCCCTTTGCCATTTCAGTTATCCTCTTGGGTGAATTTTCCTTGAAAAGGGGCTACATGCCACTTAGTGCGCCGGTGGCTCTACTCAAAGACTCAGGCATCCTTGCCCTGCCATTAACAGACGTACCTTTGACCCCAAGTACAGCCCTTTCTCCCTCTGAGACCAAATAAGCAACTCTTCCACAGGCCTTCCCCGTTACATTTCTCCAAATGGGATTTAGACACCAGGCCCATGTCTCCTAAATTCTATGAGACTTATGCCAAGCTCATTGAGAAGTCCCTTAAAATCCCTGTCACTTGGCTTCTGGTGAATGCAAGCTCTCCTGTACTCGGGTGGGTTGTGAGAGGAAATGCGCAGTGCACCAAAATCTCTCTCTCGATAGTTCAAACCCTTGTGTCCTAAAGGCCGAAGGCAGGTGGACACTACCACGGAGAGGACCTGTTTTGCCTCTTATTATATGAGGCATGGCTAATGCAGTGCTCTGTCTTAGGATGGGAAGGTACTGGATTTCTTTAATTGTATTATTTTAGGCCTTGCCTAAAACTGAATTGGGTAAAGCCTCATTTAATGTTCTATAACATTCTATAATTTTCTAATTAAAAAATAACAACAAAAACTTCAACCTGGCACTACTAGATATACTTATACAATGACATCAGAAATTTTGGTTGTCACTCCTCGTTGTTGGCTTCCTGCTTAGGCAGGCTTTCCTCCAGAGCAGCAGAATAAGTTGTTTACCAGGAGAATTGGATGCTTTTTTCCTTCTAGTTTCAGAAAAAAGCCTCAGAACCGTGAATCATTGTCCTGGCTTGGGTGACAGGCAAATATGCCCCTCAATCATTACAGCCAAGGCAATGGAATATTTTGTGGTCCGTCTCTAGGTCCGCGCCCTTTCCTGGATTTGAGGGTGGGATACCGTCAGCCCTGTGGGCCGAGAGTAGGGGCAGCAGGTTCTCCAAAGGAACACCAGAGCGTTGCCACTAGAATAAGAGGAACGGATGCTGGTTCATCAACAAATGATCTCAGGCCCACGCTGACCTAAAGCCCATCTTCTTTGCTTTCTCGTTTGAGGCCCTACGATTCCAGTCCTCTTCTCTGGCCCAGGAACAGCCATTTGGATAAGTGAAGAGCCCTCCTGAGTTCAGGCCGAAGAGACCCTTTAACTGTTCTCTGAGGACGAGGCTGTGAAGCCCTTTATTTCCTTGTGGTTCTCATCTGAGCCGGCTCGCATGTATTTGTGTGTGTTTGAGAGTGATACCCAGAATATTTGGTAATTACATAACCTCTTTCTTCTGAAATTTTTTTAAAAAATTCTTATTCCTTCCAAAGCTACCAATCCTAGAGAAAAAAAGAGCACAAGCACATAGAAGTGTATGTACAAAAGGTTTAATGCAGCGTTGTTTGTCGTGGAAATGACCTTCTGG
This sequence comes from Trachops cirrhosus, assembly GCA_028533065.1. NCBI lineage: Eukaryota > Metazoa > Chordata > Mammalia > Chiroptera > Phyllostomidae > Trachops > Trachops cirrhosus. The sequence goes on from CM052546.1 coordinate 13,880,897, forward strand.
GCATCGGTCAGGAAACCGTTCCATGATCTATGGTGCGCCCGTCCAATGGAACACTACCAGATCGTAGAAATTAATAAAGAATACCCATAATGCATCACCCTCAAGCAGTAAAAGGTGTATTGTTAACTAAGACAGACAAGGTGCAGACCAACGAGTGTGGTATGACTTGTCTTTACATAAAAGCATTTCGTGTTTATCTTAATGTATCTGTATATGCATGAGGCATTGTTAGGAAGTTTGCACATCAGACTTCTAGCAAATGGAACTGGAGAGGCAGAGAGATGTTTCACTGTTTAATTTATATAATTCAAAAAGGTGATATTGTGGGAGAATTTTTTACTTTCCAGTTTAAAATAAAAATATGTCCTCACTGGGTTGATCAGTAGAAGACAGTGATAACTGAGGTGACCAGAAAGCCTAGAGCTATTTTTTTGAAATATATATAAATATTTCTGGTTATAAAAGTGAAAATATTCTTCCTGGAAAAAGCAGAGCAATAAATAGACAAAAAGAATAATCACTTATAGTTTCATTCTTCAGAAATAATCAATAGTAACATTCATTTTACATTCTTCCAGTATTTTTCCAGAGTTAAATTTAACAGCAATTATCATCTTATCCAGCTTCTGAATTATTTACTTCCCTCTACCTACAGAGAGGTTTTCATCTTTATTTTTAACTTTAATGTTAACTGTTTGAATATTTAGGTGCCTACTTCATTGCAAGCTTCTTCAGTACAACATCGAAGAAATAAATATATAAGCTGAGGTGGGACCTCTCGCGGCACATAAATACAGCAGAGCTGGAAGCTGAGAGAGGGAAACAGTCATGCGAGCGATAAGCAGGGCAGAACTTCGGCTGTGAGTCAGGCTAAACGTGGCTGAGCAGGACAGAAACAAGCAGGGAGCAGAAGGAGAGTGGGAGGTAAAGAGAGGCGTCTCTAGTTGGATCAGCAAGTTGAAAAATACAATTACTTCGATCACCTGCCTGGCTTCTTTTATGTATACCAGCCCATTTTCTTTCTGTTTTTTTTTTTCCTCATTTTCTCTTCAAACCCAATGCAGAAGCAAGCTAATTTGCATAATGACCCTCAGGGGACGAGTCTAGGTGACTGTGGTCTGTTTCTGACAGCCAGAGGTAAGGCAGAAATCTGGCTGGCTTCCTAAAGTCCTAGGTGCCCGAGGCTAACCGCAGCTCATCCCACGCCATCTCGGCTTAGCAGCATCAACATAAAAGTACTGTGGACTATATTTTAGGCCAGGGGATTTACCCAGCATGTACATATTGTATACAGTATGGAAATCTCCCCACCCTCACATCCTGCCTAGCTCATAGCACCCCCCCAGGAGGCATGTTCATTGAAAAGGCTATTTATAGCTGTGTGCTTGCCTTGCTTTTCAAAATAATAGATGGGGGAATGACAGTGACTTGAAGCCTCTTCCCATGATAACTATGTAGACTTCAAGCATCTATAATTTTGCATGTCTACGTATACTCAGTACATCCTATAGTGTTTTGCGTTTTCACTCTTCACATCGCTTCAGTCTTAGGCCAATTTAAAATGGACAGAAAATTATCCTCAGAATTGTTTGGCAGTTTTTCTTCTCACAAAACAATTATTGTTGGTTTTACACATTGTGATAAATGTCATTAGTTCCACCATTCCTTCAGCTCACTCACTATTCCTCTGTCACGTATCTCACTGCCCTCCCGTTTGTTCTGTTTCTCCATTGTGTCCTCCTGTGGGACTGGACGCCTCCTGGATTTAGGGTCATGGCTTATACATGCTTTACTATATTCTTGTTAGGAAAAAATTAGCCAAAACTGGTAGACTAAAAGATCACAAAGCAGGCAACCTCGACTTTCAATGTCATATTAAAGCTTGTTTAACATGCCTGCCCAAGGATTATTTAATTATTTAAGAGAAGAAAGTCAGACAGCGAGGTTGGATCAATAAATCAAGACTGAAATATTGCTATCTATTATTTTTTAACAGATTTATTGAGATGCGTTTCACGTATCACAGGATTTATCCACTAGAAGTGTACAGCGCAGGGGTCTTTAGTATGTTCAGAGTTGTGAGCCTATTATAATGGAAATTTAAAACATTCTCAGCACCCCAAGAAAGTTAATATTGATTAAAGTCTCAGACTCTGCGATGTTCTGTCATCACTTACAGGTTTTAATTTAGTAGAGAAGAGAACCCCAGAGGTTATGCTTTCATTGTCCTGTAGACATTTAACCGTTTTTTTTAAATCTAGCCTGGCAGTGTTAGTCCCACATCTTTTCCCCAATGCCGGTGAGTATCCCTAATTCCCTTTGAACCAGCTTTACCATCCTGCCGGTCGCTCGTTGGTGAATCAGTTAAACCTTTGACATGCTTTCATTCTATAATTTGTTTGAGGATCATGTTTACAAACATTTAAAACTTGTATTTTGACCATCTGAATACTCTTGGTCCAGCGACAGGCACAGACTGGACCACCAATAAATATGTCTCAATGGACTGATGTCAATTTTTTTTGATAAGGGATGTGTCAGAGTTTTAAACTTTGGGAGGAAGAAATAAATTTTTGGAAAGTCTTGAAGAAAAAATCAGGAAATCAATTTTAAATAACAGTTTGTATTTTTGGTTCCCAAATTCTAAAGTTTGGTGTCAGAGAGAGTTAAATTTGAATGAAACTACTTATTTTCTATCTCCAGGCTTAAGTCAATGAATATTCTAAGAATATAATTTTACTGGCATACCATTTTTATAAACCTATAAACTAAAAGCATTGTTTATTTTTGTATAAGTAGTATATGTAATGGAACAAAACCTGACCAGGATAGAAGAGAATGCCCTGGAAAGCTATGTCTCCATTCCACCATTTCCACCAAAAGCTGTCCCTATTGTCGGGTTCTCTGTATCCTTTCACACACACACAAACACACACACACAGACACACAAAATTCTTTATTAAAAAATGCATGGCATACCATATATGCTACTTTCAAGTTGCTTGTTTTACTTACTAATACTTATTGAAAACTGTTCAACATCAGTATCCATAATGGTCGTCCCAATCAGAGCAAGTTCAGTGGCTGATCACTCCTCACTTCTTCTACTGCTGTGACCTGTGTCCGCCCACCAGTCTCCACTTCTGTCCCCCTTGTTCCTGTACAACCTCGTTTCATCATGGTGGCCCAAACGATCCTCTATATATACAGGTCAGACTATCTCCCACTTAGAGCAAAGCCAAAGGCTTCATAATGTCTCACGAGGTCTGTCCCACATGGTCTGCTCCCGGTCATCCCCACAGTTGCCTCCTGGCTTCATCTCCAACCACTCTCCCTCACTTCACTCTGGTCACTGTAGCTCCCTTTGTAACCTCTAACACAGCAGGCATGCTCCCACCTCAGAATCTTGGCTCTTGCTATTCCCTCTGACTGAGATGCTTATCCTCCGACATTGCCTGGCTTCCTCCCTGAACTCCTTTAGGGTCTTTGCTCAAAGGTGGCTCCTCACTGAGCCTTCCTTGATCAACCTCTAGCTCCCCATCCCCTGCACCCACCCCACCCCACTTTTCCACTTTAACTTCCTCCATAGAGGAAGCTTATCAGCTTTGCACACACCATATAGTTTACTCTTTCGTTGTCTAGGCACAAGCTTCACGACAGCAAAGGATATTTGTCTGTTTTTGTCCGTTGTTGTATTCTCAGCACCCAGAACAGGGCTTGGCCCAATTAATTAATATTAATTGAACAGATGAATGTATGCTGCATTGTACTTGTACATCTGCCTGCTATGTGTGTGACCTAGTCCAGTGTAGTTTCACCATTTCCACATTTGGGGACTTCCGTTTGCTTTTGGTCCCTTGTGACCTTGATGAAGTTGCTTGACTTCTCCGAGCCTTGATTTCCTCCTCTATGAATCAGGGATGATAGTTGTAACCTACATTTTATAGGGCTGTTGTGAACATTAACATTTTTAAAAAGGGTAAAGTGGGTAGAACCATGCCTGATTTATACTAACTTCTCAATAATATGATTGGTTTCTCTCATTATCAATCATTCATCAGAAATGGACTTATGAGAATACATGATCAAGTATAACATAGAAAAACCTCACTTCTTATTTTTAAACCTAATAGTGTTAACTTTGTGTGATTATTTCTTTACAATAAAATATAAGACACTTTGTTCTTTTTTTTTGGAGCAGTCATTTAATATCTTTAGAAAAAGCATTTTAGTGCATCAGAGGTAAAGACTATCTTTGCATTTCCACTTTCTGACTGGTCCTGAAAATAGTACTCAATACGTTTTGTTGGGTAAAGAAATGAAGGGAGGAATCTCAACAGGCGCAAGCAAGTTCACGTTTATTGAAAAGTTGCCACGTGCCAGGGACTGCAGGAGGCTCTAGGAATATAAAAAAGAACCCTTGGGGTTGGAGTTTATTTCAAGACCTTTACAGAGTAATCACTGACTTTGGGGGATGCATTTCACCTCAGAAGTCGTTTTCTAACTGAGGGAGGGGGAATTTGGATTTTTCACCTCGTGCAAAGTGAAAAACTCCAGAAAGACGTCTTTGCCATAATTTCTCTGAAGAGCTTTTCAAAGAAACCAGACATCAGTGGTTTATCAAATAGACATCAAGGGTGAAGCAGCAGGCATATCAGTGTGGGAAACCCTACGGTGATTCAAGACCTCTATGAATTCCTGCGGTTCCCAGTAAGTCCCCATGTGTATGACTAACCGCAAACAAGTCTATATTTGGAGCAAAATGAGAATCTCACGATGAGCCATGCAGCTTGAGGCAGAGAAAAACCTCTGACCTGAGTCCCAAGTCCTGGGATAGAATCTGGCTCTGCATTCTGACCTTGAGCAAGACAGTCCTGAGCCTCTGTCCCTAACCATAAAATGATGGTTTTCAAACTTAGCCTCCTTCAAGTGAGGAAATGGAGAGAAATTCTCCACAGCCTGGAAACTACTGTACCAATGGGACTATAGTTTTGATAGGTTTCAGAAGGCCCTTCGGACCGTTCATTCAACAACTTCATTCAACCTCTGAGTGCCTGCCGGCATTGTACGCTCACCCGGCCCACGGAGAACAGCAATCGCCTGCACACAGCTCACTTCCAGGCAGCTTTTCAGCAAAAGCAAAAATATATTTGCAGGAAGATGATCATCTCAGGGATATCAGTAACAACAAAAACAAGAAAAACTGGAAACAACCCAAATATACTATAAAAGCAGGATGATTTCATCAATTATGCATCCCAATATTTTGATTAGAAAGGATATCCAGGCTACCCACACCTACTCCCTGGCAAGGTCAGTCTGTCACCCTTGGAAGTATGGTTTGTTTTGGGGGGAGGCTGGTGACCCTGCCCCAGGGGGGTGGCTGCTTGGAGGCTGGACAAAGGGGTGTGTAATGGTGACAGGTCACAAAGGACTGTGAAGGGTAAAGGCAGTGGTGTAAGGAGGCCTAGGCAGACCCCTGCAGGGAGATGGGCAGTTGCCTTCACTCCCTCTCTCTCGGAGACTCGAGTAGTGGCTTGGTGGCGCTGTCTTAAATTCAGAGAACATGAGCAGTGAATGTTTGTTACCTTATTACACAGCCCGCAGCTACCGTTCAATGGGTGTGTTCAATACCTCCATGGGGGACCTGCAGCGACAACTGTACAAGGGAGGAGAGTATGACATTTTCAAGTATGCACCAATGTTTGAGAGTGACTTTATCCAGATTAGCAAGAAAGGGGAGATGATTGATGTACACAACCGTGTCCGAATGGTGACGGTGGGCATCGCATCCACCAGCCCCATCCTCCCACTGCCTGACGTCATGCTGCTGGCCCGACCAACTAAAGTCTGTGATGAGCATGCCAGACACAGCCGGCCCACCAAGGGGAGACGTCGCAAGCCTGCAAAGGTCCTAGAGCTCACCAGGCTGCTGCCCTTGAAGTTTGTCAAGATCTCCATCCACAATCGAGAGAAACAGCAGCTGCGCCTAAAGCTGGCTACCGGCCGTACTTTTTATCTGCAGCTCTGTCCCTCCTCAGATGCACGAGAAGACCTATTTTGCTATTGGGAAAAACTGGTCTATCTCCTGAGACCACCAGTGGAGAGTTGCAGCAGTACCCCGACACAACGAACTGGGGACACGATGACCACAGAGGATGACAAAAGCTTGGTAAGCATCTACAGAGACTCAAGATAATGGGGCAGGGGGCTTTGGGAGAGTAGATCAAAGCTGGTCCTACAAAGCCTTTGGTGCTTGCTGGAGCTCACCTGGGAAATGCATTCCCTTTTCAAAAGACTCAGGGCCACCACAATGACACCTACTGCACTGGGGAGATTCCAAGCGTTTCTCCCAATTGTCTCCCAAGGCTGAATTTCAGAGAGACCTTAGGTATCAGCTGCTCTGGTATCAGATCCAGAGTTGTAGCCCCTTCTACAGCATCCTGATTGCCTAATCTCTTCCTGAGCACTCACCCCAACCCAAATGGTCTCTTCCTTCTTCTGTCTGCCTGTCACTACCATTGCTGATTAAAATCAGCATAACCCACCTGCAGCATAATCTGTGCATAATCTGCACACACGCAATTTATTTTAGCAGGCACTGAAATACAAAACGTGTGAAGCCCCTGATCCCTCAATCCCACTTGTAAGAATCTATTTTGCAGAGAAATAAACACAAGTGTGTGAAATAAAAGTGTAGAAAGATTGGGAATTTTATCAGTGCTTTCCCTGGCATGGGCATTGTTCAAGAAAACCGAGCAACTGTTTGACAGGGGTGCTGTAGATGGGACGTTGCATCCCATGGCACCGTTAAGCTTAGATGTAAAGATTTCAGAGTTTCTTCTAATTAGAAACTCTGGCGTTGCTCAGCTCCAGAATGAGAGAGAGCAGACCATTGTGGTCTCAGTTTGTCATCTCTGTCTCACCTGTTTCTCCTCCCCTTGGCACAGATGTCAGAACTCCAAGGAGAAGGAGATCAGAATAATGTGAGCCTTCACAAGCTTCGTGATGTCTCCAGAGCCACTTCTTCTGGTTATGCTGGGGGAGAGAGAATGCCTGGTTCAACTTCCATCAGCAAAACTCCAGGGACTGCCGAAGGAGCAGCAAGGGGGCCAGCCATGAGCCTGGCATTAGCAGGAACGGCTACAAGCCCTACAGGAAATGTGGCGGTAGCAGGAGCAGGAACAAAACCTACAGCAAACATGGCAGTAGCAGGAGCAGGAACAAAACCTACAGCAAACATGGCGGTAGCAGGAGCGGGAACAAACCGTGCAGCAAACGTGGCAGTAGCAGGAGCGGGAACAAGTCCTACAGCAAACGTGGCAGTAGCAGGAGCAGGAACAAGTCCTACAGCAGGTGCTCTGTGCATAGCAGCAACCAAGAATGTGGGCACAGGCCAGGTAGGCTCGGCCCTGGCTGGAGCCACCACCAAGGGTGCAGAAGAAAGTGGACCCGGCAAGGCCGTGGCAGGTGCTGCCAACGTGTCCTCAGAGGGTACGAACGTGGTCTTGGTGGGTGCTGCCAGCTCATCCTCCTTAGGTAGTTCCATCGCGACAGCGGGGGCTGCCAGTGTCTCCCCGGCAAGCAGCATTGTGTTTGCAGGCACGGTGACAACCAAAAGTCCTGCCACAGAAAGAGCTAAAAGCCCAGTAATAGGACCCCTCGTCTCCACCCTGAAGACTGAAGGCTACATGAGTGAACGGGATGGAAGCCAGAAGATCTCCCAGCCTGGAGCTGAGGCTCAGAAGGAAAAAAAAGAAAAGAGAGAAAAGAAGGACAGGGGTCCCACGAGGAAGAGCTCCCATCACCACAGGACAGGAGGGGGCAAGCCGGCTCGGAAATCATCCTCCCGCAGGACATCATCTGGCCATCAAAGCACAAGAGATGACAAAAAAGAAAAAGGGCAGAGCAGCGTAAAGGGCAGACACAGCTCTCACAAGAATATCAGCCACAGCTCCAGCGCAAGGGAGTCGAGGACAGCTCACAAACCAGGGAAGAGCAGATCTGGCAGTTCAGGTCATTTAAGTAAGCAATCCAGTAGGATTGGCTCTTTCTTCAGGAGCTTCAGAGTCACTCGTGGTTCAAAAACGGAGGTCTCATCACACAGCAGAGAGATGAACTTCGTGGCTAAGAAGGTAGGGAAGCGCAACATAGAGGGCAAGGTAGAGAAAGTCCCAGGTGGCCAGGATCTGGAGATCTGTGAGACCGTGACATCGGAGGTGATGGAGACCATCTTCATAGAAAACAAACCCGTTTAAATAGGAGCCAGGGCAGGACACTGCAATGGAGACCCAGCCTCACAGAAGTATCCCTAGAGACAATGCCCGCTTACTTTAATAAAGGACACCATACAACTCCAAAAGAAATGCTTCTTTTGTTTGCCTTTCTATATCCCCTATCCTGGTGGTGACTTCACAGTGGCTTCTGTGATGTGAACTGTGCTCAAGCCTGAGACCCCAACCTCCAATCATACAGAACCCCACCTCCCGCCCATGCCCGATATGAGCATCCTGCCTTGCCTCAACCCTCTTCTGCCTTTGGTTTCCCCAAGACGAGGGCCCCAGGTCACAGACTGTGGACTGGGAAGCACCACCACCACCAAGTCCCCATGCCCTTCTTCCTCCTCTCCCCAGAGTTCCCTGAACATGGAGGTTCAGTCCAGTTCATAGACTAAGTGAAGACAGGACTCATGTCGCCTCAGGGGATAATTAGGGGTGCAGCAGCATCTGTAGGAAATCAGAATAGTGAAGTTTATCATCGAGGTCAGGAATTGGTAGCCTGAGGGCCAAATGTTGCTAATTGCCTGGTTTTGTAAATAAAGTTTTATTGGAACATAGCCATAGCCATTACTTATATATTGTCTATGACTGCTTCTGCATTGAAACAACAGATTTGAGTTGCTGTAGCACAGACTGTATTGTCTGCAAAGTCTAATATATTTACTATCTACCACTTGCCAGAGAAGGCTTGCCCACCACAGATGTAATCTTAACAATTCTTCTTCCTCTTGGGTATACACCATGGAGAAACTCTCACACATGCTTCCTAGGCAACAACTAGGAGATTTTTTTTTATCATAAAACAATCTGTTATAGCAAAACCCCAAATGTTCATCAAACAGAAAAACTGATAAATTGTGGTGTTTGCCTACAGTGCATAAAATACAACAGCAAAAGTATAAATAATAGCTGTACAAGTTAGCATGGATGAATCTAACAGAATGGTGAAAAATAAAAGCAAGTCAGAAAAATACATATGATATAGTTCCATTTGTAGAACAGTTCAGAAACAAGGTCAAACAATACGTTTGGGGGTATTTTCTAAGTGTGCAGAGAAAAGCAGGGAAATGATAAACACAAAATTCAGAAGAGTGGGTATCTCAAGGGTGAAAAGGAGGGAGGCATGACCTGAGAGGTACAGGCAAAGAGCTTCAACGGGGTGGGGATTTTCTATTAAGCAAAGGAACATGTCCAGGGTAATTTATTGTTGGATCTTTTTTTATTTTAACATCTCTGAAATCAGCATGGTTTTAAATTGCTGTCAGCTGGCAGGTAGTGTCTTAGAAATGCCAACCAATTTAGTTCACTTACGTTTTCCTTTGTGCAAAGATAGATGACAACAATACCTAAGTCTGAAAGACACCTTTCAACAAGTAAAAAATAAAAGTTCTAAGTAACACAAATCCTTTGAATCCATGGAAAAGGAACGTGGAAAAGGGTTGGTTGGATATCTTGTAGAAAAATCCAAAATGCGGGGTGCTAAAAACTCTGTAAACTATGTATGCTTGTGGTAGGTAGCTCCAAAAATAAATCATACTACATTAGAAATGAGAAAACAAATTTTTAAAATGCCTGTTTTTAAAAAGAAATTACACTGCCTTTTCCATTTTAAAAAGTTATCCATATCTTTCATGAGTCTATGGAAATCATTACGTTGTTTTAACAATAGATGATAAAAGTTGGATTTGTGAAAAATGATTCTGAGAACTATGTGTGTTTGTGCGGAGCCTCAGAGTGGCCTGCCCAGCCTTGCAATTCTCCGCTCATTCTCCTCTGTGACGGTATGTCTAACAGAGCAGTAAAACTTAGGGACTTTCTCCGGAGACTGAGCGTGTGTGGCAGAAGTTGAGGAGGTGGGAGACAAGGCACTCTGGGTGGTGTGGCGGCTTAGGAATACCAGGGGGAAGCCCTTCTCCGTTGCTCTGATGAGTGGCTGGAAAATCCCACCTCGTGACTTCACAAAGACCAGTTGATGCTGGGAATCAGGGTTCCTTACAGTTGACTCTTGAAGGAGTGAAGGTAGAAGGTAGAAGCAGAGAAAGAGGCATGTTCTCAAAGACCTACGAGGGCCTTTGGGTAAGCCTACTGGGAACACAAGAGGTTATGGATCGAGGAGAGGGAGAAGGGGAGCTCTTTCCAAAGCCATCAAACTTACACTATGCCAGAGTCTGATACACTAGTTACAAATGGTTCAATCTCATGATTCTGTAGATCACAGCTTTATCTTTTGTCCTTCTTTTAGCCTTATTTTATGCATTTCCGCTCCCGCATCCCGAAGTGCTTCTTTAATACAAACCTAATTCGTCCACCATGCAGGGCGTTAGCTGAGCAGACCCACAGTTTTACTACAAATGCCACTGAAGTAAAGTGGAGGTGGGGATTTGCCCACCGCAACAAGCTCTGCCGGGCACTTTCTCTGTATTTCCTTTTCTATCTTGACAGTTCATCAAGAGACACAAGCATAAATACCTACGTATTTCAAAGCAACAAGCCTCTTCCTCTGGGGGGAGATATCAATGCAGGCATCAAGTCAACACACCCCATCAGATAAAGGCCAATATTTTTGACAGCAATATGCATCATCATGGTAGCAACGCTGCTGCAGCAAGTGTAATGAGAAGATGGATGGCTGATTACCAACCCGTGTCCCACACCTACATACGAAAGATGAGAAGGGAATCTTCGGTCGATAGCAAAATATGGTAATTCATGGAGTTGTTGTGATCAGGGGGAGTCTTTCAGACAAGGAAGATGGACTGTGGTGGGAAGAGGCAAGGTGCCTCAAACTACCGAAGGCAGCGTTGGGGCTGGCACAGCCAGAGGACGAGGAAGATGCTGAGGAACACCGCAGGGGACTGGTCAGGCCAGCCTTGGGGTCCGTGTAAAGGATGTTGACATCTGACCTTAGAGTAATGAAAAGCCACTGAAGTGTTTTAAATAGAGAAGTGACTTGATCAAATCTGCACTTTGTAAAGGGCACTGTTTGCTGAGAAGAGAAATATTTGAGGAGGGTGTTATTAATATGTGACCTTATGTCCCTTCCTATCTTTTGCCACGGGATCCATAACATGAGGAGATTGGAAGGGATGTTATGAAAGACAACTTTCCACTTGAAATATCCATGTGAGGTGGCCTAGGACTTGTGACCTAGGCTACTGGGGGTGAGTTTGGACATTGTCTTGGCTTCAGAGAACTCTTCCACCCAAGGTAACGCTCTTCTCAGAGGCACAACAAGAACTGACTGACGTGGAGTGTGACGGTCTGCCCATCTTAGTCCAACACAGACCAACTTTCAAGGGCCATTCAAGTTTGAGAATGCCCTGTGGGGCCCGCCTCACAGCTTGACTTCTCCCTCTGTACTCCTGCTTTCTCTCCTTCCCTTCCCTTCCACAGGTGCTGGTCCTGAGGGCACTCCTTAATAAACATCCTTCTCACAAAACTCTATCTCAAAATCTTTTTTTCTTTTGCAGTATAATTTACAATAGTCAAGATATGGAAGAAACACAAGTGCCCATCAATAGATGAGTGGATAAAAAAGCTGTGCTACACATAGACAATGGAATATTATTTAGCCATAAAAAAGAATCTAACCATTTGCAGTGGCGTGGTTTGGACCTAGAAGATATGTTAAATGATGTAAGTCAGTCAGAGAAAGACAAATGCCATATGATTTCATTCATATGTGGAATCCAAAGAACAAAATGAATGAGCAAATAAAACTGAAACAGACCCATAGATACAGAAAACATATTGATGGTTGCCAGAGGGGAGTAGGTTCAGGGGAACTGCATGGAAAAGGTGAAGGGATTAAGAAGTACAGATTGGTAACTACAAAATAATCACGGGGATGTAAAAGACAGCATAGGGAATATAGTCAATAGTACTGTAATAACTATGGATGGCATCAGGTAGGTACTTGAATTATTGGGGGAACACTTTGTAAAGTATTATCTAACCACTATGCTGTACACCTGAAACAAATACAAAGTGATATTTAAGAAATAAAAAAGTAGCCCTTGCTGGGTGGCTCAGTTGGTTGGAGTGTTGTGCTGTTCACCAAAAGGTTGAGGGTTTGATCCCTGGTTAGGGCACATACCTAGGTTGTGGGTTTGATCCCCAGTAAGGGTGCATATGAGAGGCAAGCAATCAATGTTTCTCTCTCACAACAATGTCTCCCTCTTTCTCTCTAAAATGAATAGACATATCCTCAGGTGAGGATTAAAAAAAGTAAATAAGCAAAAAAATTATTTTGGAGAAACATAATCTGCAACACTGTGTTAGTGTAATATGCTGTTGCTACCTCCTCTGACTCCTCTAACGCGAAAAGAGTTGGTGACAGGTGCACTCTCTCACTCTCCCCCTCTCTCCCTCCCTCCCTCCCCCTCCCTCTCTCTTATGCACCTTTCCCCCTCTAATTCCCCCTGATGTGTATATCCTTGTTTCCCCCTGATGTGTATATCCTTGCTTTCTTTCTCCTAAGCTCCAAGGGCCCTTCTTTTGCCTCCATAACTTGTTTTCTGAGCCCATGAAGCCCAGCTGGCTCACTCTTCCTTGGCTCACTTCTTCTACCTCTGTGTCCTTCTAAATAAACTGTGGCTCGTATTTGAAAGAGAGAGAGAGAGAGTTGGTGATAACCAGGAAGGGTATAATGCACTATATTTGGTCTTGAATTTAAACAATTTAAAAATAATGTACATTTTCTTATTGTAAAATTGTGTCTACTTTAGAAAGTTTAGAACATGTAGATATGAAAAAAAGAAAACAAATACCCCGTTTGATAATTCACTATTTCTCAGAAATGGACTGGTTAGACTTATGCTTCCAAAAAGATGGAGTAGGCATATTTTTCCCTATTCCTCTCGTTCATAACTAAAGACCCAGGACATTGTACATAAAATAAACATTACAAGACTCTGAAATGTGGAGAGATGCAGAGAAACTTTCCAGGGGCCACAGAAAATGGGGAACAACATGGGAGTGAGTTCCCTGGGTTTTTCTTTTTGTCTCATGCATTCCAGACTTGGCAATGCTGAAGAAAAGACACAACAAAAACCGTATCTCTCTAGCTAAAGGACCAGGAAAAGAGCAGCCAAAAAACGCAGAAATCTTTTAGACAATAACTGCTCCACTCCAGCCAAACATCACAGAGAAAACAGCGCTTCCAATGCCCCACTCAAGCAACCAATCAAATGGAGAGATTAAAAAACAGGTATGATAGTGGTACAGTTCATTTTCTTTGGTGAAATTTCACATAACGATGTAAATGTAGACTTTAACCACAGTAACAGCTACAACATGTAATTCAAAAGGGATTATCTGTCTTTTTGTAGTGTTTAAGTCTATTTTAAGTTATTCAGCCTGCAAAAAGAGGTAAGTGGTCCTCAGTGGATCCTCCTACCTGGGGACACAAATCTTTGTTATAAAAGAGTGTAAATGGGGGATAGTTTCCAAATACCAGGGCTACTGCTGCCCCCTGCTGCTAAGAAAAGGTATAGCAGGCACAAGAAACATCCTCGAATCCCATCTGCTGCACACGGATCTGGGTTGCTAACACTGTTAGTGATGAGGTTGTTAGTAACCAGGAGTTTGGGAGCTGAAACCGTACAGCAGGGAACAACGCGTTAGTGATGACTTCCACCTAAAGTGCATTGTTTAAACAATATATATGAGCTAATAGAAATTATATGATAGAAAGAAGCAGGAATTGGAGATGAAAAGTTTATTTTGCTAGTTTTCATTTCTTCTCCCTGGGCTGATAAACAAGTAGCGACATGATGTAATTGACTAATAAGAGCTCAGAGATGTCATTTATGAACCTGTCTACGAATGACAGAAGTGGTAAGACCAATGAAATCAAAATCAATGTAAATGGCGCTAGAACAACTGGACTCCCACATGAAAAAAAAAAAAAGAAAGAAAGAAGAGGAATCTCAACTCGTCTTATACAAGATATATAAAAATTAAACCAAATGTAAAATGCAAAATTCTAAAACTTCTAGGAGAAACACAAGGAGAAATCTTTGTGACCTTGTGTTAGGCAAAGATTTTTTTGGCCAGGACACAAAAATGTAAAAACCATAAAAGTAAATAGGACTTTATCAAAACTAAAAATTTCTGCTGTTTGAAAGTCGCTGTTAAGAAAATGAAAAGATTAGCCACAGATTGGGAGAAAACACTTACAAAATATGTATCTGATTTAGGACATATCTGTTGTGTGTGTGTGTGTGTGTGTGTTCATGGACATGCCCTTTCATAACTCAATAGTAAGAAAACAAGCCAAATAAAAATGGGCAAAAAATTTGAACAGAAAGTTCACCAGAGAAAAGGTACACATGGCAACTAAGTATACAAAAGATACCCAATAGAGGGGAACTGTAAATTAAATTAAAACAACTATACAACTATTAGAATTGCAACAAGTAAAAATAAAAAGAAAAATAGTAAGTGCAGGTGTGGGTTCAGAGCAACGGCCAACTCTCATAGTGTGCTGGTAGAAATAAAACATGATACAGCCTCTTTAGAAAGACTCCTGATGCTTTCCTGTATAACTATTACAAGGCCCAGCAATTCTGTTCCAATGTGGACATTTATAGGACTGAAAATAGCCCAAATGTCCATCAGCTGGTGAATGAATGAATGGAATTACATAAAATGGAGTACTCCTCACTTGTAAATAGGAACAAACCATTGATACATGCAACAACACTGATGGACCTCAAAAGGTTTATGCTAAGTGAAAGAAAGAAGCCAGACAAGAAGGAACATCTGTATACTGTCTGATTTTATTTACATGGCATTCTGGAAAAGGCAAAACCATATAAACAGCAATCAGATCAGTTGTTACTAGGGACTGGGGCTTAAGGGAGGAAAAGGAATGCAGAGGGGACAGAAAAGGAATTGCTTGGGGGTGATGGAGATATTCTGTATCTTAATTCTGGTGGTGGTGGTCACACGGCCGTACATATTCATCAAAATCCATAGAACCATACACCTGAAGTTAATTTTACCATATATAAACTATACCCCAATAAACCTAACCTTAAAATAAATTGAGGGGGTGGAGGAAAAGTGTGAATATTTCTGCTTGCCACTTAGACTCAAATGATAAACAATGATGTTTCCTACACTGTGTCAGCTCCTAAAACAGGCAAGATGCCAGTCACTGCGTACTCTGGCCTGTTTCCTCCCTCTCACCTCTTCTCACTCTCCCTTTGCACACAGGCACCCTTCCTGCCTCTAACTCAGGAAGATCATTGCAGCCTTGGGCTCTTTGCCTGGGCCTCTTTGCTGTCTCCCAGGTCTTTGCACGGTTGACTCCTTTTTGTCACTCCTGTCTTAGCTCCAAAGTCACCTTCTGGGAATAGACTATCCTGTTCATGCTTTATAAAGTAGCTATCCTCATCCCCTGTAACTCGAATTATTTTGTATTTCCTCCCCAGAGCCCCTTATGACTATCTGAGATTCTTATTTGTTTGCATGTTGTCTGTGTATCTGCATTAGAATACAAGGCTTTGTCTGTCTTTTTTACCCTCTAGAACAGTGCCTGGCACAGCAGACTCATGATTAAGATTTGTTGAATGGATGTATTTCTTGTTAAGTTATGCAAGGCATCCTTAAGTAATAAACCTTCCATTCAAATTCTGGAAATACATTTATGTAAATAAATGTTATTACATGCCCTATTTTCACCAGTCCCTCTCATGATAGGAATTTCATATCACTATCCATTTGTGGTTTACTGTGAAGAACACTGGGCTGAAAGGGAAGAGTCCTAGATTGAAGCCTTGATCTGCCCACTAACTGTAAGACACTATACTTCTGGGTCCAGTACTTCCATTTCTAGAAATTTATCTCAAGGAAAAAAGATAGACATGTGCACAAACACATACAAGGTGGGGCAAAAGTGTGTGTATAGTTTTGAGTATGTGAAACACAGAGTTTACTCTTGTATTATTATTTATTAATTGTTGTATTATTTTCCATATGAACAACTGTAAACCTACTTTTGCCCCATACTGTATGTACCAGGATGCTTATTAATAATAATGTATTAATAATAATGAAAATTAAAAGGAAAATAGTTGCACATAATGGGGCTCTGGCTAAATAGACTGATCTATCCATCAATGTCACACTGTGAATTAATTTGAAAATGATGATTTATATTCATTTTAACTTATTCTGTAAATGTGCATTCAGTACTTGCTAATTTCAGGCACTGTTCTAAGTGCTAAGCTTGTAGCAGTGAATGAGACAGAGGCCCTACACTATATTTTCATGGGGAAGAAAGACTATTTTGATGGGGAAGATAGACTAAAAATAAGTAAATAAATATACTACATGACATGGAGTCAAAGGATGATAAATTCTTTGAAGGAAGGATAATGTTTAATAAGGGGGTTGGGGCATCCCCCAAGAGAATGACTGGGGATGTGCTATCTTACATAGAGCAATCGGGGAAGACCTCTTTGAAACGGCCGCCTTTGACCGAAGACCTGAACGAAGACAGGAAATGAGGCATGTGATATCTGTGGAGAGTTGCAGGCAAATGCAGTGGCCTGAATGCTTGGCGATTTTGAGGGGCAAAAAAAATAAAGCCTGTAGCTGGAGAAGAGTGAGCAAGGGAAAAATATGGTAGGAAATATGGAGAAAAAGCCAAGGACTAGATTTTGTAGGGCTTTATATGGGCCATTGTAAGAACATTTGTTTTTTTGTAAATGTGATAGAATGAATACCTTGAAGAATTTTGAGCAGGGGAGTGGTCGGATCTGTCTTATATTTTAAGACAGTGTAATAAGTAGGCTAAGGACAAAACTGGAAGCAAAGAAGCCATCTAGGAAGCTATTTCAGAAGTCCAGGGGAGATAGTGGTAGCATGGACTAGGACCATAGCAGTGGGGACAGTGAGAATTAATTATACTGTATGTGGGACTTTCACTTACCTCTAAATAGAACTAATACAAGAAGCCGATATGGTAGCTTTGGTGGCATATAGGAGAATGAGGAGTAAAAGATAAATCTTTAGATTTGAGCCTTTGTAATTGACTAAAGATGTGGAATACTGTTGGATAAGGAGGTCTGAGTACAAAGTGGGTGTTGTCAGGGCCTGGATACCACCTGGCCATTATCACCTGGATGATATTCTAATAAGTGAGAACTGAGTCAATTTAAATAATCACATGTGCCAAATGCTGCTGAGAGTGGAGTAAAATGAGGACTAAAAATGACCATTTGAGATCACACATGTGGGTCACCTTGGTCTCAGTAGCAGGGAGAAAAGCCTGATTGAATATGCTCAAAAGTGAATGGATTTCTTCAACAAATAAGTTGATATAGGGGGAAATTGGGATGGGGGAAGCAACCTATAGATTAAAACATAATTAAAGGGCACATCAGCCCTGGCTGGTATAGCTCAGTGGACTGAGTGCAGGCCTGCAAACTAAAGGGTTGCCGGTTCGATTCCCAATCAGGGCACATGCCTGGGTTGCGGGCCAGGTCTCCAGTGGGGGACATGTGAGAGGCAACCACATGTTGATGTTTCTCTCCCTCTCTTTCTCCTTCCCTTTCCCTCTTTCTAAAAAGAAATAAGTAAAATCTTTTTAAATTAAAAAAAAAAAGAACACATCATCCAGTCACAAAGGGAAGGAATTTATTGGATCCTGAGGTGATTACTATGCAAATACTGACTTGATTTTGATGATATTAACTAATTTTAAATTTATTTTAAAATGAGTTCTGTGGATATGTGAAAAAATAAAAGTCCTTGTCTTTTAGAGATGCATGTTGAAATGAAATAATATCTACGGGTAGACAGTTGTTGAAGCTGGGTGATGAGTACACTACTCTCTCTAGTTTTTTTATGTTTGTGTGAACCCTGAGAAGGAAATATCTGCTCAGAAGGACTCCTTGTGGTTAACTGGACACAAATTCATAACCAGAGTCTAGCAGTCATTGCTGACAAAGTCCTCTCGTGGTATTCTGTATTTCAGGGAAAAGCCACAGACTGAGCTAATCCTGTCTAGTACTGTGCTCCTACCCGTCAGTCAATTCTTACAAAGGAGTTCCAGGTGTAGTCTTTACACCAACCGTCTGAGACTTGTCCTGTCCGATGGGAATGGCACAGCTATATCTTCATTTGCATCTTTAGTGACCAGACATAACAACTAATCAGAACATGCAACTCTGACCAATCAGGACAGTGCTACTTGAACCAGACTATGTAAGCTTGGATTCCTCATTTGCATAGATATGGACCAATCAGGGACTCAGGTGGGAACTTGCTCTAAAAAAAGTGGATTGCCCTTTGAGTGCGGGGAGGTCACTTTATTTCCAGTGGGGGCTGTGTCTCCCACTTTTGTAAACTGTTAACTCCAATCTTTTTTCCTTTTATCGCATCCCATACTGGACACTCCTGTTGGCATTAAACTAGTGGCAGAAACTTATGTTGACATTTTTGGAATGCTCCCTAAGTTTATAAAGATAAAATCAAAGAATCTTATTTTAAAGAGGTAAAATTGAAACCTTGATCAGAATAACAATCTTTTATGTGCAACATGCTCTTGTAATACGTTTTCCATGAATTTACAAATTTATGACACTTCTAATGAAATACCCTTGAAAAGAAAACTTTAAGTCTAATTTTTAATTTGCTTGTTGCCTGCAAATAGAACAGGTATCTCTGAATTTCTAAACAAAAATAAAAGTAAATCGTGAAGAAATGAAAATTGAGAATATATTATTCATTCCCAATCGCGGTCTCAAAAATTTCCAGATTAAAAAATATTTAAATAGTATGTGGGATCCAATCTCATTTTAAAAAAATTTTTGACAGTGGGGTTAGTCAACATAATTAAAAAAATATGTTTGCTGATCTCTATTTTCTAACCTTTATGTATGGCATATAGATAGATACCTTGTTTAATTTTAAGTGTTAAAAAAGAAGACGGGGCTACCAGCTGCTATTGTACTTTAATTAACAGAAAGTTTAGTTACCAGCCCACTTTAACTCTCCCAGAACCCTCTAGCCCTGCGCAACTGCGAGGGACAGGGCGGGGGCGGGGGCAAAAAGTATGCGCAGGCGCAATAGCGAGACAGCGGTCTCAGGAGGACTGCGTCTCGGTTAAATGACAGCGCTTCCAGCCAATAAAGATACAGTATCATTGGCTTTCTTCCGAAGGAGGGCGCCGGAAGTCGGATTCGCCTTCGGTGGGGAAGGCGGCTACCGGAGTGAACGCGGGGCTGAGGTGAGTGGGCGGCGACGTTTTGGGGCTCAGTTCCGCGAGGTTTTCCCTTTCCAGACCCCACTGCGTCGTCAGGGCGCAATGGGGGAGAGGGAAGCCGGGCTCGGAGTCCGCTCGCTCGGCTCGCTCGCCTCCCTCTCCCGCGTCCCTCCGCGCGGCCTCCCCGCCGGTCGTGGAGCCCCGGGTGGACGCCGGCGGGCTCGGGACTGCCTCCGGGTGCGGAGGCCGAGCCGGACTGGAGGTCGGGCACCTGGTTTCCTAAGCCGTGTGGCTTTGGAAGGCACGGTCCCGGCCCGTCCTCCTCAGGGAGCAGCCCTGAAATCGCTGGCTGATAGGGGGCGGGGGAGGGAGGTAGACCACAAGCCTCTTCGTCCGAGATTCCTCCGGAGAGGCTTTAAAACTACGTCGTAGCAGCCTCGTCGACAGTGGACAAAGAGTGAAGTGTCCGGGTCGAGGCCCGGACCACGCGCTGTGACACCTGCCGTTACTGAAGACCGGCACGGCCTTGAAAAGTTCAGTCTAGAGAAGTGACAGAGGGATAAACATAACTTCTGTGCCGTGTCGAGTTCCTTTTATACAGTTAGACGCTTCGCAGTGTCCAGATTGAAGAGAGCTTGCCCCGAGCCGCTGGAAGGACCGAGGCTGAGAATTCCTGCCCTGGACCGTTCACTAACCTTTTGATCTGGTGCCAAAACCAGATCACAGATCTGAGACTTGGGATCCTTATCTCTAACGTGAAGTTGATGATAGTGCTTAACTCAGAACTGTCACGAAGATTAAGGGAGGGCGTAAAACAATGGTACCTGTTACTTAGTTGGCCTTTGGAAAATGGCATCCTAAGTAGAGGAAGGGGCAAGGTGCTGAGAAGCACAAAACAGGACTCAGAACCAAAAAAGGCTTGAGTGGGTGAAACCTAGGCTGTCTGCGTTTCTTCTGAAGTACCAGATCAGTGCCGGTTCTCTGCTTTTTGTAATTCCGTCGTTAATCGAGAACATTCTTGTCTGGGGATATGCACTGCAGTGTTTGGGTGTAAAGAGGTGAGAGACCAGTGAGGCAAATGAGGGAAGATGTTACCATGTGGAGAATCTGCGTGAAGAAAATGGAACGCTCTTTGTGTTAGTACTGTTCATACTACGTTCCTGTGTCTGAATTTATGTTAAACAGTTTTTAAAAACTGACTATAACTTTGCAGCTGTCATAAGCGTGTAAGTAAATGGAACAGTCCACATTTTATAATCCCCCACCCCATGCACTTTCATCTCGTTTTCCTTAATGGCTGTATTGTATTATATGCACGTTTTGTGTGTGTGTACTTCTACCAATATTTTTATAGCATAAGTTTTCTAGAACTAGAACTGTTGGTTCAAAGAATACCAGCATTAACATTTTTGATACTGCCAAATTAAATCCCAAATACGTATTTGTTTCCATGTCCATCAGTTGTGTATGAGAATTTCCCGTATTCTCGAGGGGGACTGGCCTGCCACCTAAGAACGTTAAGTGGTGGTGGTGATGGTGCCTTCTGTGAGGGCTGAGGTGAGTGGGCGCGCTCCACCCAGAAGGCTTCTCTGAAGGGCGGCCAGGGTTGCTAAAAGCCTGCTTCTAAAATTGGGGTGACCACTCTGAAGAAATGGAGAGGGAGGCGAGTGTGACCTCTGCTAGGGCAAAAGTGTGTTAGTTTATCTTTCCACCTCTACTTAGTGTTTGCATTTTCCTTGACACCTTTTGCCTATTTTCTCTTTTAATGCAGGGTTTAAAAAGACTCATTCAGTGGACTTTCGCAGAAGATCTAGCACCTTTTTGGGAGGGGTTGTTTGGGGTGCTGGAGGTAGAGTTGCAAACAAGACAGGCAATTAATTCTTGAAGTCATAGTGGTTCCCTTCTAGTGGGGATCGAATCAAAGAATGTTTTTAAAAGATCAAAATAAACTTTCAAGTATTTGCCCTTTGCTAGCTTGCAAGCATTTTTACCCCAGAAAAATGGGATTGCCTTTTAATTTTGCTTGTGATGTATTTTCCTATTTTTTTAATTAAATTTATTGGGGTGACATTGGTTAATAGTAAATATTATGTAAGTTTTAGGTATACATCTTTATAATATGACCTCTGTACACTCCATTGTGTGCCCATCACCTAAAGTCTAGTCTACGTACTTGACCCTTTACGCTCTTTGTCCTTCCCCACTCTCCTTCCTCTCTGGTAACCACCAATCTGTTGTGTTAAATTTATTTTTGGTAGTCAGATTTATTGGTCTTTTGCAGTAGTCTGAAAACTTGTAGTTATTTCCTTGATAGATTGCAAGCAGCTCTAGGATGGAGGCAGTGTTCCTTGTTTACTCTTGAAAGGCAGTGTAGTGTAGGGTTTGAGATGTTCACACTCTGGATCCTTCCTCTACTACTTACTCTGTGACCACACAAGCAGCTCAACCTTTCTGGCCTGAGTTGTCTTATCTCTAAAATGGGAGGAGCTTTCTATTCTCAGATTTCTCACAACCATGAGAAGAGTATTTAGAACAGTGTCTGGCATATAGTATACCCTCAAATATTATCCATCATCATAATCATCCCTGGATACTCATTGTCATATTAATAAACAATAAATTTATGAAGGAGTGAGCAAGCATTAAGGATGTTTGTACCTACTTCCAAATTCTCATTGATTTGGAACTCTCTTGAAATGAATGGAACTGCTCAACAAATTTATGAAGCTCCTGTGTATGTGGTTGAGGACACAGTAAGAACCATGATAGTCAAAATTTTCTCCTCGTCCAGCTTGTTGTCTGGTTGGGGAGGCAGATCAAATACTGGTACAGAGAGTAAATGCCGGGAGGCAGAATCTGCTTTTGGTGAATAAGCAGAGAAGTTCTTTCTTTAGAGGTGACATTTTAAGCTAGTGCCTGAAGCAGGAAGACCCAAAGGCAGAAGAAGCTGTTAAAGAATTGTGTAAGAATACTAGTTTGAAGACAATATTGCTAGGATTTATAAGGGAGAAGGGGTGTGGTGTAAGAAGAATTATGCTGGCCATTGTATAGAACAGTAGTGAAAGCAAAAAGATTTCTGGGGAAGCAATTGTATTCCAGCAAGAAGGAATAGTGACTTGGTCACCCTGATGAATTTGAGGTAGTGAAGGTGTGGAATCAATAAGACTTTTGACAGTGGTGGGGAGGAGAGGAGGTTGATTAAGATAAGCTTTAGGTTTCTGGCTTGAAATCCTAGGTAGGTAATGGGGACATTTTATTGAGAGAGGGAAGATTAGAAACTGGGAGGAATAGGTTTAGGCTTTTATGTGTATATCGGGGATGAAATCAACTTTTTTAAAAAAGTTTGAACACCTTATGAGACACCCAGAAGGGGCTCAGAGGCCTGGACTGGGGATGTAAAGAGTCATAAACATAGACCAGGGTTTTTCTACTTTGACAGAATATATTGGCATTTTTTGCTGGATAATTCTTTGTTGTGAAGGGCTGTCCTGTGCATTGTATGTGTTCAGCAGTGTCCCCAAAGTCCACCCATTAGATGGCACTAGCATCCCTTCAATTGTGACAATTAAAAATGTCTCCAGAACTTGCCATATGTCTCCTTGGTGGGTAAAATTGACCCTGGTTGAGAGCCACTGATAGAAATGGTATTAAAAGCTATGGCATTGTCTGTGATCACCCAAGGAAGAATTTAAAGGAGAAGTCTAAAACGAGTGGCCAGCAAGATTGTTGCAGATAAGTTCTTTTTGACCTCATAGTACTTGACAATTTCTGGAATTAATTAGCAGTGTTTAAAAATTGAGAGATGTTCCATAAAAATCTGGGCCTGTGCTTTCTCTTGAAAAATTAAAGAAACTGAGGAACAGTTCATCTTCATTCCTACATGGATGCTAATGTATAGAGATGTTGAGATCTGGCATGTGTGTGCCTAGTTCACTCTAATCCCTGCCCCATAGTGCTTCACTCTTTATGTTGCTTGCCTTTTCCAGTTTGTGAATCCCCAATTTAGAGACAAGAGGTCCCAGGACAATCCTCTGAGACACCCTATGTCTCATAGGGTGTCAAACTTAAAAAAAAATGGACTTGATTTCATCCCCTATATATACCCTTACATACATGTATAGCCTACTCCTCTCCATTTCTGATCTTCCTTATCTCAATAAAATGTTCCCATTATCCACACCGACATTAAACTTTGGATAAAGGAGAAGGGCAGTACAGGAGACTGAGTAAGAGTGGTTAGTGTGGTAGGAAGAAAACATAAATGTAGGCTCACAAAACCTGGGTGAGGAGGGGAGATGTGTTGAAAAGGAAGAAAATGCTGTTGATAGGTAAACAACACTAGAAAAATATCCAATGGATGATCATGTGGTGATTGCTGATGACCTTGATGAGCAGTTTCTGTGGAGTTAGGAGGTTGAAGCCAGATTGGATAATAACAAAAATGAATATGCAGAAGGCTAGTAAAGCAGTGAATTGGAGGCTGGTATAGTTATAGTAACTCACGATGCCTATGCCCACTGCCTCATTGATTCTCAGCATTCTCTCTACCGCTGTGGCTTGGTGGAAACTCAGCGCTGTTCTTAGAACTTCACAAATTCCAAGTATAAAACTGCCTCCAGTATATTATTTGCCATCTTTGATGTTGGATGGTGGTTTATATCTTGAAAATCTAATAAGATCAGTGTAAATGAGCATTTGGAAGGGAATCTTATCATTTTATGATGTACCTAAGCTTAAAATGAAATAGATGTTATTGTGGCCATAGAAGATACATTTGTGTTTGAAATTTCTGTAGCAGAAGTAGAAAACTTGTAGAGTATCTTGCAGAAAAAAATGGTGTGAAATTGTATCATCATTTTATCAAGCAGCTCAGATAATACCAGCTGTCTGGAATATAACAATTTTAACTTTGTCATAGTGTTCATTAGAGTTTTAAGTGTTTGCTTTTGGAAATCAATCTATAATGTAAAACAAAAGTGGTACATGCGATAGGGAGACAGCATGGATAGTTTGGCTATAGAGAAGAGTAGAGAAATAGGGCATAACTTGTGAGGTGTGGAATCTAGACTTTCTTTATAGGTGAAAACATACTACAGCATTTTTTTTTATGCTAGTGAAAGTATAAAGCAGAGAAGGAAGGTATTTGGATAATTAGAGTAGGATGGTACCCTTTCCCTATTGTAAGTGTTAGTTTTAGAAACTAAGGAGATCATTTTGTGCTGGGCCCCAAACTGCTTGGGTGGGAAAAGGGAAATATTCTGTCTCTAGGCATGCAGTGTGACAGGTTTGTTTTGTAGAGGCACTCTAAATCTTTGGTCTGTTTCTATAGGTTCTTGATCTTCCACAATGGGTGAGCCACAGCAAGTGAGTGCCCTTCCGCCACCTCCAATGCAGTACATCAAGGAGTATACGGATGAAAATATTCAGGAAGGCTTAGCTCCCAAGCCTCCACCTCCCATCAAAGACAGTTACATGATGTTTGGCAACCAGTTCCAATGTGATGATCTTATCATCCGCCCTTTAGAAAGTCAGGGCATTGAACGGCTTCATCCTATGCAGTTTGATCACAAGAAAGAACTGAGAAAACTCAATATGTCTATCCTTATTAATTTCTTAGACCTCTTAGATATTTTGATAAGGAGCCCTGGGAGTATAAAACGAGAAGAGAAGCTAGAAGATCTTAAGCTGCTTTTTGTACATGTGCATCATCTCATAAATGAATACCGACCCCACCAAGCAAGAGAGACCCTGAGGGTCATGATGGAGGTGCAGAAACGTCAACGCCTTGAAACAGCTGAGCGATTTCAGAAGCATCTGGAAAGAGTCATTGAGATGATTCAAAGTTGCTTGGCTTCTTTGCCTGACGATTTACCCCATTCAGAAGCAGGAATGAGAGTAAAAGCTGAACTAATGGATGCTGATGATAGCAACAATTGTACTGGACAGAATGAACAACAAAGAGAAAATTCAGGTCATCGGAAAGACCAGATTATAGAGAAAGACGCTGCCTTGTGTGTTCTAATTGATGAAATGAATGAAAGACCATGAAGGATGTTTCTTTTTTTGTGGTTTTTCTGTTTTCCTTTCAGTAAATACCATCATATGTTTGTTAATTTGCCCTTGGGGAGTCTTAAAAGAGATTTAACTAAGAGTTATGTGAAGAGCCTCACTCTCCAACTTCATCAATTATGAAGTGTCACAGGCAGTAATATCACTTTACAGCAAACATAGGCAAATGAATACGACTACATTAAGAGTAATCAATTTAGCTCTGGCTGGTGTGGCTTAGTGGATTGAGCACTGGCCTGTGGACTGACAGGTCACTGGTTTGATTCCCAGTCAGGGCAACGTGCCTGGGTTGTGGGCCAGGTCCCCAGTTTGTGCAAGAGGCTACTGATGGATGTTTCTCTTGCACATCAATGTTTCTCTCCCTTTTTTTGTCCCTCATTTCCCCTCTAAAAAGTAAATAAAAAATATTTTTTAAGGAAGCGTAATCAACCTAAAAAGCAAAGTACCGCTGTTGTGTGGAACATTCCTGTTGTAGGAAACATTGAAGATGATACTTAGTAATAGCAAACTTTCACTCTGAAAAGTAGATTCGTCATTTGCTTTAAGAATGATAAATAAAGGATATCAAGCTGCATAAGTATGACATTATGGAATCTATATTTTACTTAAAATTTGCTTAATCTCTAAAAAATGATTTTAATATGTTAAAAGAGAGGAACCCCACAGAGTTATAAAACAGAAATTTTATTTGTCCTCTTGACTCCTCTTGTCTTGGCCTCTTGTCCCTGTCCTGGTTGGGTCCCATAACTTTTTTTAGTCATTTGTATAATAAGTCCTTTGATCACTTTTAGTTGCAACCATTCCTTTTAGTAATAAAAATGTTTATGTAATTAGCTGTACATTTTTTAAAAATCAAATTTATACTTGCTTAAAGCTGGAAGCCTGCAATGGGAATGTAGTTTTGTGGCAGAGACAGGTGTTCCCTGGAGAGCGTGTATCCCCTGAGTTATGTGGCTTAGATAAGGCTACCCTGCTGCGGATTACAGTTCCCCGCTCCCCTAGTAGCTACATATGGTTACGTGACTAAATTCTTAGTGGAATATGAGGGTAATAATTCAGGCCTGCCCCATAAAAATTTCTTGTATGATCTTTCATTTTCATCTGCTGACTGGATGGCCACACCCAGGATAACTTTACCATTTTGAAGATGGTAAAGGTTCACTCAGTTAGGGCCCTTGAATGGCTGACGACTAGGCCTTCCTTAACTGCACTCCCAACCCCCCGAACCCCAGCTGATTTGACTTTATATGAGTAAGAAGTCACCATATTTTGATCACATTTTATTTCTGTATTTCTCTTCTCCTTCCTCTAACCTCCCTGCCACCAAAGCTTTGGTGGAGAGCCTGCCTTGTGTTTGAGTATCTTTGCTGGTATTTCTCTTAATACAGGCCAGTGGTTGGTTCTCAAAGTGTAGCCTTGGGCTAGCAGCATTAGCATCACTTGGGCTTTTGTTAGAAATACAAAGTTCAGACCTCACTCCAGACCTACTAAATCAAACTCGAGGGGTGGTGTCCAGCAAGCTGTGGTGTATAGAAAGCCCTCAGATGATTCTGGTACAAATAATTAAGGTTTAAGAGTCACTGATAAAGGTAATGCCTTTTCCCAGATGTCCACTTTTGATTTTTCCCTCAGTCTGGTTTCCAGTATACCATCCTTAAGGAATGTACTCTGCTAAGGGCTTTAGCTGTGTAGCTGCCAAAGACCAGTTTAAAGTGACCATAGGTCAATTCTCTGTGTGAAACATTCATCCTTCTCTTTAGGAATCTTAGGGTGTAGGCTATTCCCAAGTATACCCTGTTCACATTTTTTTTTTTCTGGCCTGTATTTTGTGTAGGTCTCTGGGCTCCAGAGACTAGAATACACAGTCCAATCTCTTTCAAGGTTAAATTGAAGGGGGAGGGGAATCAAGCTAGACGTTGCATTAACACTTGAGCAACTCTCAAAAGAATTGTCTTCTTTGTCCTCAACCCTTTTATAATTTTGAGGGCCTTGGGCTGAAAGGTACAAAAACAATTTTTGGCTGCTTTGCAAAGCTTTGCAGGGGGAAAAACCTAATTGAATCTGTAATGTTACAAGATTTACAACATAATTTGTATATGAATTTGTGTTGGGGAGAGGATTAAGGGATTTAAATTCTGCTAGGAATCTTAAAATCTGACTTTGAGAGGATATTATCTTGTAGGTCTTTTAAAAGAGTTGCTGTGAACTATTGCACTGGTATAAAGTAGCACTTGTGGTCTCATAATTACAAATTTAAAAGTTTATATAAAATCTTGCAGTCTTGTGAAGATTAAAATACATCTCTGCACACCTGGTTGTAGTGGGTATTGCTGATAGATTGATTCCTCAGAGTGAAATATCTGGAAGAGTAGCCTGTGTACCTCTTGAAATTACTATTCCAGGCCCCAGACCACAGAGATTCTTTTTATTCTGGGGTAGCCCTGGCATTGACTTTAAGAATTGCTTAATTACTTTACTGTACAGTGGGTTCAGGGAATATCGCATTAGTCAGTCCTCTCTACTTGAACTAGTTTAAGCAAAAGGATGAATCGTGGAAAGGATACTGTGTTATATGATTGAAGGATAAGTAGACCATCCAGACTATGCAGAGGATTGGGAGGTCTCCAGGGCAGCTGGAACTCAGACTCCATCCAGACCCCCTCTGTCTCTCCTGTTTTCTGTCTGTTAGCCTTATTGTCTGCTTCATTCCCTTTACAGCCCAGCTTCTTCCATGGTATTGCTGGAGAACGTGGCTGCTGATCATTCCCAAGTGTTAAGTCTTTCTGCACTGCTCTCTGGGCATTGTCTTTCAAATTAAAAAAAAAGAAAAAGTGAAAGGCTAATTAACCAGCCTGGGTGGAGGAATTAGGGGTGGGATTCCTGATTCCAGCTGGACAGATAAGGTGGGTCCCGTAAGAACTTGACAGTCCCCAAATTGTCTGCATGGGAGTAGGTGTCCACCTCCCAGGGGAAAGGAGGTGCTGAGCTGACCGTACTGTAGATATCTACAATAAATTAAGCACATTAAGTTCTTGATATAAACAGCAAAAATACAGATTGTACTAATTTATTGTGCGCGAAGCTGGTCACCCCCCCCCATTCTTTCATGTATTCATTGTATTCATTGTGTAGTTAGTATCGTCTTTCTGTGCTTGATACTTGTTTAGTTGCTGGGGGTTTGGAGAGTGGGGAGGAAAATGGAAGAAAGATGAACAAGAAGAATGCGTTAATTTTTGAAGGTGTTAAGTTTACACCTTAACCATGCAACTATCACGAGTAACATTCCAGAGACTCTTGCTTCCGATTATATCCCTATTGCCTGCTCATAATGCCTCGTTCACTTTCTGTTTCTGATACTGTTCACATTCCTTAAGGGCTTTGGAAGGCAACTTCAATTGGACTGTGTGGTCCTTCAGAAAAGGCCTGTGCTAGGTCTTGAGGTCACTGGAAACAGCAAGTTCAAGGGTGTTGTGAGGAAATAAAAAGTTGACATGATTTGGATGAGAAAGGCTGTTGTGGCCACAACTTAGGGAGGAGGTTAGACTTGGAGAAGCAGATGGAGGGCAGATTACAGGATTTAAAAGGCCCAAGAAGGAGCTTGTTTTATACTAAATCTGATGGGAAATCGGTAGCAAACTTGTATAGGGCTTTGTTGACACTGTTCTAATCACGTCAGGCACAAAGTCATTTTGTCCTCACAACAACCCAGTGAAATCAGTATAATTTTTACACTGATTCTACAGATGAGGAAGCAGTGGCTCTGAGAAGTTAAGTGATTTACCCAAGGTCACCAAGACAGTGAGTGGCAGAGCCAGGATTGAAAAGTTCTAGTTTCAAAGCCAACACAGTCAACCTCCATACTTGACCACCTCTCTACTGCATCATATAGTTAATAAGTCATAATAAGTAGTGTAGTCAAGAGTGGAATCCAGTATTTTGACCTATGAACTCCATACTCTTGGGTACTACATACTGGGCTGAGGGAGGCAGAGATTTGTACATGGAAATAATGAACTTTCTTTGGACATGTTAAGGCATTTACATCTTAGACTTCTGTGGATATTTTAAGGAGATAACTACATACCATCACTTTATGAAACTGAGGGTCAGTTTTGTGGTTTTGTGGCTACAAAGCACTTAGCATAATCTCTGGCACTTAGTAAAGGATCAAAGTTCAACTATTCTTCCTGATAAGTCTTTTGTGTTTTGCATGTGGCACTTAGAATTAAAGACTGTAGAAGTGGTTTCAAATTGCAATGTAATGAATGTGACAGTAAGTGGCACTCTTACCTCAAGTTTAGTAGCTGCAGCCAGGTGGCAGAGGAGAGGAATAAGATGATGTAACTCAGAGGTTCTGTTTCTGATACTGAGCTTTACTTCATTCAACAAGTGAGGCTTGCTGCCTGTGTCTGACTGGCCTTTCTAGTGGAGAGAACAGGGTGTGAACTCTTCAAAATAATCAGTATTGTGTTGTGAATAAGAATCTTATGATCAGAGCCTTTCACTCAAGGCTGCCTAGACAAGACTGGGGGAAGACCTCAGCCTTTCCTGGTTAGTAGTGAGTAAGACAGTAAGATGCTTCTTGCCACTCTAGGTTTGGAATAAGGAAAGTCATTCAAAAGATGGGAGTCCAGTGGAGGTGTGGTTGGCCAGGAAGGCATTGTATCAACTCTACAAAGAAAGACGCCTTGCACTTCTTTGCTGATTTTCACATTCATTCAACAAATAAGGGGATCTACTATGAATACCATGCAACCAATTAAGAACCATTAAGAATGAGAGCACTGATATGGAAAGATTAAGATATGATAAAAGCAAGTTGCTGGGTATAGTCTGAGCCCATATATGAGTATGCATAGTCAAATTGGAAAATTACATAAAAACCATTTCATGTGAGGAAATTGAGACTCAAAAGTAACTTGCCACACATGACACTTCAGCAAGTAAATGGCAGAGTTGAAACAGTTTTAAAAGAGGAAGAAAGGGAAAAAAACAGGCATGGTAGAATTTGGGCTTTACTATTAACTATGGTAATTATGGTCCCTATTTCATAGGTACCATCTAATGTAGAGGATGAAATAGAAGACCCATTCTAATTGTCCCCAAGCAACATAGTCAGGTCTCAGGCTTGCTAATTGTGTGGAAACATCGGAAGTGCTGCGGTGGGGCCTGGAGGCTTGGGCGGGGCAGGAGCCTGGGGCTCTGAGTTACTGCTGCCTCCTAGGGACAGTGATACAAAAAAGGAGGAAGGCATGAACAATAGAAATAAAAAGGGATATTACTATAGATTATATAGACTAGACAGAAAGATGAAAATATTGTAGATGAATAGGGAACTTGAATAGCTAATGATTTAAAAAATCAGTAATTGAAATATCAGAAGAAACTTCGAGTTGTTTGAAGTGGTTTTGTTGGCAAGTTCTACTACCAAAGATTGCTAGAAAGAAAAAAAAATCTAATCTTATGCAGGCTCTCTTAGAGAATAGAAAAGAAACATTCTTCAGCTCTTTTTATGAGACTAGCATTAAAAACACACACATTAACCTAATAATACATAAAAAATAAAAGGTAATATTTTATGGCTAAACTATGTTTAGTTCAGAAATGTAAAATAGAAAATTAATGTAATCTATCACAATAGATTAAAGGAGAAAAATCACTTGATCATCTCAACAGATGCACAAAAGGCATTTTATAAAATTTAGAATTCATTCATGAAGAAGAAAAAAAAGAAAACCTCTTAGAATATTTAGGAATAGAAGAGAACTTCCTTAATCCAATAAATGGTAGCTCCATAAAACCTGCAGCATGTATTATAGCCAAGGTGGAAAACTAAAATCTCTCCTTTAAGAGATGGAATGAAACTATGATGCCTATTATCAAAAGTATTAAATATGTACTAGATTTCTTTTTTTTTTTTGAAATGGACTCTTCCAGGCAAATTCCTGGCAGCAAGAATGGATGGGCCACCTCTCAGGCCGGGTGCCTAGCACTGGTCCCATCAACACTTAGAAGGCCGACACCAGGTTCATGCAAAGAGGGCCTAATGAGAGGGCAGGCAGGGTAACAAGTCAAGAGCTTGGAGATCAGGGACCTGCACCCATGAGTGGCTTTGTCACTAATTTGTATGGTGCCTGGAGCAACCTGCTTCTAGCTCAAGCCTGTACTAGATTTCTTAACCAGCATGGTAAAATAAAAAATGTATTGAGCCCTGGCTGGTGTGGCTCTGTGTATTGGGTGCCGGCCTGTGAAACAAAAGCTCACAGGTTCAATTCCCAGTTGGGGCACATGCCTGGGTTGTGGGCCAGGTCCCCAGTAGGGCATATTCAAGAGGCAACTGATTGGTCCATCTCTCATACATTGATGTTTCTGACCCTCTTTCTCCCTCCCTCCCCCTCTCTGTAAAAGTACATAAATAAAATCTTTTTAGAAAATGTATTGAAAAGGAAGAAACTAAACTGTCATTATTTGCAGAAAATGTTTTTCTACATAGAAAATTCAATCTACCAATAATTTATTAATAGAGAGTTTACTGGTTAGAGAAGAAAACATTCAAAAATGCATTTCAGAATATCAGCAACAAACAAAACATTTTAAATAAGATACTGTGCAAGATAGCATCAATAATATGAAGTACCCGGGGAAAAATCATAGCATAAGTTGAAAACCTCTATGGAGAAACTTTTTAAATTTTATTAAGATTTTAAAGAAAATGTAAATAGAGGAGAAACTATGTTTATGGATTGGTACAGTCAATATTGTAAAGAGGGAGGTCAAATTTACCCCACATTGATCTGTGAATTCAATGCAAGCCAATCAAATTTTTACCAGGTTATTTTTTATTTTTAATTTGATAAAGTTATTAAAAAAGTGTATAGGAGGTTCAAAGGCCCCAGCTAACCAAGATGACCTTGTTAAGAGGACTAAGGGGAGGATTTGCCTTATGTGATGTACAGGGTCCAGCACAAATAACACCCTTTCTATTACAAAATCTATTACAAAATCATAAGCGTGTAATTCCGTAACATAACAACATCACACTCAAGCATACCATATGGCATTTTAGGTGAAATGTTCAAATTAAAACTAAATTATTACAGCCATGTTATTACCTTACCAACCACACTCAAGCAGGCGTTACTTCTGCCGGACCCTGTGTATAGGAACACACGTACAGAGGGGCTTCAGAGACAGAAAGAGAAAATAGGGCATAAAGGACATTGTGAGCTAAGGGTGATGTCAGATGCCTGGGGCCTCAGGGAGGAGGAAGTCATTTATCAGGCAGGAGGAGCAGGATACTCAGAAATTAGTTGTCTGCCCTGCCCTATAGATAGGTCAGTAAGTTTTTTTGATAGTAACTCTTATTATGGGCAAGTCCCCTAATTTAAATTCTTTAAGGGAGAGGTAAAAATTTCTTAGGAGCCCTCAGTGTCTTCATTGCCCCAGTCTTAATGGTTCATAAACAAAAGAAAAGGTGCTTATTTAGCCTTGAAGTAATGAGAGAAATGCTGAGTAAGCCACAGTAAGATGCTATTGTATCCTTACCAGTTTGGCAAACAAAAAAAATCCCCACAATTATATATATACATTCAAATACATACATACACACATATATATATCCGGGAAGCTTAGTTGGTTAGAGTGTCTGTAAATTTAAGTTTATGCAATGTTCTGTACATCTGTTATATTTTCCATCAAATGATAGTTGAACCTTAAAGCCATGTTGTGGCATCATCATACACCCATCATATTGGAACAAATTAAAGTCTGACAGTACTGATATTGGCAAAGACGTGGAGTTCTTGTTACCACCGGGGAGAATGTAAGCTGGAATAAGCACTTTGGAAGACTGCTTATCGTTCTCTTGTAAAGTGAACTCCTATGAGAAGTGAAAAGTGACAATATGGAGCCCTGGCCCAATAGCTCGGTTGGTTAGAGCATCATTCTGATATGTCAAGGTTGCAGGTTCGATCCCCAATCAGGAATCCATAAATAAGTGGAACAACAAATCGATGTTTTTCTCTCTTTCTTACTTCTTCTCTCTCTGTGAAAACAATAAATTTTAAAAATTTTTAAAAAGGCTGATGCCTTTAAAAAATGACAATGTGGTTCAGGGACAAAAGGGGTAAATAGTAAAATGAAATAAAATAAGACAAAGTGCTCACCAGAATTGCTAAGATGTACATCCCTTGAACTGAAGATCATGGTTAACTTTACTCTGAACCTGGATTAAAACATTAATAAGCAAATAGAAAAGGTGCCACATTGGACAACACGCTCAACACCTCTCCCACCAGCATGGTATCTGTATGAAGAAGTACTGGGACCTGCCTTTTCAAGATGAGACTGCAGATAGGACTTCCCACAGTGACTCAT
Source organism: Trachops cirrhosus (assembly GCA_028533065.1). Classification (NCBI taxonomy): domain Eukaryota; kingdom Metazoa; phylum Chordata; class Mammalia; order Chiroptera; family Phyllostomidae; genus Trachops; species Trachops cirrhosus. Next base: position 13,914,839 of record CM052546.1, read on the forward strand.
ACATAGCCCAACAGAATTTTCTCCATGATAGACCCCTTCTCGTCCTTTTCAGTTTCATTACCAGGAGGCTCACTGAGCTATTAAGGGTAAATTTTCACACCCCTCCCCATTTCCTCTACTCCGAAGAGGTTTGATTATGTGGGCAGGAGCAGTATCACAACACTTGCTTCTAAGAGAAGCAAGTAACTTCTAAGAGAAGTAAATGTTGTGGTAGCTCAGAATGCGGACCTGTGCTGAGCCACTGTTTTCTGTGCTGTGGGGCCAAGAGCCCTGGAGTGCACAAAGCCAGCTCTTGTGCTGGTTTGTGAGTAACCTCAAGCTTGTCTCTCTGGTATTCATCCATAGTCGCTAAATATAAAAACTCTACAAACACAAGAGCTCTCTATCAATGCCCCAGGATTGTGAGGGGCGTGTCTTTGTAAGTTAAAAAAGCCCAGCTTTGGTAAAATGCCATTTTTGTAAGAAAAAGAATGACACACATTTGGAGGGGGCAGGTTTTCTTTCTCCATCTGCCTGCCCCATCCTTTTCTGGGAAGGGGTCTGTCGTGGACATTTGTTTTTGCTGCCCAGCATCCAGTTCTCCCCCTGAAGTGCACTGCCCTTTCTTTGAGGGACCCGCCTCTCACTTGCAGAGCGTGAGTTTTGAGGGTGTGACCCAGGCCTGACTGACCCTGTGAACACAGAATGTTTAGGAATGTGCCTGTAACCCAGTTTGGGCCTCTGAGGGAATGTGAATCTCTGGGCTGGTGTGAGAGCAGTCAAGACGTGTTCTTGGGGTGTGGATATGTGCTCTGCAGGCCAGGGGAGGGACACGTGGAATCGGAGTGGGGAGCCTGCACTGGAAACAGCCAGACTCGAGGTCTCTGTCGACTTCACTGGTGCCATTAAAGTAAGTCTTGCCTGAAGCTGGACTTATCACTCATGGCAGTCAAAAAGTTCACTTTATGGTTTAAGCTAGTGTGAGTTGGGTTTTCTGTCATTTGCAACATCAAGCTTTTGGTGAGGAAAGAAGAGTCGGTTGGCATAAGATTGTTCCATGAAAAGTGGTCAGTAGTAAGGGCGAAATTTGTCTTGTCAACGTGCCATCCTGAAGAATGAGAGACCTGGAGTTTCCCATGCAGGTGTGCCCAAGGTCTCTGGTCTGAAGTAGCCCTCTCAGCACCGATGTCTGGCTGGGGCCATGTGGAAAGCACTGGATGCAAATGAGATCTCTGAGGCCACAAACATAAAAGTAAAATGAAAATGAAAAGACTTCCATCTGAGGGGCAGCCTACCCACTGACAGGGGTTTTAATAGGGAATATAAAGAAATGTTTTGTACCTTCTCCTGGATCCCATTGTTTTCATGCTGTTCACAACTGTCCATGATATTCTGACATTAAAATGTTTGTGTATAGAGAGAGGTACCCAGAAAAATACCAGAAAGGAGATCCATAAGGTTGATAGGGGGTATTTCATGGCCCTGGGATTATGGCCTTCGTTTTATTTATTTACTTTTATTCTTATTTCCTTTTTCAGAATTTTCTACGGTTGAATATGACATATAATTTGAAAAACTGGTTTTGTCTTTTCAACTATAGGCTTGCATTATTACATGTACTCTGAAAGGGAAGTCTCATGGCTAGCTGCAATCTGGAAGTCAGAATATCTGTCTCATAATTGCTTAATTTAACCTTTTACCCCTAAAATCCAACCACAGTGTTTCCCTTTACAAAAATTTGGGACTGAAGCTACGCAGAACCTAAATAAGATGTTGAGATTTCGATAAGAGGATTTTTGATTCAAATCAAGTGCTATATATAGGATTCCCTAGTGGGCATTGTGGTGGCCTCCCCACTAGCCATTCCACTGTAGCTCCCCCACTGTGTGTAGGGTGGGTTCTAACTGGACTGACATTTGCCAGATAATCCCATTAATATCACTTAAAAATTCATAAAGCAATTTAATTTATCTTTTGCAGTTTAGGTAAATAAGTAAAAAGATCTCTAGGTGCCCTTTTTTAAAATTAAAGAAAGAAATCAATTTAACTAAATAAATACAACCAGGTACAACAAACATGAATTATTTTATTAGAAAATATCACTCTTACAAAATTAAAAATAAGTAAGTTGCTGGCACAAAATTGCAGCATCATACACAGTGAACTCATTCCGTTCTGGTCCGGTAAGAAAAAGATGGCAGGATGAACAGAACAAAGGAGGGGAACAGACATGAGGGGAAGCAATTTGGAGACAGTGAAAAGAGGAAGAAGACGACAAAGTGCTTTAGTGAATGAGTCAGGCGCACAAGGTCAGCAAGAGGAACCCCTCCTGTAAGTGCTGTGCCGAGAGCCACACCATGGGACGGTTGCTCTCGAGCCTTAGCCTGGGGTAAGGAGATGCTCCCGTCTCTCTCAAAGGCACTGGTGGCAAGCTCGCCCTCCCACGTGGCTGAGGACTGCAGAGTGGTGGCCTTCGTCCAGGCAGGACCAGGCCAGAGGCACGCTCCCCTTTTTTTTTCTGTCTTCCAACCTGGGTAAATTTCTCTAACTTGGTTTTATGAATCTTGCCAAGTGGACCTGTAGTTACCTTTATGTTGTAATTTGAATTATAATACATATAGTTCTAATGTTTTCATTTGCTGCTTGGAGACCATCTTTAAGGAGTCAGATTTTCTGCCACTTTTTCTGCTGATGAAGGGAGAAAGCAAAACATTGACTTCATCTCCATGGTAGTATTTTAACCCAGTAGTTTCTAGGTAGTGCCTTTCTATATAATTGTAACTGACACTCAACCCACTCAACAACCGTGCCTGAAGAAAATTCACAATGCAACTTTCTAAACACAATTTAGAAACTAATTAATTTTGATACAAGCCTCCTTTGCAAAAATTACATTCCAGGGCTCCTTTTAAAAGGCAAACTTCCATGCACATAATCAAAGAATCATAGGCCTGGGTGAGTCTTTTATGGTCATCTTTACAAATAAACTGTGACATAAAGTCTCCATTTCAAGGAGTTAACAATTTAGATATTTTCACTCAATGATTTATTTTTTTTTAGAGATTGGAAAAGAGAATGTTTTAAAAACATTCATTCATAAAGTTTATTAGAGTGACATTAGTTAATAAAATTATATAGGTTTCAAGTATACCACCCAGTGTTTTGTTTTGTTTTTACCTGGGACCAAACAAATAGTTTATTTACCTTAATTACCATTTATAAGATGGAAAAACAGGTGTTCTCTTATGCGTGGTTCACTAACTGATTTTATTCTTTCTGGCTATTTACGTGAGTCCTTCTGAACCTACCAAATTGCACCCGTGTAACGACAGCCGCAGGAGAACAAACACAGCAGCTACCACACTTTCACGCTCTCTACGGTATTTAACGTCCAGAAGAGGGTCACGTGATCTTTACTCACAAATTCTGGCAAATTCAGTCACTTCCCCCTCCCATACTCATGTACATTGACACATTCTCTGGATGTCAGTAAATTTGCCCACAATTATATTTAAAACCACGATTTAAATATGACTAGTTTTGAAAGAAATTAATGACTTCTACTAAAATTACTCAACATTTCTCTGGGCGGCGCTGGGTCAATTGGTTGGAGTGTGGTTCCATAACCAAAAGGTTACGGGTTCAATTCTCAGTCAGGCCACATACCTAGGTTGTGTGTTCCACACCTGGTCTGGATGCTTACATGCATTTGGGAGACAATGAATCGATGCTTCTTTTTGCATCAAAGTTTCTCTCTCTCCCTTCCTCTCTCTTTAAAAGCAATGAAAAAAAATGTCTTCTTGTGAGGATAAAAAAAAAAATTACTCAACATCAAACATATTCTGGAAAACCTTAATCAGGATCCATTTTTTTCTATTATATCTGCCTAATACTAGTAATGCTAAAGTACCTTGGTCCACTTAAGGAAGAAACTGACATAGTTTTCCATTAAATAATATAGCTGACCATAGAACATTTAAATTATTTTCAAATTTTAGGTTAATGTTCTCGCTGCTGTCCTGCTACTTACCTTAATTCATCGTAGTATTTTATGGTGTTAGACATTACTGTCTGCATACTGATCACGGAAGCTTTAAATGTAGTGCCTCCTTTCTTCTCATTAATGCTGCTGCTAAACTTCACTTCTTAAAGAAAAATGATTATACTTTATGACATATATGTTTCAAAAGAGATGAGTATACTGCTGGAGGATACTGCCATCTGTGGCACTTTAATTCTTCCGTGGTGTATAACTTGATTGTAAGCATCCAGATAATATAAAAGAAGTTCACCACTTTTTTAAATTATAAAGATAAGATAAATATGATAATAAAAATCCAACATAACAAGATTATAAAACACCAAATAAAAATCTCTCTCATTCTTTATTCCCAATTCTATTTGGCAAAGATAACCACATTTAACTGTTTTTATTTCAAGTGCTTGTGGTCGTTACATCCTTAATACTGAATATTATATTTATACCTTGTTTTCTCTTTTCTTTTTTAAATTTATTTTCCATTTAGTCATTTTTTTCAGTTATACTTAGCATACAATATTGTATTAGTCTCAGATGTATACCCCAGCGATTAGACATAACTTACTTAGTGATCATCCCAATACATCTTGTGCCCATCTGACACCACACACAGTTATTAGCATATTATTGGCTGTTTCCATACGCTGTGCTTTACAGCCCCATGACTATTCTGTAACAACCAGTCTGTACTTCTTAATCCTTTCACCTTTTTCACCCATGCCCCTAATACACGTGCAACTGGCAACTGTCAAAATTCTCTATCTGTGAGTCTGTTTCTGTTCTGCTTTTTCATTTATTTCAGCTTTTTTAGATTCAATTGTTAATAGATATGTATTATTGTCATTTTATTGTTCATATTTTTAATCTTTTTTTTTTCGTTCTTCTTCTTAAAGAAGACTCTTTAACATTTCACCTAATACTGGTTTGGTGGTGATGAAGTCCTTTAGCTTTTTCTTGTCTGGGAAGCTTTTTTATCTGTCCTTCAATTCTAAATGATAGCTTTGCTGGGTAGAGTAATCTCGGTTGTAGGTCACCTGCTTTTCATCACTTTGAATATTTCTTGACATTCTCTTCTGGCCTGCAAAGTTTCTGTTGAGAAATTAGCCGGCAGTCTTATGGGAGCCAACTCCCTTGCTTTTTTTATGGGAGCTTCCCTCTGCTTTTCTCTTGCTGCTTTTAAGTTTCTCTCTTTGTCTTTAACCTTTTGCATGTTAATTATGATGTGTTTTGGTGTGGACCTCTTTTGGATTCATCTTGTTTGGGACTCTGTGCTTCTTGGACTTGTATATCTATTTCCTCCACCATGTTAGGGAAGTTTTCTGTCATCATTTTTTTTCAAATAGGTTTTCAATTTCTTGCTCTCTCTCTTTTCCTTCTAGCACCCCCATGACGTGAATATTGGTACACTTGAAGTTGTCCCAGAGGCTCCTTACATTATCTTCATTTTTTTAATTTCTTTTTCTTGTTGCTGTTCTGATTGGGAGTTTTTTGTTTCCTTATATTCCAAATCACTGATTTGATTCTCGGCTTCATCCACTCTACTGTTGATTCCCTGTGAATTACTTTTTCATTTCCGTTAGTGTATCCTTCATTTCTGACTGGTTCTTTTTTATGGTCTCTATGTCCCTTTTCATGCTGTTGAAGTTCTCATTAAGTTTCTTGAGCATCCTTATAACCATTGTTTTGAATTCTGTATCTGGTAGTTTGCTTGCTTCCATTTTATTTAGTTCTTTTTCTGGAGATTTCTCCTGTTCTTTCATTTGGGACCTGTTCCTTCGTCTCCACATTTTGGCTGCTTTCCTAAGTTTGTTTCTGTGTATTAGGTAGAGAGCTGCTGCATCTCCCAGTCTTCACAGAGTCGCCTTATGTAGCAGGTGTCCTGTAGGGCCCAGGGTGCAGCCTCCCCAGTCACCAAAGCTGGGCGCTCCAAGCGCACTTCTGTGTGGGCTGTTGCACTGTCCCGTTGTAGCTGAGGCTTGATTGCTGTTGGTTTCACTGGGAGGGATTGACCCTCAGGTCATTTGGCTGCGAGGACCCGCTGTGACTACAGCAGAGGGGCCGCTGTGCAGGAGCCAACCCTACAGAGCAGGAAATGCTTCAGGGGGGCTTTGGTGCTCACCGAGCCCACCCCTTGAGTGTGTTGCTTGTGAAGGGGGTTGGTGGTCTGAAGCTGTCCATCACCACCCTGTGTTTTGTTAAGTGGAATATATATGTGTATCTGTAAGGAAGAATGAGGACATTCTGTATAAGGTGAAATGAAGAGATCTTCAGATTACAATGTTCGTTTAAAAGAGAAAGGTGCAAGCTGATCAGTCTTAGCATCTGTAAGTGTGGAGCAATCAGACAATCGTGATGGAATCTAAAGCTCCTGGCACTAGCTGTGAAGCATTCTAGCCAAAAAGTCAAACCTGAATCCAGCCAAACCTCTAGTGCCAAGTTTCATTTATAAGAAATAGAAAGAAAAGAGTATGACACCACAAGAGAGAAAGCCAGAACATGGAACATTCCACAGGGCAGCTGACTTGCACAACCAGTGTGTGTGTGTTTGTGGGGGGGGCGGGGTAGGGAGTCCGTCCTAGATTACATGAGAGCCAAAGGCAAAGCAGGAACCTATGTGGGTCTGGACTTACACAAACCTAAGAGAACATTTCTTATTTTATATTTTTTTAGGATTAAGAGCCACTTTATTATTTTTTTGGTTCATTTTTTAATGACAGTTTACTTTCAATATAATTTTGTTTTGGTATCAGGTGTACAGCACAGTAGTTAGACAATCATACACTTTGAAAATTGTTCCCTTGCCTCTATATTTCCATGCACACCTACCTGGCACCACACATAGCTATCGCAGTGTAATTGACTGTATTTCCAATATGGTACTTTATCCATTTATTTATTTTATTTTATTTTATTTATTTTTTTAATCTTCACCTGAGGATATGTTTATTGATTTTTAGAGAGAGAGGAAGGGAGAGAGAAACACTGATATGAGAGAGAAACATTAATCGGCTGTTTCTCGCACACATCCTGATTGGGGATTGAACCCACAATCCAGGCATGTGCCCTGACCAGGAATTGAACCTGCAACCCTGTGGTGGACAGGATGATGCTCAACCAACTGAGCCACCTAAGCAGGTAATGCTGGTGGGAGTGAGGGTGCAGGGCAGAGGGGAATAAAGGGGAGAAAAAACTGGGACAACTGTAATAGCATAATCAATAAAATGTATTTTTTAAAAAATTTGTACTTCTTAATCCCTTCACCTTTTTTACCCAGTTCCTTATCCTCCTGTTCCCTTGGGCAACCATTAGGTCCTCTCTCTGTGTCTGTGAGTCTGTTTCAATTTTGTTTTGTTTGTATATTTTGGAGAACATATTTTGGACAATCAGGGGAATTTGATATGAACTCAAGAATTAAGTGCCATTGGAAAGCACAAGTTAAAGACACAAGGATGAGCATTGCAATGTTTGCAATAATTTTTTTAAAGGCTAGAAAGCCACCACATGCCAGAGGACATTTCTAGAACTCTTCCTAGCAGTGGGAGGGGGCCTCTTAGAGAGGAAGTTGGCAGAGTGACCCTAGCAAATATCCAGTAGGAGAGGCCTGGCCGGAACGTTAAGGTGAATTTGTTTTTAGCAGTTTTATTGAGAAAGAATTCGCATACCACATGCTGTTAGTTAATATGACTCCCAGTCCCATGGTTAATTTGGTCTACCTTACACGTGAATATGGGCACTTGCTGGTTGTTATCAGTTATGGGGGCAGACATATTAAGGGCAAATATGAAACTCTTGAAACATAGTTTATAGTGGAAAAATCTGGAGCTCAAGGACTTGCATTCTCATTTGAGATTACCCATCACGTGCCTTTGGGGAAATCAATCTTCTCTTGTCTGTTTCCCAGTCTGTAAAATGAAGAAGTTGACTCAGATCTCCTGAGTAACTGCTTGCTCCATGACACTATCTGTGCACACAGAGAACTAGCTGGAGATTTATGTTAAATGCATTTAAGGGCATAAAGGCGGATGACAAGGAAATCAGGAAGGAAAGACAGAGAAAGACCGTGGGTTTTGGGAAATCATTTAGTCTGTGATCTCCCTCTCTTTTGTAAAGAACACTTGGCTTTTAAATTTTCCAGACAAAAGTCAGTCTCCTAGGGCTGGGAGTGTTTGGGTCTGAGATGCTACCTCAGTGATTACTGACAACTGATGCCTGAAGCCCCTGGGGTAGGAGGGGAGGGGATGTCTTGTGTATACCACATGACATAGAATATTGAGGTCTCCTTAATTCCGCCCACGGGAGGGGCAAGGAATCACTGCTGGCAGGACTGTGTCTTCCCTAAGTAGAAGAGTTTGAAAGTTCAGGTGAAAGTAAGAGTATTAACACAAATTCCTCACTTTATAAGTTGTATAAATGAGGACTCTGAGACCCAGCAAGCTTCTAGGATGTAGGCCAGTTTGTGTTAGAAAAAGGCTTGTGATGGAGTGAGTGGAAAGGGCCATAAATGTGAGAGTAAGGAACACGCCATTCTCTGTGGTGGTCTCCAGCTCCCAGTCCACTGCCTGACACGTGGGGGGTGCTTCCTAAGCAGTGATCACGCAACTGACCAACTGACTGGCTTTCTGAACGAGCGCATGTGTTTTTATCTTTGTTCGCGGGTAATGAGCTGGACCCAGACCCAGTCTATTTCAGGCAGAGCACCATTTCTTTGAAGGAGGCTTCCTTTACTTGCTGAGAGACACTTTTTGATTGACTAACACTTTTTCTCTGAGTGTTGCTTCCTCTTTGTCGGTACTAAAGAATAAATGTCAGAGCCCCCACAGGATGTGTGTGGTGTGGCATGGCAGAGCACTGGAGTTTCCTTTGATGTGACGGTCCACGTAGCCGCATTACTAGAGGGATGATCGATAGCCTGAAGTACAGGTTTGCCGGGCTAGCCCTCAGGGAAGTGGCCGCCGCTCACGTGATAGTGGAGTAGCGACGCAGGTGAAGGAAGTATCCAGTTCAGTTGGAGAGTTACAAGGCACGTCAACAGAGCCATTCCTGGACTTTTCTTCTGCAGAACTCATGTTTTCACATCTTCCCTTCGGCTGTGTCTTTCTGAGGCTACTACTGCTTACAAGTAAGTCTGGGCATGGTCCTTTGCAACTGAGCAGTGCAGGGCAAAGATGTAAGGATGGCTGTCCTAATATTTGTAGTCGTGGAAGTCTGGAAGCAATCTAAGTATCTGTGAACAGGGAAGTGGACAGAAATAAATAAATTGCGATATATCCATGTTGCAAACAGTGAAACTGGCTAAACATAATGACATGAAATGTATCTAATTCATAATGTTAACTGAAAGAAGCAAGGAGCAGAATAATACATATAGTAGCCATCTATTTGTGTGTGTGTGTTGCAGGGTGTGGGAATACAAGAATGCCTCTTAATGTATAGACTCTGGGAAGGGGAGCTGGGGAATGGGAAAGAGCAGAGGGAATCTGCCCTTTTCACACACCTTTTAATGTTGTGTGACTGTTTTACAAAGTATGTTTATTTTTTTATTTTTTATTTATTTTTTTAAAGATTTTATTTATTTATTTCTAGAGAGGGGAAGGGAGGGAGAAGGAGAGAGAGAGAAACATCAATGTGTGGTTGCCTCTCATGTGGTCCCCACTGGGGACCTGGCCTGCAACCCAGGCATGTGCCCTGACTAGGAATCGAACCTGCAATGCTTTGGTTCGCAGCCCGCGCTCAATCCACTGAGCTACGCCAGCCAGGGCTATGTTTATTTTTTTTTAAAGGCAATTCATTTTAAACCTAAATACAGTCATATGTTAGTTTCTTACGCAAGCAAGGGTTTTTATTCATTATGTGCCTGGTGCTTAAAGAAAGAGAGAGAGAAGAGAGAATTGTGACAGGGTAGGTGCCTTTGTTGATGAACAGACAGCAGCCCGAATGGGTGAGCTGTTTTCCTGGCCAACAATGACTGACTATTTCCATCAGCCCCGCTCTCCAGGGCTCACAGGCCTGGGCCACAATTCTCTCCTAGAGCACTGGCCTTCAAAGTGAGGTTCCAAGAGCTGCCATGTCGGCAATTCCAGGGAACTTGTTAGATACGCAAAATTTTATGATTACTGACTGTACCCACCCCAGAACTGTTAAATCAGTAATTCTGGTAACTGAGCCCAGACGTCTCTGTTTTATCCAGACTTCCCAGTGATTCTGATGTCCCTCAAGTCTGAGATTCATTGCCTCAGTGGGTCTTCCTTCAGATAGGATAGCAGCAGTGGTTTCTTCTTTATTCTATTAATACAAGGCATTACTTGCACTTGACCTGTAGTGGACCCATCTCATTCGTTCCCTGCATCTTGCTCTCTTTTTCTCTTTCTTCAGGGTCTTTGGAAGGATTACGCACAGCCAGAGTGGGCCAGGATGCTCTCCTGCCCTGCAACTACTCCCCACCCACCTCTGAGCATCTCGTGCCTGTGTGCTGGGGCAGAGGACCCTGTCCTGTGTTTCAATGTCAGAGTGAGGTGCTCCACACCGATGGAAGGCACGTGACTTATCGCACATCCAGCAGATATCAGCTAAAGGGGTATTTGCAAAATGGAGACGTGTCCTTGACCATAGAGAATGTGACTTCAGCTGACAGTGGGACCTACTGCTGCCGCATCCAATTTACAGGCCCAATGAATGATAAAAAATTAGACCTGCAGCTGGACATCAAACCAGGTGAGTGGACTCTGGTGTGCTTTCCTTATGGGTAAGATTCATCTGCAGATTATGTTAAACATACTGATTGGTCTCACTTCTGGCTTCCCCAGTTACAGCCCTGGAGGTGACCCCCTGAGACCTACAGGACCCTCAGCAATGCCCAACCGTGTTTAATTCTTCTATGTTGTAGCTCATGGATAGGATCTATAAAATGGGAGGGAAGGCCCAGATCAGGGGCTGGGAGCCTGACTGCCCACTTGATTTACCTGGGGAGCTTGTTAACAACTACAGATGCTTGAGAAAGCAGCATCTCTGGAGGCAGAACCTAAACCCCGGGATTTTTCAGTCTTCCCCAGGATTGAGATGTGCTGAGCTGTGTGTGTGGGGAGGTGCGTGTGCTTGGATGTTTAAGATTTACAGAGCATGTACTTCGTGGCTGCTGGAGCTGAGTTCTGCTCCAACTCTGCCTCTTCCTAGCTGTGTAGTCCTGGGACAAGTTATTTAAACTTGGTGACTTTCTCCTCTATGGAATATGCTAATCCCTACCATGCAGGCCATTGGAACGGTTTTAGGAGATGTTTTATGAAAAGCATCAGTGTGGCCATTTGTGTGGCTATTTGTTCTATTCTTAGCAATTAGACTGTGGCAACGATGACCGTAACACAGCTCCTCAGATGTGTGACGGACATTTTAAATGTGCGATATCCTCTCAAGGAAGGTGTCCAGGTTTGAAAGTTGAGCGTGTGTTCCTCTTTATTTGTGCGTTTCTTGTTTTGTCTGCTGCCCCTTTGATTGCTGACACAAGCTCCCCGCTCTCGGAGAAGCCTCATGCTTGCATTGCTTTCTTGCTTTAGCCGAGGTCACCCCTGCCTGGACCCGGCGGAGATACTTCACCACTGTCTTTCCAAGGACGTCCACCACCGAGGGACATGGCTCAGGTGATTATTTCTGGGGTGTAGGAGGAAGCCTTTAGGTGGTTTCTGAGTTCAGAGGATTTTGAATACGGGGGGAAATGAGGAAACAGTTTAAGAGCAGAGGTATGAATGTTTTTGTACACGGGAAGCGGTGTTTCAGGTGAGGGAGGTCATGAAGATAAACCTGTGCTGGGAAAATGAGCCCAGGCTAGGGTCTGGATCAGTCACAGCCTGGCCCGGGGCCAGTGCCTTTGCCCTCTCTGGATCTCAGCTTTCTCTTCTGTCCAGAGAATTTTGGATTTCATGACCCAGTAAAATTCCTGACTCCCACCTAAAAGAATTTTGATCTACATATTTTGCCAAGTAAGGAAAGCAAAACTTCTGTCTAACATTGCCATTACTTTTAAATTAAGTAAATTTAATGTAATGGAAAACTCTTTACATTGCACTATCATTCCGTGATTCCTGGACAGGTGATGTTTTGCCTTGACTTGGCCCCAGGCCATGTTTGGGATTGGATTAGGTGATGTCCTGGACCTGTTCTAACTGGAATAGAGCCCAGCATCCTTTAAATTCTTTAAGTAATTAAGCAAGGACTTTTACATGCTGCTCTGGAAGAGAAGATAGGATCAGAAAAGCAGACCTCAGGTCACATTGATGGGAAAGGTTCATCTTAAATACTTTTTCCCAGAGACCTAGTCTCTCTGGAAATCTCTGGAGCTCCGTTTTTTATCCTGTAAAGTGAAGTCAAACATGGGTAAATCCCATTTCCTAATCTCATAAATGTCATAAACTGTACTTCGAGAGATTTAAATAAGAAATACGACTGAAGTGCTTGGCCCAGCGCCTGATCACGGTATACTCAGTACCTGTTAGTTTGTTAACATTATCAGTGAAAACCAGAGGCAGAGTGAGATTGTGGGTAAGTGCCGCAGTGACAGGCAGAATGGGTTCTACTGTCGGTTCTTCATACTGGATTTGTGAGCTCGGTAAAGCTGCTCAGACTCTGGGAGGCCCAGCTCCCTCGCTTCTCCAGTGCCTGCTTCACAGGATTGTTACAAAGACTGAATGTGATAATGTATGTGAAGTGCAGCATAGTACCTGGCCCACAGAAAACATCCAAAATTGGTTACCAGTGTAGATGCTAACTTCGGCTCTCTAAAGGTTTAATCTTTGTAGGTTCTTTAGTGATTGTTAGCCACCATCACTTATGCAATTAGTGAGGAGATGAAATATGGTGGGAACAGATGATCATCCATGTTGTGAGCTAATGGAGTTTTATTAGACATTTATTGTATGCTATTATTATATTTTTACTTTTAATTATTTTTATTTTTATTGATTTAGAGAGAGAGAGAAACATCGATTTGTTTCACTTATTTATGCATTCATTGGTTGATTCTTGTATATGCTTCACTAGGGTTCGAACCCACAACCTTGGCATATCTAGACGGTACTCTGACCAACTGAGCTACCTAGCCAGGGCACTATTATGATATTTTAAAAACCCTATAGCCACAGACCCAGAAGGGACTTCAGGGGTCATTTCAGCCCACTGCCCCATCCTGTGCTCCAGTGTTCTCTATCATATCACCACCAAGTAGGCACTCACTCTACGCCCACATGCATTCCTGACCAGGGAGCTCACTTTCTCATGAGGCAGTGCATTTCCTTAGAGTTGTCTGAACCATAAACAGAAGTCTCCTTCCTTTCAGTTCTTCCTTGTTTGTTCCTCACCTCTAGGCAAAAAAAAAAAAAGAAAAAAGAAAAAAAGAAATATATATATATGACCATTTCTTGCAGCAGGGAATACAGGCACAGTATCTATAATTTCAGCTTTTCAAACACCCCAAAAATATTTAAACAAACAAAAAAAGGAAGTGTATTCAAAATAGGAAAATAAATGAAAACTTCAAATTAGTGTTATTTAATTGCATAGCTATAATAGGTAACATTATGACAGTTACCCTCAAGTCAACTCATATGTAGTCATATGTACCTCTTCTTAATGTGGAATGCGGATGTATTTAATATGTTTGCTATAAAGTGGAGTGGAGCCTTAATAAGGTTTCCAAGGGTCCTGGAAGCTTCTGAATCCACCTTGAATACAAAACGAATGCAATCTCTCTTCCACCTGAAGGAGGCAGGACTGAGTCATGGGCAAGTCCTCAGCTCTGTAGGACTTTGAATCTCAGGCTTGCCAATTAATAGTTGTGTGCTCCAGGCAAAGTTCCTCTCTGAGACTCAGGTTTTCCGTCTGAAAAATGAGAAAAGAATAGTACCTACCTATTGTGGTGAAAACGAAAAGAAATTTTACATGTAAGGTGCTAAGCACCATGTCTGGCACATAATACATACTAGATGGTAACTATTAAATTCACATACTTTTAAGACCATTGTGCCCTGGCTGGTGTGGCTCAGTGGATTGAGCACTGGCCTGAGAAGTGAACAGTTGCTGGTTCGATTCCCAGTCAGAGCATATGCCTCGGTTGCAGGCCAGGTCCCCAGTTGGAGGCAACGGATAGCTCTCACACATTGATGTTTCTCTTCCTGTCTTTCTCTTTTCCTTGCCCTCTCTAAAAACAAACAAACAAACAAACAAATGCCAATGCATCCCACCCCCACTGCTGCCTCCACCAGAGCCAAATCTTGGTTTTCCTAGGAAAAACATTGCAACTTCTTCCAACTGTTCCACCATCTCGGTAGATGAGCATCTATGTGAATATAAGCCATGATGACCTAAAAGGGCACTAGTTTATTGATCATTTTCACTGTGAAATAAAGTAAAAAAGGAGAGAGAGAGAGAAGTCAGATAGTTTTAGGCCAAATAAATATAGGAAGCAGACACTGAATTTACGGTAGAAAGTTTTGTGTGTGGTTAAGATTCATGTTTACTTAGCAGTTCCACCAATGTAGTTTTTATACTTTAAATTCCTTTTGGGAAATAAAAACAAAGGTGACTAGAAGGTAATCTTTTTTCTTTCTGTTTTTTAAAAAAACAATTTTAGGCTGAGACTATGCTCATATGATATTAAAATCGTAGTCTGTTAAACAGGGGTTCTGTGTTAAAGGGTTTAGGCTTTTAGGCCACCAGAAAGTGACAGTGGCACTTAGGAAGTTTCGGAATCTCTGACTGAATCAAAAGAATGAGGAGGCATGCTCCGTTGTCCCACAGCCGTATCTACGAGGTCAGGCAGGGCCTGTGCCCCTCTTGTTCATCGCTCTGTCCGCTGGGCCTGACAGAGAGGATGCGAAGTGCATGTTCGTCGAATCGGCAGGCAGATGGATAAGAGAAAGGAAAGAAGGTGAGCTGGCAGCTGGGCAGTGTGATGCACTTGACAGTACTGACAATGCCAGTGTGAAGGCTGCTGAAGGCAGCAGGGTTGAGTGTACGCTTGTATTTACAATAGCCTAGATGTGGAAGCAACCTAGTGTCTATTGATAGACGAATGGATAAAGAAGATACACACACACACACACACACACACACATACACACACACACAATGGAATATTACTCAGTCACAAAAAAGAATGAAATCTTGCCATTTGCAACATCCATGCATGGACCCAAATGGTATTATGCTAAGTGAAATAATTCAGACAGAGAAAGACAATTACCTTATGGTTTTACTTGTATGTAGAATCTAAAAAACCAAAACAAACGAACAAACAAAACAAAAATATACTCACAGCAACAGAGATCAAACTAATGGTAGCCAGGACAGGGAGAAGGTGAAAAAGGCAAATGGGAATATCGTCAGTGACATTATGATAAATTCCACTGTGACCAATGATTACTAGACTTACTGTGGTGATTACATTGTAAGGTATATAAATGTCAAATCACTGTATTGTACACCTGAAATTAATATAATATTGTATACCAGCTATACTTATATTTTATTAAAAAAGAGTGCTGAAGGCATGTAGACCAAAACTGGAAGACAGTTTCTGCCATGCACTAAGCTGTGTGACCTGCTTAAGTCATTTCCGACTTCTCAGCTTCTTCGTCTATAGTGGAGCTAATGGTTCCTACTTAGGACAGTTGTTTTGAATGCCAAATGAGATATTTCAAGAGTTTAGCACGATGTCTGTACCTGGTAAATTGTAGCTATAGTTATTTTTATTTTCATTTTTAGGCAAGCAAATACCCTGTCTCCCTCTGTGAAAATGCCAAACTTTTTCGAGAAAATTGACATCCGTTATCTGTTGAAGTCTAATTATAATACAACGCCTGCCTGAGTGCTGTCAGTGTTGCTGGAATTTCGCAGACCCCGTTGGGGCCTGTGGGCACAACAGACTACATACTCAGCGTAGGTCTTCCTGGCGGAAATTTCCGTTTCATAGAACGTATGTGGCTCTGGGTTCATTACCTGGATTAAAAAGTCCTACAGTTGGTTCCTAAGTGTTCAGTAAAGTGTTTTGGTCTCCCAGTTCATTGTTGTAAAGAGTATGGGGTAGAATTAATTTCAGACAGGATTATTAGGCATCTTTAAGATTTTTTAAAAATTCAGATAAAAGAAAACATTTTTAACCATCCTTCTTCTTCTTTGTGGCAGAAACACAGACACTGGAGACCCTCCGTGATAAAAATCAAACAGTAAGTAACTATTTGTGTGTGTGTGAACTAGCATTGTGTTGAACTCAGAGAAAATAGAGCATGGCTTTAGCCTTCCTTCCTGACCACTCTTTCCTTGGGGAAAAATGCCTGTATCTTCCTTACTTTCAGATCCCTTGACTGTCACGTGTTGATGGTAGCAGTTCTAACTGCCGTGACATAGGCCTGGTGTAAGCACGGAGTGCAGTGAGGCATGTGAAGTGCCTGGCACATAGTAAGTGCTGGAAAACCAAAAAGAAGAAGCATTAGCATTTTCTCCCTCTTCGCAAAGTTCACAGCTGCATACCACTATGGAGAATTCCCTCCAGCTCCTCGAAATAGGTCTTTTTTCTTACTTCCATTACAATCCAATTGAAAAAGATTACTATTTTTTGTTTAAACTTATTTATTTATGTATGACAAGATACCAGTCAGGAACATTCTAAGCCAAGAATTTATATATCTAACTATGAATAAAGCAATATTATAATTAATGACAATTCTAGTGTCTCCCACCTTCTTAGAGTAAAATGGAAAACCTTTAGAAAGCATACTTAGAGCAATGACTTAGGGATCCTTTGGGAACTTATCCAGGGCTCCTCATTCATCTGACTCAGTCTGCCACTCGTGTGATCACCACGAGGCTCAGCGTTTCGTGCCTGTCCCTCCCCTGTCCGTGATCAGACACTGCCCCCCGAGTACCTCTGCGCACTGCGGGGCTGGACGCACGGCGCCCTGCATGTGGCACTCCCTCAGTAAATGTTTATTGAACAAATAGAAGGTTTAATTGTCTTTCCTTCCTTGTTTTAAAAGTGTTGACTATTGTTGGTTTTGAAGAGGGAACATGGACTGGAATTTTAGAAGGAGAGGACTTTTCCGTGTGACCTTCAGTTATCAAAAAAAATCAAACAAATGACAGCAATGGCAATAGCTGTTATTGATTAAGCATTTATCATGTAGTCAATATCAGGTCCTGTGCCAAGCATTTTATATTTTTGTCACTTCATTTTCCCAATAACTCTACGAGATGACTCAGCTCTTGGTGACAGAGCTTGGATTTGAACCCGGGACTCTCTGGATGCAAAGCTCTGGCTTTTAAGTCACTGTCTTTCTGTGAGAATAGAGGTTTCACTTCAAGACACCAAACTTCGACTACTCTGAAACTTTCTGGAACACCAGGGCATCTTGAATGAAGAAGATTCTACTCGAAAGCCCATTTTTGTTTCTGGGAGAGGGAAGTCCATTTACTAAGAGCTCCTCCTTTACCCACAGCACAGAAGGGCACATTTCATTCCCTTGTGAACTCCAAAGATTAAGCTACTCCCCTTCTCCAGGTGTTTGGAGGCTTGTTTAGAAGGGAACAAACAGATCAGGGTGGTTTCAAGGTCCCTGTACTCCCATGATGCTGTGAAAAGGATGTTCCAATGCACAGGTCAGGAAGTGGCTGAGCGTACAGCCAGTTCCTGGCCAGATGCTACAGTTCTGTTTGTGTTTCCATAGCAGATATCCACATCAACTAACGAGTTACAAGACTCTGGTGCGACCACCAGAATAAGCATCTACATCGGAGCAGGGATTTCTGCTGGGCTGGCTCTGGTTCTTATCTTTGGTGCTTTAATTCTCAAATGTAAGTCATTTGATGTTGTATGTCTCTCTCCCTGTGTTAAGAAACTCTTAACATAGGAACCAACATAAGCCTAGATAGAAATATAAGTTTATAATTATACCTAAATCTGGCTAGACTAAAACTCTAGTCCTTCCAAACCCTAGCAATAATAATAGCTAATTTTTATTCAGTGGTTAGTATGTAACAGGCAAGCATTGTATAAATGTTTTACATACACTTTATCATTGTCACCATCTTATAAGGTAGGTAGGACTATTATCCTCATTTTACAGTGGAGGAGAGTAGAGCTTAGAGAAAGTAACTCACTTTCCCAAGGTTTCAGAATCAGTGAGTGGTGGAGCTGGAATTCAAAATCATGCAGGCTGATCCCAGTACCTGTTCTCTTATCTTTCGTTAAGAAAATTAACCTTTTTAATTCATGGCATGTCTGAGTTTATTAGGAAGCCCAACAATGAAAATCCTTTCCTTCTGTGAATTTTTCTATCTTCTTTGTTTCCCAGGCATAGAGCTTTCCAGTGAGGTATCAAGTCCTTTCACTATTGGTATGGCCAGGACTGCAGCATTAGTGTTCTCCATCACACACTCAGCACACGCATTCTTCCCTAACTTACTTACCTTTATTTTCACAGTGTTAGTAAAGGCTGATTTATATACAATAAACCTCTTATTTGAAGTATATTCAACTTGGTGAATTTTAGTGGGTGATTACACCTGGGAAACTATGACCACGTCAAGGCCCAAACACTTCTTCCACGAGCCCCAAAGCCTCACGCACTTTTAAAATTGCGGTATAGCCTCTTCTCTTTGACAGCAGAAGCTAAGGCCGTATACCCCAGGACTCAGGCATTACAGCAGCCGTTCCTACTAATGTACAAACGTGGACTGCACGTGGGGTGAGCAACCGTCCCAGGCTCGCCCAGGACTGAAGGGAGTTCCTAAGATGTGGGACTTCATTGCTAAAACCGGGACAGTCCAGGGAAAATCAGGATGAATTGGTCTCCCTAACTGTGTGGCTAGAAGCTGTCAGATGCTTTATGTGCATGAAATCCTTGCAACTACTATATGGAGAAAGGTACTACTATGATTCTAACTTACCAAGTGCAGAACCGTTGTGCTGAAAAGTAAAGCAACATGCCCAAAGTCACACAGGTAACTGCTAGATAGAGGATTTGAAACCAGGGCCTCCTGCTCCGTACTATTATTATGTTATTCTGCCATTATTGCCAAACGGATTGTGTAGAAAAAGAAACTATTCCACCTACACACTTTCCAGGGTTTACCAAAGGTTCACTCTCTGGGTTTGTGAAGGGACCCCATGAATATGAAGTCTGTGTTTTGGTAAGGAGCAATGATAACTCTCACTACCTTTCTGAGCTCTCCCAAGGCCTGAATATCAGGGACCGTACTAGTATGTGTAAAAAGGGGCGAAAGGAGGGTGATGAGGAGTAGGAAGTCTGACGTTTTGTTTTCATACACACGCACACATACAGGGCTGGACAAAAGTAGGTTTACAGTTTTTACTATGGAAAAATATATAGTACAAGCCACACCACGACTGGTGTGGCTCAGTGGATTGAGCACTGGCCTGTGAACCAAAGAGTTGCCAGTTTGATTCCCAGTCAGGGCACATGTCTGGGTTGTGAGCCAGGTCCCCAGTAGGGGGCGTGAGAGGCAACCACACATTGATGTTTCTCTCCCTCTCTTTCTCCCTCCTTTCCCCTTACTCTCAAAATAAATAAGTACTTTTTTTAAAAAAAAGAGTAAATAAGGCATGCTCTCTCTTGGGAGCATGTCCACACCTTCCTTCCCTTTCAGACGTGCATCTTCTAAACTTTAAGGGACCCCAGAAGACTTGCAATGAGGGGAACAATGGGAGTGGCCTCTTTTCCCAGGCCAACCGCTTGCACCTGTGTCCAAGGCCATCTTTTCTCTGACTTCCCTGTGAGCCAAAGCAGCAATATTTAAGTCGACTCTTACTCATTGTAGAAAGTCTTTTTTCTCTTGGCTTCTGAAACACTGCTCTCCTACTTCACTGACCATTTCTTCTCAGTCATTTTTATTTCCTCTTCTGCTTGACTTCTAGGTGTTGAGATCCCTCAGCACTGGCTGTCTCCCTCTCTCTACACCTCTGTGTGATGGCCTGTAGACTTAAATGTCCATAGACTTAAATGTCATCCTTAGTATCTCTCTCCAATTCTCAGCGTGTCTGACCAATTGACAGTTCCACGTAGATGTCTCGCACATCTAACATGTCCTGTGGAACTCTAGAGGCTATATTGCACCTTCCCAGCACGCAACCTCTCCCTCCCTGGTCCTCCCATTACCTTGTTACACTGCCATCTATCTGGTTTTGAAGGCCAGAAAGCCAGAAGCCATCCTTGAATCTTCTCCTTTCTCACTCCTAACACACAATCCAAGTTCAATTCCTGCAGCCATTCTCCAAAATGTATCTAAAATCCATTCATTACTCTCTGTCTCTCTTGGTCACCACCTTCTGACAAACTGTAATCACTGCTTACCTCCCCACTTCATTCTACTTCCTTTTAATGCACCTTCCACATAGCAGCCCTCGGGATCTTCTTGGGCCCAATCACATCATATTTGCATCCTCTGTTATTTCTTACAGGTCTCAGTATAAAATGCAAACCCTTGATCGAGATGTAAAAGGTCCTCTAGGATCTAGCTTTAGCCCACCTCTCAGACCTTATCTTGGGTCGCTCTCTTATTCCGGCCACGCGTTTGGTTTCAGGCACTCACTGTGATCTTCATCAAGGGTTTCCTCTGCCTGCAATGCTCCCACTGGCTCTCTAGTGGTGGAGTTCTCTCCAAGCTGATGTTGAAGGTCCCCGTTCTGAGCATGCTCCCCAGGCCACCTCTCTAGGATCAGTTCCAATGCGTTGCTGGTTTCCCATATATCACAGTGAGATATTATTATTATAGTGATTCTTTTAAATACACCCTCACTAGAACACAAGTTTCACAAAGTCAGGGCTCACAATCCACCTTTGTGTCCTTGAGGCTTAGCATACTACCAGACACGTAGTAGTTGCTCCATCTATTTGTCAATATGGAAAATGCATTTTTATCATTTTCTAGCATAGTTATGTAATAAACAAAGGCACACAGTAGTAGTTTGATTTAATTCAATCTAAGGGGAAACTAGATATCTTTAAACAATTCTTGTCTTTAGGGGGTCCATTTTATTTATTTATGAAAGCAGTTTTAATAGACTTTTCTTCTCTTTTTTACCTAGGGTATTTTCATAGGAAACAGAAGTTACAGAATTCAAGGTAAGAATAAGGGGTCGGGTAGGGGAAAGCAGCAATCTTGGCGGTCTGCGCACTAATGCAGCTTTGATCTTGCTCTCAGAAGTCCTGCCCTGGGACTTGGGGTCTAATCTTATACTTGCTTTTTGCTTTAGGCCTGAATTTATGACATGCAAACACACTGCTCTGTTTACTTTCTGATCACTGTAGCTTCTTTAGTCCTGAAGTTAAGGTATACAATTTATCTCCTCATTGATAGGAAATACTTATTTCTATATCAATAGATCATTTCCTTGAACTGACCCTCCAATTGACTGAGCATTTACTATGTCCAGGCTTTGGGTAGGCACTGGGTTCCAGAAGTGAACAAGAAACCCAGAATCTTCTCCCAGGGCTTTTATGGCCCCGTCCAGGTGTCCTTAACTCAGATAACCTACTGGAATCCCTTATGGCCCTCACACAATGTGCTGTCAACCCCAGAGCAAATATGCCAGAATCTTCAGGGATGAGGCCTAAGCATAGGTATTTTTCTCAAAGCTTTCCGAGTGATTCTAATGTGCAAACAGGGTTCATTATATTTCGGTCTTAGTCTCCATCCCTGACTGTGTGCACACACATTCATACACACACGCTGGGAATCCCAGTTCCCAACGCGTACAGCTCACACACCTGTGACTAGATTTCAGGGACATCTGGTAGATGGGTTCAGTGCGGTCTGTTTCAAGAAAAAAAATGACTCTGTCTATTGGGTGCTGTCCAAACCACTGATAATTTTAGACCAAGTAGAGACGATATATTCATGAAGACAAAATAGTCTGCGATAAAATGAGGTCAAAAAGGTCAAGTAAAATATTTAATTATCGTAATTATAAATGATCTGTGTCACTATTCTTTCTTAGAGCTGAAACCTGAAGTGCGATAATAATCATAGGTATCAGTTACATGCATTAAATCATTATTTGTGACATAATTTGGTTAATGTTCATCTCTACCTATAAAGGCACACTGCGTAGAAAATGAGGAACTTGTTTGCCACATTAACAACTGGGTCCCCTAGCACAGTGACTGATACTTAATAGGCACTTAATAAATATTTGGTTACCGAATGCTCCTTATAGCAGCCTGGTGAGATAGCATGCTAATTATTCCCATTTTATAGATGAGGACCCAGAACCAGAAAGCTTACTAATATGAAGCCTTCATGGGATTTGTATGTATTATTCATTGCTGTATCTCTTGCTGCACAGAGCTATGTGTAACACACTAAATATTTCCTGAGTAAATGAATGAATAAACAAAATCCAGCTTTCCCAAGATTATATGGCTGGTAACTGACATGACAGAATTCAAACTCAAATCTGATTGGATACACACCACATTCATTTTGTTTTTGTTTTTTGAAATTGTTCCAGTACACAGAATAATGGGAATAATTGTGCAAGGAAAAACAGAATCTTTTACATAAACATGTGAACAACTTGATGTTTGCTTTATCTGTTTCTTTATTAATATACTCAGTTTGCTTCTGAACAATTTTAAGGGTGTTTCAGGCATCTTGACAGTTCACCAAAATTTTAGTCCATACCTCCTAAGAATAGGAGTATTCTCTTAGATCACACAATGCCACTTGTTTATATCTAAGAAAATTGAGATTGCTTCAAATAATCTTAATATTTATCAAATTGTTCTATCTTATGGTCTCTCCTCCTCCCCCTGCCCCCACTCAGGACCCAGTCAAGCACCGTGTAGTGCATTGGGTCGGTGCCTCTTCAGCAAAGCCTGTCCTCGTTATTCTACGATGCCTGGGAAATGCTCACCTCAAGTGCAACATTTCATTTCCACAGGCTCATCACGTTGGCCAACCTCCCTCCCGCAGGGCTAGAAAACGCAGTAGCAGAGGGGATGCGCTCAAAGGAAAACATCTACACGATCGAGGAGAACGTATACGAGGTAGAAGACCCGTCAGAGTACTACAGCTACGTCAGCTGTGGGTAGCGATCGCGACAACGCCCGGGTTGCCACTCTTCTCTGCCGTCACACCCAGCTTGTTTTCGAGCTTGGGTTGTCCTCTCTGGAAACTCTGAAGTGTGTCAGCTGATTGGCGTTCAGTGTCCGCCACGGCTACCCGGCACCCTTTCCCATTTTCCGAAGACAATGGGCTCACCGAGGACCGGCCCCTGACCTGCACAACACTCGGGCCTGTCACAGCACTGCCTCTGCCTCCGCCAGCAAGGCCACTCCGCCCCGAGACTGCGCACTGGGGCGTCAGAACTCAAGTGAGCTTCTGTGTAGAGCAGGGATTCTGACTGTGGGGTCCTGGAGTTCCAGGGATTTCGGTCCCATGATGTGTCCACGAAGCTCCTGACACTGTAGGGAAAGTTATGTGCTGGGATGTGTGCATGTCTGTTTGGTCCAGAAAGCCTAAGGGCCACTGATTTTCAAGGAGCTCGGTGACTCACAGAAGGTTAAGAACCTGCTGGAGCGGGACTAGGTGGCATTGCAGGTTTCCCTTGAGACTCAGGGTTTCTGCTGCTTTGAGTGAAGACTCCAGCAGCAGACAGACGCCCCTGCACAGCTCTCCTGCCCCAGGCAAGGAGAGGGCCCAGCAGGAGCACCTGGGGAAAAGGGAAGCGCCCTCGGTGTGTGTTG
>CM052546.1:13954073-13967168 GCA_028533065.1 Trachops cirrhosus
AGGTGAGATCATATGGTATTTGTCTTTCATTGCCTGGCTTATTTCGCTTAGCATAATGCTTTCCAGCTCCATCCATGCTGTTGCAAAGGGTATGAGCTCCTTCTTTCTTTCAGCTGCATAGAATTCCATTGTGTAAATGTACCATAGTTTTTTGATCCATTCATTTACTGATGGGCACCTGGGTTGTTTCCAGCACTTAAACAGGCATTTCTCTAAGGAGGACACGCAGAGGAACCAGTTTTTCAATAGGCAGGTATTTACAAGGCCACTGCTCTGTCTGGTGGGAGGTGGGTCTGTAACTGAGACAAAGTGACTCTCTGGCTCCAACAGCCAATTCTGTGCTGATGTTTCCTTGCTGCATTTTTCACAGGCTCAACTTGGTCTTCAACTTTCTGTTACAGCTTTTCCTCACCTGCATCTATACTTACATCTTCCTTGCTTCTTCCTGGGGAAGAGATTTCTCTTTGGTAAAGGCAAGTTCATTACCAAAACTCTGTCTTGGTTTCCTCCACTTTATTTCTTCCTTATGCTCCTTTGATAAGATTTTTTGCATGCTTGCTTTTCCCTCTAGATTCGATTATAAACTGGAGGGAAAGGACTAGATTGTACACTTCTTAAAAGCCTCTGACTACAGCTTAGATCAGGGTCAGCAAGCTATACATCCCAGGGCCAGATCAGACTCAGAACAGGCCCAGCGAGTGTTTTACAAGTAAGTTTTATTGGAACAGCCAGACCCATTCACTATACCATCTGGTCTGTGGCTGCTTTCATGCTGACAGAGTTGAGCAAGTGCCACTGAACCCATAGGACCCCCAAAGCCTGACACATCTACTGTCTGCCCCTTTCCGGAAAGTTTGCTGACCTCTGCTTTAGGCTAATGTCTTGCATGCAGGAGGAACTCACAAATGTATGTGGGAAAAAAGTTTTTCCTCTTTAAGGCACAAATTGACTTAATTCCCAATTAAACTGATTCTCTTAAAAGAAGAGCATTCAAACCAATTGTTCTCTAAGGGTTTCTTTTATAGTTAATAGAGTTGAGTTTTAAGGACGTTTCTTGTAAAAACAAACAAACAAAAACAGGTGCCTGGTGAGAAAAATGTACACATTGTTGATTCTGGCCTTCATTGATCTGCTTTTGTGCCAGACACTGGGTTTGGCTTAATTTTAGTTCCAGCATTCTCTCTGGATAGCTCGGAGACCTTCTGTAAGTAGTTTTGAGTCCTACACCCCCTCCGACCCTGAAAAAAATGGAAGTTATTTCCTGTGGTCTAGTTTGCCTTCTAGCCAAATGTATCAATTGTCTGTGTGATCTAGCATATGCCGGTGAGTTAATCCTCATTTAGGGTGCAGGCCCCTTGGGATGGACTGATCTGAAGGCTATTTATTGGGTAAACATCCTTGGCCTGGGAACTACTGTGGACGTCTTAGTCATTCCCTGCTGAGTAGACTAGGACAGGTGCAGTCTCCAGACATGTTTCCCTTCTCACACATGTTGATAAGGAGATATATATATGTATACTGTATTTTTCGGACCATAAGACTCACCTAGGTTTTAGAAGAGGAAAATGGGGAAAAAATTTTTGAAGCCAAAGATGTGGTAAAATATTTAATAACATAAACAACATAATATTTCACCAATGTAAATGTAAACAGAACTCAACAGCAGCATTAACAACCATTATTCCTCCCAAATTTAAGGGGTGGTGCGTCTTATAGTCCGAAAATCACGGTATATATCTGATAGGCATGGCTGGGTTTTCCAAGTGCTTCGGCGTAAATCCCAGGCATCCTTTTTCAACTCCGAACTTCCCGGAATGTATGCCTTTTAATTCAGCTGTGGGTTTTGTTTTGTTTCTCTCTCTGTCAAGCTCTCCTCTGTCAGATTTTTGTGGAACCAGGACAGGAACTCTCGGTTCAGGGGAGATTAGTGCCTAATTCTTCCTGGGGTCAGAATGCCTCTCATTGGTGATGTTGAAGTCCAGGCCCAGCGCAGAGCTCTTGTCTCCTGCTGCTCCAGTTAATCCTTGCTTTCCTGTTGGTTTCTAGCTCCACCTAAGGCCACCAGTGTTGGGACATCACCTCGGGTCTCCACCTCTGCTCCTACGATGCCAGCACCCACGCAGAAACTCAGGACAGGTAAACAGATGTGTTCCCGAGGCCAGGGACCTCCTAAGAGGGGATGGAGATTGCCCAGGGCACTGTGCTCAGACAGAGGTCAAATTCAGGGTAAGGTTTTTTAGGTTTCCAAGAGAGAATTTCACCGTGTCTGAGAACCCCCATCCCATATTACATGCACCTTTTGTATAAATTTAATCAGAATGAGGAAACCCATTAGTTTTTCAGTCAGATTCTCAAAGGGGCACATTATTAGCCAAAACACTCCAAACCACTGATCTTTGGTATATAATGAAGATGGTATAGCTTTGGCCCTGTTGAGCACAGGTTTCCAAGGAAAATATAGGGTTATGCCAAAGAAGGATCATGTTAATGAGATTCAGGCCTCACAAGCAACTCTGAAGTTGGACCCTACACTTGAGGATTAGATTTCAGTGAATTTAATGTGTATTGTGTCTCTTCCATCAGGACCCATGCCAGGTCCTGTGGAAGTATTACATTACTTAATTTCTCACGCCGACCCTACGTACTCTAGGTGTGATTCAATGCTATTTTTTAGTGGTGGGAACTGTCAAGTGGAAACATCGCCAGTTTTAACAATTGTCCATTCAATCTTTTTGCATATACTTTGTGTGAGCACATGTAGTTCCACGTCTGCCCTTTACCCTGCCTTCGATTTTTAAAGCATATCTCATAGTATCACGTTGTTTGTTTGAAAGTTAAACTGACCTTATTGCAATATGAAACTACTATTGGCATCCCAGTAACTTCACCCACTGGTTTAAGGGATTTCAAGAAATCTGAATATCTGGGAAGTTTACATTTTTTCCATTTTTAGGGGGACATACAAATAGCCTTATCATTTGATGAAGAAAGTAGGTGGTACTTGGGGGTTTCCTGGGTGATGCTTTCCTTAATAAATCTCTATCCACTGAGGTCTTATGTTGACAATAGAACCCAATATCTGTGGTCTTAATAGCCTGCATCGACTTTTACTTAAGAGAAGCTTTGTTTTATAATCTCCCAAGTTATCAGCTGGGCTCGTGTCTTATGAAGGCAAGTAAGATAAGGTCAGTTCAGGTGGAGAAAACAGCTGACTGTGGAAACTGTATCTCAGAGGCGATTTAGGGAAGCAAAGAAACTGGTGAGATAGTGGGCTAGAGACAGATGTGAAGAGGCAGCGAGTGATGAAGAAATAATGACTACAGCATCCTTGGAGCTGAGAAATTACTTCGACCTGGCTGGATCTTTAAAAGTACCATGGACAGGAAGTGGGAGGAGACTTCCGTAGATGGGTAATTACAAAGCAACTGCTGTATCCGGTACAAAGTAGGTCCGTAGCTGAGCCAAAGTGACCCACAGGTTCCAAAACCAATTCTTTGCTTAAATTTTCTTGCATTTGCACAGGCTGAGTTTACTCTTCAATCTTCTCTTAAGGCTTCTCCTCAACAGCAACTACACTAACCTTCCATAGGTATCCTCCTCTTTATTGTTCCTTATGGTCCTGTGATCAGATTTTTTCTTTGTATGCTTACTTTTTTCCTCCAAATTAGATTTGAAACTGGAGAGGAGATAGGACCATGCTCTTTTTTTAGCCTCCAACTATACCTTACATCATGGTGAGCAAACTATAGTCCAGAGCCAGATCATATTCAAAACAGTGTCACATATGGCTTTATGAATAAAGTTTTATTGGAACAGTCATTCCTAATCATTATACTATGTGGTCTATGACCACTTTTGTGCCGACCGAGTTGAGCAACTGCCACTGAGACCATAGGGCCACCAGAGTTTAAATATGTACTATCCGGCCCTTTATGTAAAGTCTGCTGACACTCACAAATACTTGTTGAAAAACAGTTTTCCTCTTCAAGGCAAGAATTGGATTGATTCCAAATTAAATTGGATCTCTTAAAGAAGAGCTTTCAAATCAATGGTCTCCTATGCCAAGTTCTCTTTTCCAGTAGTAGAGTTGAGATTCAAGGAAGCTTCTTGCAGGATAAAAAGGTGCCTTGTGAGAAAAAAAAAAGTACACATTCTTGATCAGACCTCCATTGCTCTACTTTGGTGCCAGGCAGTGTTCGGACTTAATTCCAGTGACAGCTCTCTCTCTGGGTCGCCCCGAGACCTTCTGTAATGCTTTGAAATCCTAAATCTGCTCTGTCACGGAAAGAGTCAGAGTTATTACCTGTTATCGTGTCTTAGTTGGAAAGGGACCCTTAATGGCTGAATTCACCTTTCAGCCAAATGTATAATGTATAATCGTCTGTGTGGCCCGGCATATGCTACTGGGTGTGAGTTAACCCCATTTAGCGTGCAGGTCCCTCCGGATGCTATCCTCCAGGCTGACTGACCTTAATGTTCTTTATTTAGTAAAATTCTGGGCCTGGGTGCTACTGTTTAAATCTTAGTCACTCACCAATTAGAGACAAAGACATTTTCCTCACTTCACGGATGTTTATGAAGATAACACATCTGATAAGACATGGTAAATCTTCTCAAAGTGCTCCAGTGTTAATCCTGAGTAACCTTTCTCACCTCTGAACCTCCTGGAATATATACTTTTCAGTGCAGCTGTTTCCTTTTTGTGGGCTTGTCCCCATGCACTCCCCTGTCAGGTTGTAGCAGAACCAGAACAGGAACTCTGACTTCAGGGGACATTAGTGTCCAATCTGCCTGGGGACTGTCTCTCACTGGTTGAAGTCCAGGCCCAGCACAGAGCTCTTGTCTCCTGCTGCTTGGTTAATCCTTGCTTTCCTGTCGGTTTCTAGATCCACCCAAAGTCACCAGTGTTCGAACGCCACCTCGGGTCTCCACCTCTGCTCCTACAACTCCAGCACCAACACCGAAACTTACCACAGGTAAACTGGTGTGTCTCTGAGGCCAGAGGCCTTCTAAGGAGAGAATGCAGACCTCCCGGGCATGTGTTAAGTCAGAAGTACACTCTAGGGTATGAATTATTCCCAGGGTTACAAGCACAGGCTTTAAAACAATTGTTGAATTTGTTCATTATTAGCCAACCAACCTCAGATCACTGACCTTTGACACCTAATGAGGATTGAGTGGATTTAGTCCAGTTGAGCACAGGTTTCTGAGGAAAATACGAGGAATGCCAGAGAAAGGTCAGTTTAATGAGAGTCTGAGCTGACAAGGAGTTCAAGATGTCCATCTGTAGTCCTCTCCGAGTTCGGACTGTGCACGTAAGGATAAGACTTAGTGAAGTTAACATTTACTCAGTCTTCTATGTGCCAGGAAGTATTCTATTTACCTTTATTATTTCACCTCGTTCTCATGATCCCTATGCACTGTAGATGTAATTCAACCCTATTTTATAGTTGCGGATACTGACAGGTGGATGGCCATCTTTAACAATTGTCAACTCAGTGTTATTGCATTCGCATTGTGTTAGCCTATATAGTTCTGCCTATACCCCCGTAATACCATGGGATTTTGTAGCATTATCTCATATCAAACCCCAGTGTTGTTGGTTTAAACATAAACACTTTAATGTTTAAAATATTATTGCAATATGAAAACACTCACCACCCAATAACTATTCACCAACTGGTTTAAGAATTTCGTGAAATCTGTGCCCTGGCTGGTATGGCTCAGTGGAGTGAGCACCGGCCTGTCAACTGAAGGGTTGCTAGTTCGATTCCCAGCGAGGGCACATGCCTGGGTTGACGGCCAGGTCTCCAGTTGGGGGTATGCAAGAGGCAACAAATCTATATTTCTCTCTTATGAAGATGTTTCTTTTCCCCTTTTTCTCCCTTCCTTCCCCTCTCTCTAAAAATAAATATAATCTTTTAAAAAAAGAATTTCATGAAATCAAAAAATCCGGGACATTTATATTCCATCTTGATGTGTACATCCTAATAGCCTTATTATTCAGTTAAAGAAGTAGGTTCTATGCATTTTCTGGTTTCTGATGCTCCTTCTAAATGAATCTCTGCCAGGTTTTTTTTTATTGGCAGTAGAACCCAGTAATGGTTTCCTTAATAATCTATGTTATCTCTTTTTTTTTAATTGAGAGAAACTATTTTTTAATCTCCCACACTTGGCCTTGGCTTGTTTCTCCCTGAGGAGAAGTAAGGTAAGGTCGATTCAGATGGAAGAAACAGCTGATCTGGGAAAACTGTATCTGGAAGGCGATTCAGGGAAGTCAAAGAAGCTGGTAAGATAATGTGCTAGAGACAGGTGTGAGGTGGCTGAAACTGGAGAACCAATTTGGTTGCAACTTTGTGAAATTTGTATCTGTTTGAATTTTTAAAAATAACATGGAAAGGAATTAGTAGAATTTTATATTGCCTCCCAATTCTTTTTTTTTTTTTTTAATTTATTTTATTTTTAGAGAGAGGGGAGGGAAGGAGAAAGAGAGGGAGAGAAACATCGGTGTGCAAGAGATACATCAATTGCCTTACTCTCACATGTCCCCAGCTGGGGACCTGGCCCACAACCCAGGCATGTGCCCTAGCTGGGAATCGAACCAGCAACCCTTCAGTTCACAAGCTAGTGCTTAGTCCACGGGGCCACACCAGCCAGGATGTCTCTTAATCCTTTAATAAACAAGTCCACTACTCTATCCAGTATGAAGTGGGTCCATAACTGAGACAAGTAACTTTTAGCTTCCAATAACCAAGTATTTGCTTAAGTTTTCTTGCACTTTTTCACAGGCTGATATTTCTCTTCAAGTTTCTGTTAGGGCTTTTCCTCACCTGCATCTATTTGTGTATCTTCCTAGCTTTTTCCTGGAAAAGATGTTCCACTGATGAAGTCAATTTCATCACACAATCTGACTAGTTTTCTCCTTTTTATTGTTTCTTATACTCATTTGATCATATTTTTTTTTTTGCATTCTTGCTTTTTTCTCTAGAGTAGACTTTGAACTAGAGGGAGGCAATAAATTATACTCTTCTTGAAAGACTCTGACTACACCCTAGATCAGAGTCAACAAATTATATCCCAGAGCCAGATCATATTCAAAACAACCTCACCAACTGTTTTATGAATGAAGATTTATTGGAATGGACACACCCACTCACTACGCTGTCTGGTCTACGACTTTCACTCCGACAGAATTGAGTGACTGCTCCTGGACCATAGGGCCGCCAGAGCCTGAACATGTGCTGCCAGGCCATTTACATAGTTTGCTGACCTCCGCTCTGGACTGATGCCACACATGTACTAGACATGCACACATATTTCCGGAAAAAAGTGTTTTCCTCTCAAGGCAAAAATTGGCTTGATTCTAAATAAACTGGATCTCTCAAAGAAGAGCTTTCAGATCAGTGGTCTCCTGGGTCAAGTTTTCTTTTCTAGTTAGTAGACTTCAGATTTTTTGAAGTGTCTCACAGGATAAAAGGTGTCTGGTGAGAAAAAAACGTACACTTTTTTTTTTAATTTTATTTTAATCGTTGGTCAAGAAAATGTACAAAATTGATCAGGCCTTTATTGATTGGCTTTTGTGCCAGGCACTCTGTTCAGACTTAATTCGAGTTTCAACTCTTTGGGTGGCTCCGAGACCTTCTGTTAAATGCTCTGGAATCCTAGATCTGCCCTGTCATGGAAAGAGTCAAAATTATTACCTGTTATCATCTTTTAGTTAGAATCATTCACCTGTCAGCAAATGTAGAATTGTCTCTATGATCTGGCATATAGGCAGTGTGAGTTAATCCTCCTTTAGGGTGCAGGACCCTTGGGTGGGTGTCCTCAGGACGGACTGAAGTGACTGCTACGTATTTGGCATTCTTTGTCTGGAAACTACTGTTTAAATCTTAGTCACTCACCACAGAGGGGCAAACACAGGTCCTGGCTGTATACATTTTCCCCACCTCCCCAGTGTGCATACAGATCTGTAGATCTGATATTCATGGTTGGCGTTTCAAAGTGCTTCTGTGCGTAACCTGAGTAACCTTTTTCACCTCTGAACCTACTGGAATATGTACATTTCATTGCAGCGGTTTCCTTTTGGGGGGCTTGTCCTCACACCCTCCCCTGTCAGATGGTAATAGAGCCTGGACGGGAACTCTGAGTTCAGGAGAGGTTGGTGTCCGGTTTTGTCCGGGGACTGTCTCTCATTGGTTATGTTGATGCACAGGCCCAGCACAAAGCTCTTCTTCGTGCTGCTTAATTAATCCTTGCTTTCCTGTTGGTTTCTAGCTCCACCTAAGGTCACCAGTGCTCCCACATCACCTCGGGTCTCCACCTCTGCTCCTACAACTCCAGCACCAACACCGAAACTTAACACAGGTAAACTGATGTGTCTCTGAGGCCAGAGGCCTTCAAATGAGAAGACGTAGACCACCCAGGGCATGTGTTAAGTCAGAGTTACAATCTGTGCTAAAGGTTCTTTCCTTGGGTTCCATCTGGCCCCATGTGTTTTGTAAAACCTTGTCCCACATTACATGCATCTACTGTACCTACATGTATCTTCAGAGTGAGAGGACCCATTGTTTTTGAAATCAGGTTCTCAGAGGGATTCATCATTAGCTAAATATCCCAGACCACTGATATTGGACATCTAATGAAGATGATGTGGATTTGGCCCAGTTGAGCACAGGTTTACGAGGAAAATCTAGGTAATGCCAGAGAAGAAGGGTCAGGCTAATGAGATGCTGTCTTCACAAGCACATCTGGGTGGAGTTCTCTGGTCCTCTCTGTCCTCAGACCTTCCACTCAAGGATAACAAGCCCACCGCTGGTTTTATATGAGGGTTTTACTGGAACAGCCATATCCAATCATTACACTCTCCAGTCTGTGGCTACTTTCACACCGACAGAGTTGAACAAGAGCCACTGAGACCGTGGACCCTCAAACCCTGACACTTACTGTCTGGCCCGTTACGTAAGGTTTGCTGATACTTGCTCTACACTAATGCCTTGTGGGTAATGGGCACTCACAGATATTTGTTGGAAAAAGTTTTTTCCTCTCAAGGCAAACATTGGCTTGATTCCAAATTGTACTGGATCTCTCAAAAGAAGAGCTTTCAAATCAATGGGCTCCGGTACCAGTGTTTTATACTTATGTACTCTTTTATACTTAGTTAGCTTAGATATAAGAAAGCTTCTTGTAAGGAAAAAATGGTGCCTGGGGAGAAAAAAGTATACATTTTTTTTTTTAATTATTTTTTAATTTTTTGAATACATTTTCCCCACCTCACCAATGTGTATAAAGATACGTAAATCTGATATGCATGGCTAGTCTTTTCAAAGTGTTTCAGTGCTAAACCTGGGGAACACTTTTTTTATTCTGAACATCCTGAAATATACTTTTCAATGCAGTTTTTTCCTTTTTATGAGTATGTTCTCAATTCTAGTGGACCAAGGATTAAGAATTCTAAATTCAGAGAGATTAGTGCCTCAGAGATTAATGCCCAGTTCTGCTCGGGGTCAGTCTCATGGGTTGAGTTGATGTACAGGCGCAGCACAAGGTTCTTAGTTTCCTGCTCTTGATTAACCCTTGCTTTCACGTTCATTTCTAGCTCCACCTGAGGTCACCAGTGTCCCAACATCACCTAGTGTCTCTACCTCTGCTGCTTTGGCACCAGCGCACACGCAGGACATTCTGAGAGGTAAAGTAATATATTTTTTAACTCAGAGGCCTTCTAACGAAGGAGGTCGACTACCCAGGGTATTATCTTAAGGCAGATTACAATCCAGGATTAATACTCTTCCCCTAGGTTCCATTCCTGAGTTTCACAGATCCTGACAGTCTCCATTCCAGATTACACGTACCTTTTGTACCTATGAGCATTTTCAGAGCAAAGAGACCCATCATTTTTAAAAATCAGATTTTCAAGGGCATTCATTATTAGTTAAAAAAAAAATCCCCAGGCCACTTATCTTTGATATCTAATGAGGAGCGTGTGGATTTGGCTCAGGGGAGCACAGGCTTATCAGGAAAATTCAGGGACTGCCAGAAGACAAGGGGCAGGGTAATGAGCTCGGTCCTCACAGGGAGCTCTGAGTAGAGATCCTTTAGTCCACTCTGACCTTGGAGTCTCATCTGGAGGAGAAAATTTCACAGAGGTCATAATCACCTCTCTCTCCTATGCCACAAGATTCATGCTAAGTTCTCACTCTCTTTTTTTACTTTACAAGTTTTTATTTATTTTTTAAAAATGCACTTAACATATAATATTATGTTTCAGGTGTACACCCCTGTGATTAGATATTTATATAACTTAAAAAGCGATCACCCTGATAAATCAAGTATCCACCTGACACCATGTAAAGTTATCACAATATTACTGACTATATTCCCTGTACTGTACTTCACATCCCCATAACTATTCTTGTAACTAATAATTTGTGATTCTAAATTCCTTCACTTTTTCACCCACCCCATCTGCTAAGTTTTGCTTTTTTTTTTTTTTTTTTTTAAGAAGTGTTACATTACTAAATTCTTATGACAACCCCATTCATTGTGGGTGTGAGTCAATCCTACTTTATAGTTTTTGGATCGTGGGCACAAGGTCTAAGTTCATTGTTTAAAGGTATGTGGATAGAAAGTGGTTGAGTCAGGATTTTGTCTCCATTTATTTGAATGTGGGGCCATAGTTATAACTACTGGATCATGCCTTCTAACATAAGCACTGACTGAGATCACATTAGGATGAATTTGCCCTGATCTGACACCCTTGCTGAAAAAGTCTTTATATAATTTGCCCTGTTTTTTCATGTCAGTCAGTGACTTACATAGTTTTGCTTCAAGTATTCTTTATTATTATGTAGCATAGAAATAAAAAAATGCTATTTTTATAATGACACGAGATTTAAGGATTTCAGGATTTAGAATGTATTGCTCTTTTTTCAATTTAGGCTACATGGTTCACACTTAAAATTTCTGATAGTTGAGAGTTCAGGTGTTAAACAAATGGTGATAACTCAGCTGATGAGTAGGGAAATAGCTTGATCTCCTGAGGACCAGTTTAGTTTCAAACCTTCTATTTGTAGGATTGGAAAGATAACTTTCAGTGAAGAGTCTCAAAGCCTTCATAACTCCCTGACTCCTTGAGGTGGTCTAGATTCTGAGGAGTAATAGAGAAGTCACAACCTCTTACCCAGAAATTACTGATGGGATATACTGATTTTCTTTGACTCCCATCAAACTGTGTGTATGTTTACCAGGAAGGACCCTGAAGCATTGGGCTATGAGCTAACTTTGGAAGGAGAGGCCTTTAGGGTTAAACTGAGATTTTAGAGTCATAAAAGTTTGGAGAAAGCAGCTTAGTATATACTAAGGCAACTGAACATACTAGAGAATCTGTTGACTTTCTCAATATTGATTTGGCTTCTTGGTTTGACTTAGTGTGGGCCTGCAAAAGTGTGAGGATTAGTGGACAAGGTTTAGTGAACACACATGAGTTTCTGACTTCATTTAAAGCAGACAGTCAGAAAAAGAAGTGTGGCTTTAAATGTCTATGTGACATCCTAAGGAAAATTAATTGTATTGTTAACTGAACTGAGCCTTGTCCTTATCCTGATAATTTCATATGAGTTGGAGTTTAGAGGTGAGCTTTACAGTACAGGAAGGCGGTGAACACTGGAGCTAATTCAATGCAGAGACATTTTCCTTTACGCCCACCCCCTGCCTGTCCTCAGTGCCTCTACACGGGCTGTTTTCCTGAGAAACTCATGGAATGGTTGGGTGTAAGGTTAGAGGAGCAGGTGAGAAAGAAAGAGGCCCACAAAGAACCAAACTGGGGAATGAAGTTAAGGTCAAGAAGTCTTGTGCCTGGATCTAAGGTGGATAGACTCTGAGCATCTGACTTTCTTGTGCTGTCCTGTGCTTTGTCCTGAAGAGAGCCACATCCTGATATCGGGTTCAGTATTGGAGGAAAACATGCAATGGGCCCAGAACATAAGGAAGGGTGATGTTGAAACGTGAAGATGATGGTGGCAAAGGGGAAGCAGAAAGACCAGTGAGAGGCGGTAGGAAAGCCCAGGTGTGAGGATCCTTGCCTGGGCAGCACTGCTCATTTGCTCTGGAAGTCTGTGGTGCTCTCAGGGGCAGGAATACAAAGGCCTGGTAAAGAGGCAAGTGATGCATAGCTGAGTGTTGGAGGATCTAGTGAAGCATTTTGGTGGGAAATGGAAGATGAGTCAGAGAATACAGGAAATTAGTCTTGCACAAGTAATGACTGAAATGCCACTGAGGAAGAGACTAGGGCCAAGGTCCTTCTTTGGGGTCAACTTTGCTTTGAGGGCTGTGAATGATTACCAAGTTGAGACTTGGGGCAGTATAGTCAGCTTGAGGAGACCTCCAGAAATTAGGTATTGTGAGTGTGTGTCCCGTGCTGGTCCTTGTGCATGTCCCTGGCAAGATGTGCGGTTGGATAAGCGGGCACTTCAGTAAGGTCAGAAAACCCAGAGTGGGGTTTGTGTGGAGACGGGCGGACAGACCGGTGCAAACTGCCAGGCCCTGTTCCATGCAAGTGGAATGTCATTGGTGTGAATAAAGCTTAATTTGGGCTCCTGCACGAGAAGCACGTTTGTGGGCATTATGCACTCGGGGGATCCTAGAAGTATGGAGAGTGGGAAAAGTTTCTGTCCATGGCTAACAATCTAGAGCACTATCAATATCAGATTTATTACTAATAACAAAAAACCGAGATAGCAGTACAATGCCTCAATGTTATCTTTGAATCAATGTTTAGGAAAGAGTCGAAGGTACTTCCTGATTTTAGTTTTGTTGGAGGTGGAGTTTTGTGGAATAATTCTCCACAAATAGAACAGAGCTCTTTCATCCTTTCTGTTTCAGAAACCACGTCATCTTCTCCAATGCAGACAACAGACACCCAGCCTATCACAACACAGGAAACCAATACGACCAGCTCACCATCGGACCCTTGCCCAACAGGTGACCTCATTTTCTTCCCTGAAGACCTAAAGCATTCAAATGTGATGATCACTGACAGGTTGTTAAGAGCACATGCTCTGACATGAATGCTGACACTGGCCCCTCCAATCAGCTGTGGGA
>CM052546.1:13967668-13990601 GCA_028533065.1 Trachops cirrhosus
ACGGGACTAAGTCACAATTGTGTCTGATGAAATTACATTGGGATGAGTTGTTTGGTGTGTCCACGATTTCATTCAGTGCTTTGTTTACCGAAAGCCTATTATATTCCAAAGAGATGAACAAAACAGACAAAACACAAAAGCAAATAGACAGGGTCCTGTTAGTGCTTCCAGGCAAATACCATGAGGAATGTAGAGCAGGGTAGGGGGCTGTGTGAGTGAGCCCTGCTGGACCAGGCGGCTGCCTGCAGAGACCTGGAGGGAGACGAAGCCAGGCTCAAGTAGAGCCAAAGCTCTGAGGTGGGGTGGGGGCCTCCAGGGCTCTGCAAACCCCCCTCCCATGGTTCCTTCTGCAGCCTGCTCTGCTCCTTCATGTTGGTTATCTGGCCTCATAGACATTTGATTTCCAATTTTTGTAAATGTATCCTACTTCCCACTTACAGCTTAAATCCCCTTTACTTTCATTCACACCCTGGGTTCATCTGAGCAAACACCTGTATTGGTGTGAAACCACTACTTGCTACCAGTTCCAGGTAGCCTGCTTCATTCAGTCCCGTTTGGGCTTTAAGCAAGGGCTTTCTTTGACTCAGAAGTCATCCTGTCAGGCTGCCATTCCTTACTGGTGGGTGTCAATCTTTCCTACTTCTTCATCACATGAGCCAATCCACCGAGTCTGCCTTGGGCATCACCCATCACCCTGCAAGTGCTCTGTGAGCGTGGGCTTCCGCTGTTGCCGTCATTCCTGCCTATCCCCACACCTGTGACATGGGCACTACTGTTCTCGCTCCTCACGTTAGGGAACGGGCTTCAAAACATTGAGTGACGTCCAAGTTCACAACGCACAGCAGGTGAAAGACTCAATATTAGGTCTTTCAGAGTTCAAAACCAAAACTAATGGAAGCTTTGACCTCCTGCTTCTATCTATAGAAGGGAAAAGTACTTCTTACAGGCAGAAGCATGGACTATAGCATCCCTTTTGTTGGTGTCTGTCATTTCAATGTCAATGTTTTCTTTATGTGAACTTTAAGAGGTGAACTCTTATCACTTAATTATAAATGAAAACATGTAGACAATGTTGTGAAATATAAAAAAGCTAAAAAAAAAAAGAAGAGCCTTTTCTTATGACACTTTTTTGGCAGCTCTACCACACTGACTCATTTCGAGCTAGTGACACCTAAACGGTCTCACACTTGTATGACTGGTTCAGTTAAAGGTGAGCAGAGTGAAGGCTCAGTACATTTCACATCATTTCTGGGTAGGCTCAGGCAATAAAAAACATCACTATACATGAATTATGAAATAGCTGTACCAAAACTTTATTCATACCTCTCTGTCCACCTGACATGTGAGTATGTGTGTCAGAAAAGCCTCCTAGCTCATGGCTTTCTGGTCATGATCATAGAGACAGGAAGATTTTTGACACCGTCATGCAGTACACACTGGTGTAAAACAGCACTTTTTTACTGCATGCAATTTGCTGTGGTATTTTGTATTATTCTGAGTTTATCTTAAATGCAAGATGTACATTGCTCCCTAGATTTAAAAACTCACCCTGAAATGACACAATCCACAGTTGGGAAAGCACCGGCCAAACCATTTGCTAACTGCCTTTGAGAATATTCATCTTGATTTCTTAGTACTTCAATCTGACTTCTGGTAATTGTCTTAGATTATCAATTTTTCTATTCTATTACATGAATCTCTTCAGAGAGGATAGTCTGAGTATGTCTTAGCTTTTGTGTTTTAATCCTGCTTATTAAGCAAACTATCCTGAGACTTAATATTCACAACTCTGGAAGCCTCTGTACTCATGTAATAGGTTGTGTGAGTGGGGCTCGGGCATTGCAAGTGAACGATCGTGCTGCTCATTATGTAGAAGTGACCTGCTTTTCTCTTACCATGCAATTCTCTTTGTAGCAAGCCTTCGTCTGTACAGCTTCGGACCAGAACTCCGCCAAATGAAACAGCAGTGCACTACCGAGCAGAAGAGAACATCCACTTTGAGAACAATCTTTACAGTATGAATTAAGACCCAGAGACTGTCCAAGGCTTTACGCCCTTGACCACAGAAGACAACGACCAGATCCCACCATGTCGGAGTCCTTTAAAGCTCCAGAATGACTTTTCTATCACTTTCCCACCATATTCCAACCCGTCAGTGATGTTGGTTCGAGTGTGTCTAGCTCATCTGTGTGTAGTCAACCTTCGTGGTAATAGGTCCGAATTTTATATATGAAACTGGCTCAGTCTTTCTGATCATAGCCGAGCTCTCTCCCAGGTATGAAATGAGCACTTTAGACCTTATGAATCCTGTGTCCTGCAAGAATTCTCACTGGAGAGACAGGGAAAGATCTGCTACCTTGGTCACATAGGACTTGAAATCAAAATCTGACTTGGTACTTACATGACTTCATTTGGAAGCATTCAATGATTATCTCTTGTTTTTTATCTTGTTAACTCCAAATGTTGCGTTTCTTAAGTCACCAAGGGTTTCAAACCATGGAGGGGCATAGGTTTTTATTTCTTCAATGGGGAAATAAATTCAGTGTGATTTTGCCTTAGATCTTTTCTTCATGGTTCTGGATATGTGAAGCTTTAAATGAATATTTCATTCATTTCCTTTTTAAAAAAAGATGACGCAGGTCCATTCTCCATAACCTTAATGATGGCACACGGAAGGCTCCGGGGTTCTGGCAAGCTTTGTTTATCCCAGCGTTTCCAGTACCTGTTTGGAGGTCATGAATGAGCACCGTGTTAGCTGCTGGCCTGCCCGCTCGCACCCGTGAAACCGTAATGGGGGGGTGTGGGGGCAGCAGGTGGTACGCAGAGTTAGAAATAAAACTTGAGTTCCAGCCTAACTCTTACCAGTGACACTGGATGACACTGGGGCAAGTTGCTCTTTTTGCCCTCATTTTTACATCTGTTAGAGATCATTATTCCCATACCTGGGTCAGAGCACAGTAGCAATTCTGAGAAGTCTGAAAAGTGAACACCATTGCAGAAATGCAGAGGGTTTTTATTTTGTTGAAGATTTTAGTAAGAGTGGGGCCAGTATTAGTGCTTAGTAAATAATTTCGATAATGTTACATTCATAAGTCTCTTGTTATATAGTATCATGTTTTTTAAATAATGTTTTTTTGAAAAGTTAGTTTGGCCATGACTTAAAACTAGAAAATAATTGTCAGTAACAGAGGAAGGGTAAGAAGGAGAGAAGGGGAGGTATTTAGTTAATATTACATTTTTTCTATAAATGCATTAACCTTGTAGAATGTATAGAGTTTTGTTTTTGATCCTTTGAAACTGTTGAGTTTTCATTTTCTAAAATCTGTTTTGGGACATCAGGATATCAGTGTAATTAGGGCCATATTTTAAACTTAGGTAGTTTGGCACATTTTTAAGAAGTAGCAGAATGAATGTTTCACCGATGGTGGTGAAGATAATTGTGAGTACGTGAAAGTGAGGGTCTCCTATTTTCACTGTATGAACATTCACCAATAAATGCGCTTTTGGTTTTCATTTTGAAAGCTGGCTTTTTGTTTTTCTCAGGCCCATCGGTAGTCTCTGCCTGGCATCCTCAGCGTGCCATGGATCCCCAGGACAGGGGCAGGTGGGGCAAGACTGGGGAGTCAAGTGTGCCTGGCACTCTGCCATGTGCTGGTGCTGGAGCAGAGAGCAACCCTGAACTTCAGTTCTCGAGGAGCTGCAGTTTAGTGGGGGACCCTGCCCCCAAACCGTCAATTCTGGTGCCAATTACTGCTGCAGAGAGTGAGAATATAGTGACAGAGCCTGGTTTCTCCGCTGTGGCATTTGGAGCCAGATAACCGTTTGTCGTGGGGCCGTCTGTGTGTCATAGGATGTTTAGCAGCATCCCTGACCTCTACCAATGAGGGGACAGTTGTGTTCCTCCAGTGGTGACAACTGCAGATGTCTTCTTGAGGCAATATCATCCCCGGTTGA
Organism: Trachops cirrhosus; assembly: GCA_028533065.1. NCBI lineage: Eukaryota > Metazoa > Chordata > Mammalia > Chiroptera > Phyllostomidae > Trachops > Trachops cirrhosus. The sequence goes on from CM052546.1 coordinate 13,971,623, forward strand.
AAATCACCGTGATACAGGATGCTGGCGTGGGGGGAGGTGAGGTGTGTGTGTGGGGAGTGTGGGGAGTGGTGTGAGAGTGGTCAGGGACTGCTTCTGAGAAAGAGGTGACACTTGAGTTAAACCAAACAAGGCAGCTTCTGGGAGGAATCCAATGGCCTTGGGGCAGGAAGAAGCTTGTGCATTTAGAGGCAGAGAGTAAGGTGTGTTGCAAGGAGTAAAGAAGCCCCTGACCTGCACGACTCAGTTGGTGGGGCATCTTCCCGAAAAGTGAACGTTCACTGGTTAGACACCTGCTCAGAGCACACTCCTGGGTGCAAGTGATCGATGTTTCTCTCGCACATCGATGTTGCTTTTCACGCTCTCTTCCCTGTCTCTAAAAATAAATAAATAAAATCTAAAAATAAAAATAAAAAAACTGTGGCTGCAGCAAAGTGAGGGAGGAGGGTTGAAAGAGGAGGCTGGAGACGTGGGCCCTGGCTGCAAAGGGCTCTGTGAACACATCTGTTTGAGAAGAGTCTCACTCTTAAACATATTTACATGTTAAGGTTAAGGGCTAAACTTGCTTATTATACTAACATTTATTAACATGCTCCAGTGATGTGTCCTAAGTTCACATATACAAAGCCAGTTTGATTGGGGTGCCAGAAGAGTAGGTTGGGGAAGGATATGGGAATGAGGTGCATTCTGTGAGGGCTTTGGGGCAGGGGTCCTGGAAGAAGAGACATGGGGTGTCAGAGTTAGAGCCACTAGGCTGGGCAGCAGTCTTCCCAAACTTGCGACTTGGAGGAGTGGAGACATGCGCGCTGGTGGTGAGAAATGCCTCAGATACCCACTCTCCATTCCATAGGTCAACCCACTTTTCGGGAATGCTTGTCTCCCGTATTTTCGCTGGGCATGTCATTCCTCAAGGCCCAGCTCAATGTCACCTCTCTAGTTGTGCTGGACCTCATCGCCCTGGCCAGAATTAACCCCCTGTTACCCGCACTTCCGTGCAGCCCTTTTTATCACTTGACAAATAAATATGCCAGGCATGGTGCTGTGTCCACTTTAAGCCATTCTGCAGGAGGTCAGGGCCTATCTGGCATGTGCAACACATTTGGGTGAATTACAGAGATGCCCCTGCCCCGCTTTTCTGGCTGACCCAGCCCCTGAGCCGGAAGGGAGGCTTGTCAAATGGAGTCTGTCCAACCTGCAGGCGCACATGGCGACTCTAGTGACGCTGTAACTCAGGCCTCCGTGTTCGAGGTGTGTGGGCGGACTTCGCTTTGTGTACTGAGTGAGGGAGAGGTCTGCAGTTTCTCAGCACCCACCCGGCTTACACATAGTAGGAGCTCAATACGTTTCTATGAAAATCGAAGAATGTTTCCTAGAATCTTCTTGTGTGCTGCGGTTGGGGTGGGGGAGGGGGAGAGAAGTGTGTTTAAAACTCTCTTTTAAGATATAGAACAACACTCTTCATGTGAGTGGCTGGAGCCTGGGCACCTCAAAGACTCCGAGACCCGCGCTTTGTGACATGGGCTGTGCCTTAGAATAACCTGGGAAGCTTGGCCAACTGCGCATGCCCAGACCAACCGACCCAGAATGTCTCAGGTGGGACCCAGAGAGCATTAGTTTTTCATTGTCCCCAGGTGATTTCAATGTATAGGCGAGGCTGAGAACCACTGACTTAGATTTTTGTAAGGGAAGGTGAGCGCATGTTTTCTTGTTCTGTGAGACGGGCGCTCTGCAAAAGCGGAAGAGATCCAAACGGAAACAGAAGAACACCGACATTGGGACAGGTGAACGACAGCGTGGGGCGTGACGCCGGGCGACAGCAGATCGTTCCTGTGCCTGGCTCCCATGACGACAGGGCTATGCTGGTGGCAGCCCTGGGAATAAGAAGTTGGCCCCGCCACGCTTCTGAAAGCTTCTCAGGAAACTGGCCCAGATGCCAGCTGGCTGTCCCCGGGCCTCCTAAGAACCAGATGTTTTCTCCACAAGCTGTAAAAATAAGTGGAGAGGAAAGTCCCTCTGGCCTCCGAGGAGCTGCTCTAAGGTAACCTTCTTCGTTCCACACTGTGGGCCGCTGAGATGGGCCCTGTCTGTCTGGGGAATGCTGAACCGGCCTGAGGCTAAACGGTACTTGGGTGATGACTGATTCACACATTGTTCAATAGAGTTCATTTTTTAATAGTTTATTTTTTATTGTATTTTTTCCCACCACCATGTATCCCTCTTATACCCTTTTCCACATCCACAGGCCCCGCCGACAATCACCACACCGTTGTCCCTATCCATGAGTTCTTTTTCTTTTTTGCTTGATCCCCTCCTCCCCTGCCCCGCTCTCTATCTATGAGTCTCTCTCTCTTTTGCTTATTAGTTTGGTTTGTTCATTAGATTCCACATATGAGTGAAATCTAATTGTCTTTCTCTGACTGGTTTATTTCACTTAGCATAATGCTTCCCAGGTCCACCCATTCTGTTGCAAAGGGTAAAATTATCTTCTTTTTATGGCCCAGTAGTATTTCCTTGTTAGACTTCATTTTTTAGAGGAGTTTTAGGTTCACAGCCAAACTGAGTAGAAAGTACAGAGAGTTCCCATGTAACTACCCTCTTCTCCCCAAAGCACTCAGGACCCTTACTATTTACCTCGTCCCTAAGCAAGGTACGTTTGGTGCAGGTGACGAACCTTCATCTGTGTATCCCCCTTATGCTCCACCTGTGACCCTCTTCCCCCAAACCTGTGACAACCACTGCCCTTCTTGTTACTTTCGTAGTGTCACCCTTTCCAGTGGGTCGTAGTGTTGGACTCCTGCAGTGTGTGTGGTGCCTCTCCACGCTGACTTCTTTCGCTTAGCAATACGAATCTACATTTTGTCTCTTTCTTCTCATGGCTTTAAACACATTTCATTTTATTGTGGAATGCTATTTAATTGTGTAGGTATACCATAATTTGTTTATTCATTGACCTATTGAAGGACATTTGGCTGCTTCCAAGTTTTGGCCATTATGAATAAAGTTGCTATGACCCATCCTGTGTAGGTTAAGAAGTGTGACTGATGAATTGTATGATAAGAGTGTTTACTTTTGGGAGAAACTACTGCACTGTCTTCTTTCAAAGTGGTGGAACCATTTCGTGTGCCATCAGCAATGAATTAGTTCCTGTTGCTTCACATCTGTTCACATTTGGTGTCGGATTTTAACCATTCTACCACATACATAACGGTATCTCATTTTTTAAAATTTGCATTTAATTTTCTGATAACGTGTTGAACATGCTGTCATATGCTTATTTGCCATCTGTATATCTTATATCTTCTTCGATGGTGTGTCTATGCAGATATTTTGACCGCTTTTTAATCAGATTGTTCATTTTCTTATTGTTGAGTTTTATGAGGTTTTTGGTATTTTACTTAATGGTCCTTCATCAGATGTCTTTTGCAGATATTTTTTCCAATCTGTGGCTTATTGTCTCATTTTCTTGACAGTGTCTCTCATAGAGCAGAACTTTTCAATTTTAATGAAATTCGACTTACCACTTTTTTTTTGTGGATCATGTCATTGGTGTTATATTTTAAAGGTCATTGCCATAGCCAAGGACATCTAGATTTTCTCCTGTGTTATCTTCTAGGAGTGTTACAGTTTTGTGTTTTACATTAAGGGCTATGATTCATTCTGAGTTAATTTTTGTGAAAGGTATAGGTCTGCAGCTAGGTTTTTGTTTTTTTCACTTGTTTGTTTTTTACATGTAGATATCCAGTCCCTTATGTTGAAAAAAAAATCCTTTCCCCATTGAATTAGCTTTGTCCTTTTACCAAAGAGCAGTTGACTCTGTTCGTGTGGGTCTCCTTTTTGACTCTTTATTGTGTTTCATTGATTTATTTTTCTGTTCTCTGGCTGATAGCACACTGTCTTGATTATGGTTAACTTTGTAAAAAATCTGGAAGTTGAGTAGTGTCAATTTGAAGACTTTGTTCTTCAGTACTGTGTTGACTATTCTGGGTATTTTGTCTCCCCGCGTACACTTTAGAATCAGTTTGTCATTATCCACAAAATAATTTGCTGGGATTATAATTGGGATTTCATAGAGTCTATAGGTCACATTGAGAGGAACTAACATCTCAGCAATTTTGAGTCTTCCAAATCGTGAACAATGGACTGCCTCTCCATTTATTGAATTTTTTTATTTCTGTCATCAAATTCTTTGTAGTTCTCCTTATATAGATATTAAACATATTTTGTTAGATTTATACCTAAATAGTTTACTTATAGGTGCTAATGGAAATGGTCTCATATTTTTTTATTTCAAGTTTTAATTTTTTCATTGCAAGTATAAAAGACAGTAATAGACTTTGAATATTAACTTTATATCCTGCAACCTGGCTGGAATTGCTTATTTGTTCCAGAATTACTCTTTTGTTGACTCTTTGAGATTTCCTTTGTGGACAGTCACGTCATGTGCAAACAAAGAGCGCTCTATTTCTTCCTTCCCCATCTGTGCACCTTCTCTTCACTTTTTTGTTTCATTGCATCAGGTAGAATTTCCAGTATGGTGTTGAGAAGGAATGGCGAGAGGGGGTCTCCTGGCCCTGTTCCTGGTCTTAGCGGAAAAGCATTCAGTTTGTCGCAAATGTGGTGTTAACTGGAGTTTTTTTGTAGATTTTAACAAATCAAGTTGTGCTCCCCTCTATTAATTCACATTTTTATAAGAAAGAAAATGTACATTGGTTTTTCTACCCCTAACTGGTCTTCCATTCAGATTTAACAAATCTTTATTGTGTACATGTAGCACAAGACAGGTTTAAGATTTTTATATCTTTTTATGAATGAATAAACTTTATTTTTAGAGTAGTTTTAGTTTTGTTCAGTTTTATTGAGATTCATTTGCTTATAGCACTGTATCAGTTTAAGGTGTAAACCATAATGACTCTACTTACGTATATTGTGAAGTGATTATCGCAATAATTCATCATCTCCTATAGATACAAAAAAGGAAAATGGTTTTTTTCGTGTGATGAGAACTCTTAGCATTAACTCTCTTAACAGCTTTCAAATATGCCATGTCATCAATGTTGACCATAGTCATTAGATTGTAAATTGAATCCCCAGTGCTTTCTTATCTTCTTCCCTTATCTTCTTCCTAGAAGTTTGTGCTTTTTAACTGCTTAATCCAATTCTCCCCCACCCTCACCCACCCCTCACACTGGGAACTACAAATCTAAGTGAGATCATACAGTATTTATCTTTCTTTGTCCAACTTATTAAATGCTGTCAAGGTTCACCCATGTTTTTGCAAATAGTGGGATTTCATTCCTTTTTATGGCTGAATAATAACGATTCCACACCTTTGTCCATTCATCCACCTGTGCACACTTAGGTTGTTTCCATGTCTTGGGTATTATAAATAGAACTGCTATAACATTGGGGTGCAACTCTCTCTTCTACATAGTGTTTTTGTTTCCTTTGAAGGTATACCCAAAGTGAAATTGCTAGATCATATGGTAGTGCTATTTTTAATTTGTTAATGAACCTTTATACTGTTTTCTATAGTGGCTGTACCGATCGATTTACAACCCAACCAACAGTGTACAGGATTTCCCTTTTGTCCACATCCTTGCTAGACCGTGTTGCTTTTAAGATTAAGAGTAGGCAAAAATATAAGTATAAATCTTCACAGCCTTGGATTAGGCAATGGTTCTTAGCTATACCACGAAAAGGGTGAGCAAATGAAGGAAAAGCAGATGTTAAACATTATCAAAATTTAAAACTTCTACTCAAAGAATACTATCAAGGAAGTGAAAAGTTAACCCACATCCTGGGAGAATATATTTGCAGATCACATTTTGGATAAAAGTCTAGCATCTAGAATATATAAAGAACTCTTACAACTCAACAACAAAAAGACAAATAACCAGTTCAAATGTGCAAAGGACTTTGATGGACATTACTTTAAAGAAGATACACAAATGGCCAATAAGCACATGAAAGGTGCTTAACATCCTTAATAATTAAGAAAATGGTGGCCAAAACACAATGAGATACCATTCCTTGTCCATTAGGATAACTATACAAATAATTTTTAAAATATCATAAAATAACAGGCACTGATGAGGCTGTGGAAAATTGGAATCCTTATACAGTGCAGTTGTGAGTATAAAATGTTATAGCCATCCTGGAAAACATTCTGGCTGTTTCTCAAAAACTTAAATATACAATAGCATTTTCATATGATCCAGCAGTTCTACCCCTACCGATATGCCCATAAGAATTCAAAACATATATGCATAAAAAAAAAATGTGCACCCTGGCTGGGTAGCTCAGTTGGTTGGAGTGTGGTCCTGGTGCACCCAGGTTTTGGGTTTGATCTCCAGTAGGGGCACATGCAGGAATCGGCCAGTGAATGCATAGATGGGTGCAGCAATGGGTTGAAGTCTCTCTCTCTCTCTCATCAATAAATTAAAAAAATAAGTTTCTCGAGAGGCAGGAAGGTGTAATGATAACATTAAAAATTGTATACAAATCTTCATAGCAGCAATCCAAATGTCCATACTGATGAATAAATAAATAACATGTAATATATCCATATAATGGAATATTGGCCATAAAATGGAAATGAAGTACTTATTTATGCTACAATATAGACAACCCTCAAAAACATTATGGTTAGTGAGAGAAGTCAGATGTAAAAGGCCATATTGTATATGATTTCCTTCTATAAATGACCAGGCAAATACATAGGGAAAGAGAGTAGAGCATTGGCTGCCAGAGGCTGGAAAGAAGAGAATAGAGAGTAACTACTAATGGGTATAGGGTTTTTTGTGGGGGGGGATAATGAAAACATTCTAAAATTAAATAGTGGTGATGGTTGTACAGCTTTGTGGATATGCTAAAAACCACTTTAAAATGGTAAACTTTATTTTGTGTACATTGCACCGGAATAAAAAATAATTAAGAGTAGGGAAAGGACTTGTATTGATTGATAGAGTAACATGTGTGATTTGGGGATGATGGGAGAAAGGATTTTTTTATGGGCTCCAAACCCAGGAAAAGAAAAGCTTGGTTTAAGGGTGTCTGGGCTTTGAACACGGAGCAGGACTTTGAGAACTGTGTAAAAACCCGTGACATGTGCACACTCCATTCTCGTCTGTATCTGCAGCCTCTGCTTTCTCCGGGGCCCCACCTCTCTGCCTGTGAGCGGGACACACAAAAGCCCCTACCAACTTTCCCTTGACCCCTTAACAACCTCTAGCTACTCCCCTTCCCCTTTCCTTTACTTCTCAGTCAAGGGAAATGTTCTGTTGCAAATATCCATTTCCCTGCCTTCCATTTACTCTGTAAGCCAATGCAGGCTGGCTTCTGGCTCCACCCATCCAATGAAGCTGTCAAAGTTCCATGTAAGGAACTTTGGCTATTTCTCAATCCTCATCATACTGGACCTTTTCAGAGCATTTGACCCCAGTGACCTTACAACTCTCTCTTCCTCTTTGTTCTCAGGAAGTGGTGCCTTTGTCCGGGTTTTCTTCCTACCGCTCTGCATTTGTGGCTGGATCCTTTTTCTCTGTCTCCCTAAGCACTCATGTCCTCCAAGACTCACTCCACTACTTGCTTCTTTCTTGCCATCTTCTCCCTGTTAACTGGAGACCCAAATCTCTGTTACAGTCATGGTCTCTCTCCTGAGCTACAGACCCAGTTGTGAACTGTAGGTTTATGTCTTTGCCTCACTGGAAGTTTTCAGCTATAACTCCTCCCCATTATTTCAGTTCCACTCTTTCTCCCCTCTCCTATTAGACCTCCAGTGATGTGGATATTAGTGCTTTTGTTACAATCATTCAGGTCACTGAGATGTGCCCACCCCCTCCCCCCGGTCTATTTTCCATCTGCTACTCAGATCGGGTAAATTCTGTTAATCTGTCCTCAAGTTCTCTGCTTCTGTCCTCTATCATCCTCTGTCTTCTATCATCTCCTCTCTAGTATGGAGCCTGTCCATCAGCTTTTATTTCAGTTATGATATTTTTCTGTGTATAAAGTGCACTTACCCACGTTTTTGGCCCAAACTTTCAGGAAAAAAAAATCTTTCACTTTAATTATTTAATTCAATTATTTATATATATTTAGATACCTGTTTTTTGTATTATAAAGGAATTTAGCGTTTATTTTTGAACTTATTATGGTATAAGAAATTTTATGTAACAAATAATTACAAAACACAAGAACAAATACAAGGTATTTCAGGTACTACCCAAATATAATGAGCACCTTTATTTTTCCCTCAAAAATTTGGGCAAAAAGTGTGCATTATACATGGCAAAAATACAGTATTTTACCTGTTGTATTTTTCAATTTCATGATTTCCAATGGTACATTTTCATAACCTCTATTTCTTTTTTAGAGTCCTAGATATTTTTACAGACAAGAATACTTCTTACAGTGATGTCCATTTATTTATGTATTTCAGCATGAAATACATAAACCTAAAATAAAATTGTGAAACATAAAAGAAAACTTGTATGTAATCACCATTATTGCACCTAACAAAATCTGTGATAGCTCTTCAATACTAGTACATATTTGAATTTTTCTCATTTGCCCCCTCTCCAATTGTCTGTTTATAATTGGTGCATCCAAATCAGTATCCAAATAAAACTCATAGATTGCATTTGGTTGTTATGTCTTTTAAGTTTCTTCTCACTTAGAACTGTGGCTCCTCCCTTTCTTTCATGCCATTGGTCTGTTGAAAGACTAGATGAGCCATTCTTAACATGTCCCATTTTGTGGACTTTTCCGATGGATCATTTCCTGTAAATTAAAAGAGCTAAAAGTTTTGATTAGATCCAAACTCAATATTTTTGTGAAAAGAATACTTCATAAGTGGCATTATTAAAGTGCTCTTTTTAAATGGTAAAAAATTGGGGGAGGACCTGACTACCTAATAAAGGGGACTTGTTTAAATAAATGATGACATATCCAGGCAGTGTGCAACCAATTCTGAGGATATTACATGTGTGCAGTAAAAGACAATTTAAATTAAAATTTGAGAGCCTAAAACATGTCACAGTAAATTTTAAAAGCTGGTCACAAACACAGATGTGTCATAGGTGATTCCGACTGGCAGGATCTAGATCATAACACTATTGATGAGTGTTGGAGCATAAGCTCATTCTCCTGTTTTTCCTTTGATGAAATCAAGAAAAGACAGATACATAATGCTTCTGCATTGCTTTGTAGTCATATTAATGCCAGACCACCTTCTTAAAGAGATGAGGCAGGGCGAGTCCAAGCCACACCTGCCCTCGCCGTCACAGCTGTCTTCCATCAGGAGCCCAGAAACGGCAAGGGGGAAGACAGGAGAAACTGGAAACAAAAAGGAAATGCCCTGTAGTTTAAAAGGCAGGGTTGTTAGCTGCTCCTTTTCAGCCCAGAGGTCCAGGGAGCCTTTAGCACAGAAACGCTCTGCCCCATGACTGAGACACAGTGGGCCATCACCCTTGGCACAGTCCAGGCTGTCATGTGGGCACCCCTCCCCTGTGCCCATGGTAAGGGGCACCAGAGGCCAGCAGGCCACAGATGTGAAAGGAGAACCTGACTGCTGGCACCTTGCCTTTTCTCCTTTGGGTTCCTTCTTCTTGCGTGGCCACCCCACCTTTCCCACTTCTTTTTTTCCAAAGGACTTCCTCCTCCCAGACCCCTCACCGTCCCCTCGTTGCTTTGCACTGTATATTTATTCAGCAGAGAACTCCTCTTTGAGGCAGGCTGTCCAAGCTCTAATCAGAGGGAAGAGTCTGGCCCTTCACTTATTAGTATGCATCCTCAAGCAAGTAATTTATAACGCTCAGACTCAGGTTGTCCAGTTGTCAGAATGTGAACCTGGAGGTTTTCCAAATATTTAACGTCCAATGTTGGTTTTGCAAGGTTTCCAATGGTGAGATTTGAGGCTGAAGCTGAGCAAGTTTTTCTTCTTTACTTTCTTCTCTCTACTTTCCAAGTATTTATTTAACAGAGAACAGTATTAAAGTAATTTAGAGGAGATACATATTTTCTCCTGAACTGTTATGTAAAATGTAATGCAGCTAAAAGAAATCAAAGGAATAGATAATATTTATTCTTCTTTCTCTTTGCTTGCGCCCACTCTCCCATTTAGCAAAGGGAAATTGCCATTAGCTGAATACATGACAAGGTTGCTTCTGCGTTTGTAGTTTAGTGTTAAAAGAAATGCACTTAAGAAAAATTCCTTACATTCCATGGAGCTTTACATTTTACGGTATAATTCATATACTCTATTGGATGTGTGTGAGTGTGTTTTAAGTTCTGCTGTGTGCTTCTAAAAACAGCTCTGCTGAGGTACAATTTGCACAAAATAAAATCCGCCCATTTTAAGCGTACGTCGTATTGGCAAATGCGCACAGTTCTGTAACCACCATCACGTTCCACCACAGACAGATGTTTCCGTCGCTCCGGCACGTCCCCATATGCCTCTGCAGGCAGTCCTCTGCCCTCACTGCCAGGCTCACCTGGCCAGCTACTGATCTGCTTTCTGTCACTATGATTTTGCTTCTTTTATTTTTATTTTTTTAAAGATTTTGTTGATTTATTCTTAGAGAGAGGGGAAGGGAGGGAGAGAAAGAAGGAGAGAAACATCAATGTGTGGTTGCCTCTCACTCGCCCCCTACTGGGGACCTGGCCTGCAACCCGGGCATGTGCCCTGACTGGGAATCGAACAGGGGACCCTTTGGTTCGCAGGCCAGCACTCAATCCACTGAGCCACACCATCCTGAGCTGTTGATTTTGCTTCTTTTAAATGGAATATTATGGTACATAATCTTCCGTGTCTAGATTTCCCACCTTGCGTAATGTTTTTGAGATTTCATTAATGTCTTTGCACGTATCAGTAGTTTTTCTTATTGCTGACTAGCGTTTTGTTGTGTGGACATTTTGGCTACTGCCCATGACGCTGTGGATGATTCTGTGTAAGTCTGCGTGGGGACACACTTTCATTTCTCTTGGGTAAATACCTAAGAGTGGAATTGAAACCAGAAAAGCCAGTGTTCCTGCTGCCTGTCACCTACCAGACCCAATAAGCAGAGACAGGCATTGAATCTTTATGGGTGCCTCATTCAGATGGTTGGTGATCTGAGAAGATGGTGGGTTTGTGCCCTAACGGGACATCTTAAATTCCATTTTAAACTGACCTTTTTTATAAGGAGAATTAAAGTGTAGGTAAGGGGTTTGGAATCCAGGGAAAAAGTTAATCAGATAAAAGCTGCAACATCCTTTCATCTGTGCCCTGGGTGGTGGGCGTCTCACCCTGGAGCACAATTGCTCAGATGCCATCTTGATGGCCTCCAGTCCTCCTAGGCACAAAGGTGGGACTGTTTATAGTTTCCTGGAGCCAAGGTGGATCGTACCTTCAGTTCCTGAAACAACAGCTTTTTACATCCATTGAATACTAAGCGTATTAGCTATTACCTGAAACTAAAATTTTTCCAACATTTGAGTCCCCCATTAGAATTGCTGGGCCTCATAGCAAGCATATGTTTAATTTAATTACTAACTGTTTGTAGGAGAATGTTTTTACTCATCACAAAAACTCCATGCTGGAGGAAGGCAGCTCTTCCTGCTTTAAATATAAAGAAACCAAGGCAGGAAGAACGTTTGGTGATTTACTTGGATTTTTCTGCTGTTCGGTTTGGACATGCTAGGATTAGGGCATACCTCTCTAGTGCTCACTTGCTGCTTTGGTTTAGGGTTTCTTTCTTTTTAAACGTTTGCCTTAACACAAGAATGTAAGTTACTTTGTACACAAAATTAAAAGTTACAGAGTGATAAAGGAAAAGGGAGCCTAAAATCACCTCTTTCCTCTGCTCAGAGGAGACCGTTGTTAACATTTTTAATATTGCAGGTTTGTCCATTGTATGTGTATGTTTCTTCTTACAAAATAGGCTGAGATTGTGCATAATCTTTTGTGTCTGGTTCACATCAAAAAATATACACCTACAATATTCTTTCAAATGGTCACTGAATCTTCATATTGATGACTCAGTATGAATCTTCATGTTGATAGCCATGGCATTCAGCTTATTTTCAATTTTGTACTATTATTATCAACAGTCTTGTACCCATTTTGAAGAATTTATTTGTATCTCCATCTATTTCTAAACCACATATTTGCATTTTGAGGCAATCATTTAATTTTAAGATTTGCTGTTTTTCAAAAGCATAACTTTAGTTTCTTTCCAAGTTACCCTAGAGACATTGGGGAGGGGATTTGACCTGCTGTATAGATGGAGAAATGGAACTCATCTACGTGAAGAAATGTGTCTGTTATGCAAGACACTCAGGTACTGGGTTTCGTACTTTGTCTCAGATTATTTTTTTAATTTGGATATGGGAAAAAACCCCTGCTACCTCACAAAAGAGGAACTTTGAGTAAAAATCTGGCACCAAAATGTCTGAAAAAAACAAGTTTCCTTTAACAATGCAACTCCAGAAGTTTCACTTCTCTCTTTTCCTCTTCTCTTCCCAAAGTAGAAAAGGCTAAAACCCACTGGCCCAGTTGAAAAGAGCTTCCATGTTAGAGTGGGGGGTCGAGCGGATGGCGGGGAAAGGGCCGGTTCGGGAGCCAGCCGAAGTGACAGTGATAAAAGTAATCCAGGTCTTCTCCAAACGTGTTCAATCTCAAACTGTCTCTGTGCAGTTACATGGACTAAGCTTATGGCCCTTGAGTTCCCATACGAAATAGCTGTTCTCAAAGTCTCTTTGCCTGAGAAAACAATAGAATAGGCGAGTCAGTAGAGGAGATACATTCACACTTAAAATTCTTTGTCCCACTCCCCCTATTCATTTTCTCAAAAGAATATGTTCAGAGACTTGAAGCAGAAGGAAGTTTAGATGATTTAGTACAGTTTCCTCACTCTGTAGATAAGAAAGTAGGTGGAGAATATCATATTTAGGTTTCATTCTGATCTTTGTTTTCTTTTCGCTTTGAGGCGTTAGTTTTGCAATTCTTGGTTTATGTAACTCTTTTTGAAAGGGGTTATGTCTCTAGTAACTCCTTCATTCACATGATTACACTGGGTTTTCTGACAGAAAAGTATTTTCTTTCTTCAAGGGATGAGGTTTAACCTCTCAGGACTGTTTCAATCTCATGAATGAATTGTTCAACTTCCCTTACTTAATCTACTAAATTTTTCTCTGTCTTCAACCATTCTTATTTCTCTTCTTCCTGTTATAAAGGAAGACAGAGCCTTGTTCCTATGAAGGCAAGCTTCCTATGTGTGTTCTTTTTTCCTTCTTCTGTTTTATAAAAAAATGTTTGAAAAGTAACTTATGTTAACTGAGTATAAAATAGAAAGTAGCTAAGATGTCAGTAACAATCTTTATCTCAGCAATAATTGCCTAGAAAATATAAAATAGGTATAAATCAAAATAGCAATAAAAAAGCATAAAGTATGTAGCAATTAACCTAATCAAGATGTACTAAACCTTTATGAAAAAAATTTAAACTCAGTTGAGGAACACAAGAAAACCTGATAAAACAAGTTTGTGGATGGAATGACTTAATATACATAAATATATCAGTTCTTCTATAATCAACAAGGCCATTCAAGCCAATTCCAATAAAAATCTAACAGCATTTCCCTAGTTTTATTGGGCTATAATTGACATACAGTATATTACGGTACAACGCAATGATTTGGTATATGTGTATGTTGTGAAATGATCACCACACATTAGCATCCTTCCCCTCACATAGTTACAATTTTTTTCTTGTGGTGAGAACTTTTAAGATCTACTCACTTAGCAATTTTCAAACACATAGCACAGTGTCGTTAGCTGTAGTCGCCATGCCGTCCATGACGTCTCAGGACTAATTTATCTCACAATGCAGTGTGTCCCTTCTGACCACCTTCACGCATCTTGTGCATTCCCCATCCTCCAGACAGGACCCTTTTCAGTACTCGGCAATTGATTCTAGAATTTTCGTGGAAGTATAAGACAGCTTCAGAAAAAGACCCAAGGCAGTGGGAGAATTAACTTCACCCTTAATATTAAAGCCTATTACAAAGCCATCATAATAAATAATGTGATAGTGGCACAAAAACAACAAAACCCAGATACCACAGAATAAACGGCACATAAACGGCACAGAACACACACTCACTAACTTAGCTACCTGTCCAATATTGCACATGGCTTACGACAGAGATGGCATTGCCAATCAATGAAGAAAGGATGGATTGTTAGCAGAAATTAGTTAGAAAACTATCTTAGAATATAAAAAGAATTAAGTGGGATCTCTACCTCATGCCATATGTAATAGCAAACTCTAGAGGGATTAGAGACCAAAAGTAAAACTAAAAAGTTATAGAGAAAAATGTAAACAAATGTGATCTTGGGTGGAAAGGAAACTCTTCTTAAACAAGACTCCCAAAGCAGAAACCATATGATAAAGCTGGTTGGATTTTAATATGTTATCTTTATGGATGTCAGTTTAATATGGTATTCGATGGGCAAAGTGGGCAGAGGGATGATGGCGCAGAAGAAACTTATGTTCGGAGAAGACATCACACACATGCGCACATACAACCGATAGAAAAATGAGCAAAGATAAGAGAAGCCAAATCACTGAAGGGAAACATAAACAGATAACCAGCGTGTGAAGAGATGATTAAACTCGCCAGTAATCAAAGAAATCCAAAGAGAACAAAACAACACATTGCATCCATTAGCTTGAAAAAATTATCAAGAGGGATAATATTGTTAGGAAGGACGCAGAGAAACAGAACTCCCACACACAGCTGGGAGGTGTAAAAGTGGCCAGTGGTTCTGGAGAGAGATTCGACAGTGCTTATTGAAGTTAAGTGTGTGACTAGCCCGTGATTTAATAATCCCTTTCCTGGTTCCCTACCCCTAAGAAACTCTTTCTCAGGTCCATGTAGGGACATGTATGATGTTGTTTATGGAAATCTTTCTTTTGTGTTAGTGGGGGATTGTAAACTAGGTGTCCATCATTAAGAGAATGGATGAATATAAAAAGCAACATGCCTATAATGGTATATTGCGCAGCAATTAGAAGCTGTAAGATAAATGGCAACACAGATCTTGAAAACATAGGGTTGAGTAAAAAGGGGAGCAGAGTAAGATCTATAGCAAAATGTTTTGTAAATTTAAAATATAATGTACTATTCATATTTCAAGGATACTTCCATGTCTAATGTTGTTGACTCAATACATAAGAGAAAAATTGGGGTAGGTATGGAGATACCAGGGAAAGCATGGGGGATGTTAACAGACCGGTGATGATATTGTGCCTTAAACTGTATGATAAACTCAGTTCTGCACCTGTGAAAAAATACACACATTCACTCACACACACAAAAATTATTCATTCAACAAATACTTACTGAACAGCTGCTGGAAGTGAAAAAAATACCATGCAAATCACTACAAAGAAATAACCACTTTGGACATTTTGTATGCCTGTGCTCTTCTCTCTACTTCCTTCGCCTATTTCTGAATCCTTCACTAACAAAAATTATACTTTTCTGCTGAAACACACTTCCTTTTGGAATGCTATCTTTCCTAATGCCACAAAACCTGTTTTTTTCCCCATCTCAAACATAACTTATTCTCTTGACCATCATGATCTGCCTTTCTATTTCTTGTGTCAAGGCAACATATGCAAATAGCTAAGCAGATGTACTTCCACATTTACTTTTCAACGTAGAAATGATGGTCACTTCTTCGATTCTTCCCTTAAAGCTGTTTTCTCAAGCACCACCAATGGTTTCTTAATTTTAAACAAGTGGTCTTTTCTCTATTTAAATAACTAAGCATTTACAGAGCATGTATACATATCTTATCTCCAGGATCTATGCTAGGTGCTGGGGCTATAGGAGATTTCAGTGTCATCCCTGTATTCCAATTGACTCATGCCTGGTTAGAAAGCAGATATGCAAATGGTCATCTTAATATGGTGCTCTAATTCCAGAGATCAGGTGTGCCCATGGTGCTACTGGAGCCAAGTGGGAGCTTGGGATTCAGGAAGACTTTGGAGAAGATTCTGTCTGAGTGTTGAAGGGTGAACCAATTAAATAAAGTTAAAGGGTTCTAGACAAGTGGTTCTCAAACCCAGCTTCACACTTGAGCCTAAAATACAGATGCCCCGGCCCCACCCAAGAGCCATAAAATCACAGTGGCTGGGGTAGGACATGGGCATGTTTTTTAGAAGCTCCTCTTGTGAATTTAAGGTTAAAACAAAGCTGAGAATCACAGAGCTAGATGGATAGAGAAAGAAGAGCAAGGCTGTAGAGATGGAGAATGGTAGGCCCCATGGCTAGTAAGTGTCAGGGCTTCCAAACCTCACTTTGGAGAATGTTCTTAACCACTCCTCATTGCTATTTCCACACAACTGAGGTGGTGTGAAGATTCATTACCTTGTGCTGCAGTTAAACAATTTAGTGGTTTAAAACCAAAAAAAAAATTGTTTTTGCTTGCTTCCATTGAGGGTCCTTGGGGAAGAGACTCCTGCTTGATGTCATTCTCACTCAGGGACCCAGGTTTGTGGAGGTCTCACTATTTGGAGCTAGTTGCTCTGTCAGGGGAAGGGAACTAATGAATTGTACACCAGTTCTTACAGGCTCCCCTCTGGTGGTGACCACTTCTGCCCACACGTACTGGCTAAGTCAAGTCATGTGGCTATATCTAACATCGTGGGGTGGGATGTGCTACTCCACCATGTGTCTGGAAGATAAATGGAATATTTGTAAAAAGAACTGTCACTAAGCTGTATGAAATCAAATTGAACTCAATGTCCAAAGAGAGCTAGTTATATTTATCTGAGTTTCCTTAATATATGCAAGTAGTAATTTTACTATATTTGGGTCAACTAGGATATCCCTAGGGTTGCTGAATGTCTTATTTTTCCATTCTTACATCTAATTCACTAACTTTCAATTTTTTAACCCAAGTCCTGACCTTCCCAGAAGGGTAAGAGTTGGGTTTCTAAGATTTCAGCACTTTCCATTCATCAGATGGAAACTCATCTCCAGAGGGTAAACTCAATGTGACAATGACTTCTTGAACCAGTAAGGACATGTATCCACCCAGGCTTCATTTCTCCTTTTCTATTTGCGGAGTCCCTCTGTGCGCATGAGTTCAAAGTCCAATTGAGTCATGCCAGCTTCCTCCTATCTTTGTTTCCATTGCTTATAAATCAAAACAGTATTTTCCTAATTCTTTATGATTTCAGAGAACTTACCCATAAGTAGTCTCACTCAATCCCCAAATCGACTTTATGGTGAAAGGATGATTCAATCTCGTTTTACAGATGAAGAAAATGAGGTTCAGAGACAAGGTCTCATAGGGATTTCTGAAATATTTGCATCTCTTATGGCCACTCTAGTCTTCTTTTGTATCAGTTTCTCCTTTAATGAGCTAAAGTATTTGTTCATATTCATTCATTCATTCATTCATTCAAGAACAACTTGTTATCTATTGGAAGCCTGGCATTGGGCCAGCAGCAGGGGGTATATTTACACACTCCTTTGTCCTGGAGGAGTGTTTCAGTAAAGGAGATGCTGTCCATCATTCCACCAATAGCTTTTCCCATGTCCTAATAGAACTCTACTCTCTTTCCAGGGGACCATCATATTTCATCCCTTGCTCTCAGAAACCCTAGGTCCCTACCCCAGGCTCAAGGCATGCCCCCGTTTGTCTGAACCTAGTCATAGACATCTCATAGGGTGGATCTGAGAGTGGGCTGATGAACTGGTTCTGGATAGTAAGTTGTAAGGTAAAGTCTGCTTAGAAGGACTTTTCTTCCCAAATAAAGTCAAGGAATAATAATGTAAAAGCCCTCATAACTCTCCTTTCCCCTTCCCAAAGGTGACTTTGATGTTCAGAAGCATACCAGCTCTCCTGTGACCACGTTGTGACAAACCAGCATGAAGGATCAGCAAGAGAAGAGTCTGGGCAAAGCTTTTTCTTTTCTTTTCTTTTTGTAACATCTTCCAAGCCTGCTTTCCTCGTATGTATAGGTAAAAAGTAATACTTCCTTAACAGGTTCGTTGTAGAGATTATATGTGAAAATCACTTACGACAGTGCCCAACACAGAGCCACAGCTTAGTGAGTGCCAACTCCTTTCTGTTTCCCCAAGAAACAGGGCTGTATGGAGGTAGATTGGTCTACTTGGAAGGGAGTATGCCAGCAGAAGCTTGGCCACATATATAAAGCTTTAGATGGATGGGTAAATTTGTGATCTTTTACTTGCCTTTCTTTTTCAGGATTCATGAGTCTTCATGTCTCCGATTTAACCAATTTCTCCAAGTAAACCAGTCTGTTTTCTTCCCCTTGTATTAATCCCCACAAGAAAACAGACTAAAATGAAAAGTTATACTTAAAGCATATGCCCACCTCACTGAGATGCTGGAGTGGATCCACAGAGTTTGAGGAAGGGTTGGTTCCACAAAGGATGGGATGTTGACAGAGAATGAGATATATCCACTAAAGCAGGTCATTCTGTCTTTTCTGCTGCTCTAACCCTAACCCAGATAACAACTACTTGAATAATAACAAGCATATGTTTGGTATTCACTATTTGCCTGGTACTCTGCTGTGGTGTCCGCCCTGCCTGGTTGCAGGAACCGTAACCCCCCGTGGCTAAAGCTGAGTGAGAAATCTCCCAGAACTGGGAGGCCTAAGGAGACAAAACTTATTTCTCTGAACATGGGCACTGCCTGCTGTGCTATTCCCTTCAGCTTGGTTGGATAGTCAATGATGGGCAACCATTCTCTGGAAAGAATGGACCTAAGACAGACATGATCACATGGGAATAAGCCATCAGGGAAGAAACTCAGGGGGCTGTGGAAGTGAGGGAGTGATCGACATCACCCCTGCCCCCTCGGCTTTGCCAATAGCCTGAGTCCTAGTTCTGGATGTGAGAAATCCAAGTCTCCTGGCTGCCTTTGTCTCCTCCGCCCGACTCAGGGCCTGCAGAAATAG
>CM052546.1:13991101-14016149 GCA_028533065.1 Trachops cirrhosus
TATGTAAAATCCTGTGAGACCTGCTTGCTAGGATGCTCTTGGATGTGTAGGCTCTGGCAGGAAACTAGACTAATCCTGTACCTGTTAGGTGATACCAGCCCCAAAACCCAGCGTGAGACTTTTGAACCCTATGTAAATTATCTACCAGTTTTGATCTTTTCTGCTAGACAATGAATCCACATTCTGTATCTGTTTACCTACCCAATACTACCTAATAAAAAGCCTATTGAGGCGGCGGCTCGGGGCGCTCTCCTTTGAGAGAGTGGCCTTGAGAGGGTAGCCATGACGTCCCTATTCCTCCACAGGACTGGGTAGTCCGTGTGTATATTTTTCTCATGACTTGCAAGCATCTACAACGTTTGCGGTCACTGCTGGCCGGTGGACTGCAACACTCTGCTAAATGCTTTCTATGGGCCATCTCATTTAGTGCTCACAGCAATTCAAGATGTAGGTGCTATTATCTCAAGTTCAGAGAGGGAAAACTGAACACAGAGGGGTTGAGTAAATTGATCAGAGCCACACAGCTGGTATACGGTCAAGGTGAAACCCAGGCTGTGTCTCATTTTCCATCCCACAGGAAATCACAAAAAATAAGGAGGCTGGTAAATTCTTTCCACCCCACCCCAACCTTCTCCAATGTCCTTTAGGTCTATACTTACAAAGTGTCCTCGACTTTCTTCTTCCACCTTCAGTATTGGGCTAGGAACCTCTTCCCAACACTCCTGCAGTGCTCCATCCTTTCCCTGTCTCATCTTATCCCAATATCTATATTGTCTGTTCACTTCCTTTTCTACCACCAGGAGGCACAGCCCTTGAACTTATTTAGGACGAGAATGGCTGGTATAATATTGCAGTCTCAGCGCTTAGCACAGTGTCTGTCACACAGCATGAACTCAATATGCATTTTGGGGGGTTGGTGAACTTTCTCTGTTAAAACCATACAGTATCTTGGTATTTATGCAACTCTATCATTGTAGTGGGAAAGCAGCCATAGACAATATGTGAAAACATGCCATGTCTGTGTTGCAATAAAACTTTACTTACAGAGATAGATTTGGTCCGTGGGCCAGAGTTTTCGAACCTGTGCTATAATTAGTGAAGACTGTTAACAAATAAAAAATGAATAAGTGGAATTATATTGACACCATTTACCAGAAAGGAAGTACTGGTTACTCCAAAGAACACTTTAGCAGAAAACCTAAGTTCTGTTTTCTTCCTATTACTTAGTGGCCTTTTATCTCTGGCCTTCTGTGGCCTTATCTTTAAAACGCGCCCTGATGATACTTCCTCTGTTTAAAGATTTGAAACTGTCAGGTTCTTAAGGGTAGAATCTGTGCCTTATTTGTCTTTATTCCAGAGCCTAGCAAAATTCCCACATGCCTGGAGTATAATAGGTAGACAAGCACTTGCCAAATAATTGAGAGGTCAGGGTGAAGCCACTGTTTAATGAAGCAGGTGTTTGGACCAGATAATAGTTGTAAACTCTCAGAACTGGAAAAATTTTAGTTGTCATCTAAATTACTACTATGTAGAGGTCCTTCTAGGTTTAAGAACTTAGGGTATTTTGATTCCAAATGACTGAAAACCCAACAAAAACTGGCTTAATCCCCAGAGAGAATTTATTGGCACACTGATAAGTCTTGTTTCAGGGGCTCAAACCATGTCAAAGACCCAAGCTTCTCTATTTCTTCATTTGCCTTCTGCCTGATAGGCTCTCTTATCAGACAGGCTTCGCCTATCAGTGGCAGGACGGCTAACACTGGATTCAGGCACACATCCTCACAGCTCAAAGACCAGTGGAGAATTGGGAGGGTGTCTGTCTCTCAGAAGTCCTGGTAAGCGGGCCCAGATAGTGTATTCTTGGCCTTGTTTAGGTCACCTGTCCATCTGTGAGTCAAACGCCGTGGCCGTGAATGAATCCACACCACCCGAGCCGCACTGACTGAGAATGAGGGAGGACTGGCTATCCAAAGGCAAACCCCCATGTGCAAAAAAGAAGGAGGCAAAGCCGTGAAATACCTAGAACTGTTATGGACCCTCTCCCAAGAATACTCTGATTGTTTTAAAAATATTTTATTTACTTATTTTTAGAGAGAGGGGAAGGGAGGGAGAAAGAGAGGGAGAGAAACATCAGTGTGTGGTTGCCTCTCACGTGCCCCCAGCTGGGGACCTGGCCCACAACCCAGGCATGCGCCCTGACTGGGAATGGAACCAGCGACATTTTGGTTCACAGGCTGGTGCTCAATCCACTGATTCTTTTAAATTTAATCTTTATTGTATTTTTTACATTACCTTTGAGTCCCCTTATACCGCTCTCCCAGAAATCACACGCTGTTGTCCATGTCCATGAGTCTTTTTTCCTTTTGGCTCCATCCCTCAGTTCTCTGACCTTCCCTGCCACTAGCTGTCATCCTGCTCTCCAGTGTGAGCCTGTCCCCATTTTCCTTGTTAGTTCAGTTTGTTCATTAGATTCCACATGAGTGAACTCATGGTATTTGTCTTTCTCTTAAAAAAAAATTTTTTTATTGTTGTTCAAGTTCAATTGCCTCCATTTTCCCCCATCACTCCCCACTCGCCCCACCCAACCCCGCCTCCCACCATCAGTCCTACCCCCCTTTGGCTTTGTCTATGTGTTCAAGAATACTCTGATGTAATACGGTAATACAAATTGAGCATCCACTATTAGGATGTTTGTGAATTCCGTGAAGCTTGTCCAAGGACCCTAACTTAGGAAGAGAAGAAACTTGAGCTTAGTCTCTCTTTCTAGTGTGTAGCCTTTTCCAGTTACCAAGTTATTATTAACAGTTGCATTTCTAAAATAAAAGAATACATGCACTTAAGAAAATAAACTTTATTGCTGTGGTTGGTGGCTTAGTTGGTTGGAGCGGAGTCCTGCAAACTGAAAGGTGCGGGTTCAATTCCCGGCCAGGGCGCATGCCTAGGTTGTGGGTTTGGTCATTGGTCAGGGCCTGTATGAGAGGCAACTGATCTGTGTTTCTCTCTCACATTAGTGTTTTTCTTTCCCTCTCTCTCCCCTGCCCTTCCCCTTTCTCTACAATCAATAAGCCAGTCCTTCGGTGAGGATGGATAGATGGATAGATAGATAGATAGATAGATAGTTAGATAAACTTTATTTTAGATTTACAGAAAGATTATGAAGATAGTACGGAGAGTTCTCACCCAACCCATACCTAGTTTTCCCTATCGTTAACATCTTACAGCAGTGTGGCATATTTGATACAATTGATGAGCCAATATTAACACAATATTATCAACAAAAGCCCAAAGATTTTCTTTGTTTTTACCAAATGGCCTTTTTCTCTTCCAGGATCCTATCCAATACAGTTGTCATGTCTACTTAGGTTTTTCTCTTGGCTGCAACACTTTTTTCAGATTTTTCTTATTTTTGATGACCTTGACAGTTTTGAGAAGTGTTTTTCAGATATTTTGTAGAATGTCCCTCAGTTTGGTTGTGTTTGATGTTTTTCTGATGCTTCCGCTGGGACTACGCTTCTTGAAAAGAAGAGTGCAGAGGAAAAGCACCATTTACGTTATGTCCAACGTGCAGATGACCAGCACGGCGTATCTCTGTTGAGACTGACCTTGGTTGGTGGCCTGAGGTGGTGCTTGCCAGGTCTCTTCACTGTAAAGTTAGCCTTCTTTCCTCTCTCTCCACACTATATTTTTCAGAAGGAAGTCACTATGTCCAGACCACATTTAAGAAGGAGGAGTTATGCTTTACCTCTTTAAGAAGAAAGTATCTACATAAATTATGTGGAATTCTTCTAGACAGAAGATCTTTTTCCCTCTTCTCCCTCACTTATTTACTGATTCAGTTATTTATGTATTTATACCAGTATAGCTATTACACTTATACTTTGGGTTATAATTCAGTGCTACTTGGTTTATTTTATTGCTCAGATTGTTTCAGGTTTGGTCGCTGGGAGTTGTCTCTTCTGTCCCTGTAACAATCCCATCATTGTGTTTAGTTGTTTTGGTGTTTTGTTTTGTTTTTCCCCAAGCGCTTCCATACTTTCTAGCACGAGAAATTACTCCAGACTTACTTAAGATATCCCCTGTCCAGTCCTAGACTCAGCCATTTCTCCAAGGAGCTCTGGTTCTTTCTACCGGAGACTGGTATTTGGGAATGAAGATCTGGGTGCTGGGTGTGTGCTCAATATGTAGATTTTTAAAGCAAAATTATTTTAAAAGGTTTATAAGTAAAAAAAATCAATTACTTTTTCATTCCTTTTCATAAAATTTAAACTCTTTTGAGTTTTTTCTTCTTTTTATTCTCTCCACGTTACTCACAATGTGCTTATACTCTATTTTTTTGACTGATCAATCTGAGATATTACCTATTGATCTCCTGTAAGGGTGAATAGGGTTTGGTGTTCTTACATCCTCACCCCACTTCCTCTTTGCCTATCTTTCCAATGTAGTTGTATCATGATTTTGTGTTAAACCAGTGGCCAGAGTTACATTACTATCACCATATAAATATCTTCCATACTGAGCCAAGGTACTATATTACATATTCTTTCTTACACATTTTATCTTTCCTGATCATAATAATTGCCTCATTTTTTCTTAATTCCCCAAGTGTCCATTAAATTTATCCCACATGTTCCAACCTATCTATCGAAAACCTATCAAATCTATTTTAAACATACTAAATGTGTGAGATAATCTATTAGTTACACTCACCACCACCACCCCAAACCACCTATACCTCTGTCCTTCTGCTCCATCCTGGTTTGCTTGTTCTGGTAAGTAGTTTCCAAAGCTGCTTCCCCTTCAAAGACTCTTCCTGAGCCTGTTGGAATGCTCATTTTTGAGAAAGTCAATGCCGTGTAAGAATCCATCTACTTTGAGACTGCCATACTAGAAGGAAGCCCGAGATGCTGTGTAGACAAGCAATGTGGAGACAGAGAGAGTTGTCTGTCCAGCCCCCTAGCTCTTCATCCTGTCAATTTGCTAGATATGTGAGTGAAAAGGCCTCTTGGATGTTGTCTTTTTATCTATTTCATGTTGAAGACTTTCTCCAAAGGTCAGGTAATCTTTGGTTGCCTATATTTAAAGCGACACACTAAAACCTAGTTAGGAATACCACATATATGACTGAGGATCATGCACTGGTGACTTTACCGAAGGGGGGTTAGATGGTATTGTTGGGAAACACCCAAATATCAGTATCTGTAACTGTTTTACTAAGGCCATTCAGTTTATCCAGACATGAAATCCCCTAGTTTCCTGGGAATAGAATCCCATAAGTCAGTGGGCTTTCATGGGAAGATTTTCTCTGAATCCCTCTATTATCATGTCTTCCCCATGTTTCCTAGCTTCTCCGAGTTCAGAGCCTCACCCAGTGTCTGTGTTTTCACCATTTTTTTCAGTGTGAGTGATGTTCAGTGTTTGAGGCTCCTTTGGCTGTTTACAATCAAAGGAGAAATTTTTTAAAAAGAGTTTATTTGCTTATATTTAGAGAGAGGAGAGGGAGGGAGAAAGACAAACATCAATATGTGGTTACCTCTTGCTTGCCCCCAACTGGGGACCTGGCCCACAACCCAGGCATGCGCCCCGACTGGGAATCCAGCAGGCCTCCTTTGGGTTGGCAGGTGGGCACTGAATCCACTGAGCCACACCAGCCAGGGTGACTTTTTTTTTTTTTTTTTTTTTAATTAGAACATCTGTGTATCCTTAAATTCCCTGTCTGGGGCTGGGCTGGAACTGGCCACTGGTCTGGTTGGTCCCATGACTGCATTACCCTGAGGGGTACAGGTCAAAGGAGAGTGCGGTGATTAAGAACAGTGATTAAGCCCTTAAGTGATTAAGGGCTTTGTGATCAGGAAGTTTTGAGCTCCAGTCCTATTTCTACAACTTATTAGCTGTGAATACCATTTATGTAACTCTCTTAACCCTCAGTTTTCCACATCTGCTAAATGGGAAGAATAGTATTATCTATTTCTTAGGATTGTGAAAATTAAATAATACATCTGCATCATTTAACAGAGTGCCTGGCATATAATTAAGCATTCAACAACTAATGATGGTGGTATAAGCCTCTTTAGAAAACACATCTCGTTGGTGAGCATCGATTTGATTCCCCCTCTAAGTGGTTCCACGTTCCTGCATAAGTCCCTATAGAGTCCATAATGGCTGTGCACATCATCTCGTTCAAGCCCTACAATCTGGTTCATAGATCATCTTTTGTGCTCTTCTCCATCAAGAGGCTTCACAAACAAGTGGTGGACTTGGTCCCAGGCCTTGGACTTGTTTGTGATGACCATCATATGGTTCCTCTACTGAATCTTTCTTCCCCTTGTCCAGTAAACTCTAATGGTGTTTTTGGCTTATATGTGATGATCGATTTCAGCCCTGCTTTTCTTCCTTCATTATCAGAACAAGGCAGGGCCAAGGCTCTGGGTGAGGGAGAACCCAGAATGGGAACAGAACCAAATTCCAGCTTCCCAACCACCAGTGGGGGAGAGCTCACTGAATTTTATTACCAGCAGCCAGGAGAACCACAGCTCATGCACAGCTTACACATGGACCCACACACAGGTACACGCATGGATGCTCATATACATATAGGAGACTCCCCAAATGCATGGACAAAAGGGTACGCATATCCCACACCATTGCACCCCCTTATTTGCAATGAGTGTCCAGGAGAAAAGTGCTCAGTACATTTTACCATGCATCCCAGATTCAGCGAGGTCATTCAGGATGGGGGAAAAGGAAGATTTTGAGACAAAAAAAGAGAAATGAAAACAAAACGGTCCCGCCCTGTCAGCATTATCTGGAGTATAAGAAATGAAGTTGGAGCAGACAGACAGACGGACTCCTGGGGTCTGCCAGCAGTCACAATGTCCAGAGGGCCTCTCATTTTCTGGCTGCTGACTGAGCTGTGGAGGCTTTATCTGAGTAAGTGCCTGACCCTGCCAGGCAGGGGTCCCCTGGGGGGCTCAGACGCTGTGATGCAATTCCTTGGCTGATGGGGCCTCTAGCGGAAGCCCCCTTCATCTGTGCATCTCCCCAGGGTTTCTTCTTTGGGGGGGTCTCTCTCCTTCCTGTTGTACGTTTTATTTGGAGATCTGTTTGGGGGTTTTCAGGTGGGGTAATTTGTGTTCATCTCAGAAAGAGCAATTTAAGAGAAACACAGAAAGAAGGGGACAGATGAAATGAGGGACAGATGTGCCCTCTGCAGACCTTATCAGTGTAGACAGAGCCGGGGGGTTGTTCTGGTTAGAGCTCTCATAACAATTCTTATTTTTCTCTTTAGTGTCAGGAGTGTTTGCTTGCTTTTTTGTTTTATTTTGCTGGGGATGAGGTTTCAAGTTGAGGTTTTGTTCTGCACGTCGTTTCCACGTTCTGAACAGTGCAATGCAGACACTGGGTGTTGGCCCGATTAGACCTCTGCATCCCGGTGATGGTGGGCAAAATGCTCCCTGCCTAGCCGTCGTCCTTTCTGGTCACTAACAGTTGACACCGGGAACATGTCTGAACTGCTCTGGTCCTTCCATGTGTGAAGTGAAGGATCCAGATAAGACCAGTTTAACGATCTGTGATTCGAGCGCTAGACAATCTCTCACGTCCCGTGCAATTTTAAGTTTGGTAGTTATTTGTGTGTGAATCTTTCAAGTGCACTGCATGACAAAACAGCTACGTTCCAGGGAAAACCAAGGTTTCCCTTTACCTCTCAAGCCGTTGCCAAGCTGCTCTTGCTGCCCTTCTTCCCTCCGCCACTCAAGCATCCTCAGGACCGAAGTCAGGCTTTCCCTCAGCACGCAGGACTGATTTAGGTGTTTCTGCTGTGAGCGCCTGTCCCCCCAGGACAATGGGCGGCCCCCATCAGAGAACTTGTCGCCTTCTAGTAATTGCTCACTAAATGACTTCTCTCCCCGATACTCTATAGCAGTTTCTTTTTTTCTTTCTTTTTTTAAATTGAATTTATTGGGGTGACATTGGTTAATAAAATCATATATGTTTCAGGGGTACAATTCTATAGTACATCATCTGTATGTTGTATTATGCATTCACTGCCCAAGTCAAGTCTCCTTCCGTCACCATTTATCCCCCATGGTCTGCTTTCTTTATCAGTGTTTTCTACAGTCTCTCTCTGTGTTTCTGGGAACTTGAGGTGTGAAAGGTGCTGGAGTCCAAGTTCACGTCGGCAGCTGCTGGCTGGACACTGGCTGGGCTTTGACGTAGCTAACACAGCCCCTCTGATTCCATCTGAAGGAGGTGGCATGGTGAACTGTCTGTCCCTTTGTTTTTTCATTTGTGCCTTTTCTAAAATGACCCATTTAGAAGGCGGTGATGGTTCAGAATCACCGAGAATCAATCAAAGTTGCATATGCTCTTCAAAGGTGCCAAATCAGACACCTCGGTCTGCAGATGGTGACCCTGAGACCCGGACTGGGGAAGGGCCTTTCTCAAGGTCACTGGCTGGAGCAGAAAGGAAGCTGGCGCGAGAACCCAAGTTGTACCCGCCATCCTAGGTCATTCCTGAAAGGGGGAATTGATTTGATACCAACAATTCCTTTGTTCCAGGACACCTTTGTAACTGAACAGAACAGTTTTTTTGTCCTGTTTGTAAATTCTTTTTTTTTTTTTAAGATTTTATTTTTAGAGGGAGGGGAAGGGAGGGAAAAAGAGGGGGAGAGAAATATCAATGTATGGTTGCCTCTTGGGGGCCCCTCACCCCTGGCCTGCAACCCAGGCACGTGCCCTGACTGGGAATCGAACTGGCAATCCCTTGGTTCATAGGCCTGCGCTCAATCCACTGAGCTATACCAGGCAGGTTCTTTTTGTAAATTCTAATGTGCTTGGTTACTTTATTTATTCTGGGCAGCATTCAGTCCTTCCTCTCCTGGGAACCTTGGAAACTCTTTCTGAGGGGGTTGTTACCCATCACCTTTATTTTAAAATGATAGTGCGGGTTAGGGTGGTCGGTGACATTGGCTGTCAAAGAATTCACAGAGAGAAGAGAGTGTAGAGAGTAAAGGTTTTATTCACTCTCCAAGAAAGGAAAGGGGCATGGTGTGGAGAGGTACACCAGCATTGAGGGGTGGGGGCTTTGAGCTTTATTGGATTATAATTGGATTAAGCAAGGGTGGGGGGGCTGCTGTTGGGTAGCCTCTGGGCTGTGGGGGCATTGTAACTCGAGGCTGTGGTTTGTTCCAATGTTATCTCTGCCTGGGGCTGTGGGGAGCGTTAGTTCTGCTCTTGCTCCCAGTGATTTCCAGTCCTGGGGACAAGCTCAGAAGAGTAAAATGGCAACATGTTTAATAAGATGCTAGGCCTGCTTGGCAAATGGGTCCACCATAGCAAATGGGGTTGGCTTTGTCCTCTCAATGAGGTTAGGATTCTTGTGGCTTTCCTCCAAGAACACAAAAGCTGTAACTGGCAGTGAGGTTTACAATGTCAGCCTCGTGGGTGTTTTTCTGCCACACCAAATTGCCTGCTTCCTTTTTTTGAATATTTAATAATTAATCAGATGAGTAGTATAGAAAAAGTCTTGGTAAAAAAATATAAAAATGTCCCAAAGCTAAAATTGCTTTTGAGGACCACTCCCAGGCCTTTTCCCTTTCCAGGGGTCATGGAGGTGACTGACATGAGTTGGGTGTGTATCCCACCAGGCACTTTTCCATGCATTTAGCTTTATATCTGTACACACACACACACACACACACACGCAATGCAAACTGATTTAGTTATTTATCAAATGGTTTTATATTTTATGTGTTGCATTAAAATTTGCACTTTTTTCTTTTTTTAATTTATTGATTTGAGAGAGAGACAGAAATATCAATTTGCTGTTCCACTCATTTATGCATCCATTAGTTGATTCTTGTATGTGCTCTGACCACAACCTTTGGGTATCAGGATGACCCTCTAACCAACTGAGCTACGCAGCCAGGGCAAAATTTGCCCTTTTCTTACTTTCCTAAGACTTGGAGTTTTCATGCCAGTTGACATGGGTCTATCTAATTCCAATAATCTTCTATATGTGTCTCCATGGAGTACACACGCCATGGTCTGGCCATTCCCATGTACGCATGTTCACGCCATTCACGTGTGCATGAGGGCCGCAGTAAACAGGCACGATTAGGTTTTTTGATACATGCGTGTTTTTCTATGGAAAATAAAACATGAAATTGCCAAGGCTTAGATAGGACATGTGCATGTTGACTGTTAAGAGAAACTGTGAGATTGGCCCACCGTGTAGCTGTACCAATTCTTACCCCACTTCATTGCAGGTGGCTCCCGTAGGCCGTCTCTTCCCAGGTCCCTACTGGCCAACACTTCATATTATCAGCATTCTAGATTTTTGCCAAATAGGTGAAATTTACTAGTCACTTATGTTGCCTCACCTATGAATTGCCTGTTAGATCCTTTTTCAGTTTTTCTGTTGGGGTTTTTAAATTTTTCTTAAGGAATAGGATGCATCCTTTGATGCTTTAATACTTGGGAACATAAACTGATGACTCTCCAGAAGAAATAATTCTTGCATATGTTTTAAAGTGAATCTCCCAAGTATTATAAGCTAATGTTTTACACTGATAAGAACAGATACTACACTTGATCGTAGCCAAAAGGCCAAGAAGCATTCGACACAAGCTTATGTTTGTGAAGTTTCCCTCTTTAGGTGCATGAGTTCTGTCTTACTAACACAGCCAAGGGTGATGCCAATGGATTTCCTATCTTTTTCCCCTGGCTTTATGGCGGGTAAAATGGATGTTCCCAACATCTGTGATCTGTGGAACATTTTCACTGTGGCGAACTGAAGAGACTGTGAGTTCAGGGAAGGCTCCGGGCTGGTCTCAGTTTGGAGTGACCTTCATCGCAAGGGCCCGCTGTGAAAAACCCAGGGAGCACATCCTTTTGCTGTCTCTCTGGGCACCTCTTATGCTCACCTTCTAGCGAGGGATATCTGGACGCTCCTGACACCTGAGTCAGGGAGGAGCAGGGGACTGCAGGCCATGCCTCATACAACTTAGCCCAGTGGGTCAACAAAGCTAATGGACAGTCTCATGGGGCAGGGGGTTCCCCGAGGAAAACCATGTGCAGGGGCCTAGGCACCTAGGATGCTGTCCCAATGGTCTGGACCTTCACCCTGCCTGGCTCTCACTTCAATAGTATTTTTTTTCTTTTTTTGAGAGGAGGGGTTTAGAACAATCACTGATGCTCAGTTAGACTAGTGGACTTAACACTTGCAGAAGTAAAAATATTGCAGTCTCTCAGAAATGGATGTAATCTTAAAAGAGCTTGTCCAGTGGTCCTCAAACACTGGGTGAGAGCAGTGATGTCAGAGTGACCGGAAGAGACTGGTGTCCGTTTCCATGGGCTTTGGCCTCAGAGGTTCTGACTCAGGGTCAGGCAATAAAATATATGTTTTTTCAGCACACTCCCCAGGTCATGCTGAGGAGTAGCCCAAGTTGCGAAGCATGGGTACTTTATTTTAGAAATACAGGGTGGGGCAAATGTAGGTTTACAGTTGCTTGTATGAAAATTTCTGTTTCCCATACTGAATGGAGAGGACAATGAGATATAGTTCAACAGCCCATCTTCCAGCCTTAGCCCTGTCTGGGCAGGAAGATGGAGGGAGACTCTCCAATCAGTAGCACACAACACTGCTTAGTGGCATACAGAGGGTAGGGTGCTGCTTTGGGACCTGTTTCTATGAGTTAGTGGAATTGAGGTCAAGCGTCAGGACTTTGCAGTGGCGAGTGTATTGGTTTATGTAATGGTACTCAAGGTCAGAGTTTTTTAATCAGCATCAAGGTCTTGCTGTGGAAATGGGTTTAGACACTCAGGTGGGTCATCTGTCTCCATTTGGGGATGGAAGGATGTGGAGTTGGGAGCTCAGCTGTGGTGAAGGACCTATCAAAATTAGACTAAAGAAACCCATACATTAGAACCCTCTTCATCTTCCTGGAAGCAGCTATTTGCATGATCTCTGTGCAGAATCCCTGAGATATTTTAGTGCCACACAACCTGGTGTTCTTGTCCTTCCTCACAGCTCCAGCTGCAGCAGAGACTGTCGTGACGGCACTTCTGGGTCAGCCGGCCACTCTGCCCTGTAGTTACTCGTCGTGGTCTGCCAACAGCAACAGCATGTGCTGGGGCAAAGGCCCGTGTCCCAACTCCAAATGCACCGAGGAGCTCCTCCACACTGATGGGACACGGGTGCTCTCGAGGAGGTCGTCAAAGTATGAAATCTGGGGGGACAT
The DNA here is from genome assembly GCA_028533065.1 of Trachops cirrhosus. Classification (NCBI taxonomy): domain Eukaryota; kingdom Metazoa; phylum Chordata; class Mammalia; order Chiroptera; family Phyllostomidae; genus Trachops; species Trachops cirrhosus. The sequence goes on from CM052546.1 coordinate 14,003,341, forward strand.
CCGGAGAGGCGATGTCTCCTTGACCATCTTCAATACCAAGGAAGGTGACAGCGCTGTGTACTGCTGCCGCATAGAGGTGCCTGGCTGGTTTAACGACGTCAAGAAGAACATTCGCCTGCAGCTCCGGAGAGGTGAGCACGTGAAGGGGCGCGTGCTGGTGGAAGGAGAGGCGCAACGGTTAACGGGTAATAGACTAGGTAGGCGGGGAGGCTTTAGCTCCTTAAGCAGCCAGCGGACAGGTTGAATCTGAGATGTGTTGCTATGACCAGAGGAGCCACAGTACGGAGCAAAGGCCCGCAGGGGCGAGAAGGCGGCAGAAATGAGTGAGTAGAGGGTGGGGGGTGGGGAAGGAAATTGCAGGGTCCGTGTGAAGAAGGCAGGGGCTTCTCATCAAGGAGACTGTTGCCTTGCAGGAACTGGGGCCCAGTGTTTCCAGACCTTTCACTTTCTATGTGAGCTGTGCTGATATTTGCATGTTGGCAAAGATTTCAAAATTTAGAAAAGCATATGCTATGTATACTAAATAAAGTGTGTCCATGGGTCAGCGTCAGCCCGTAGACTGGTACTTTGCAGCTTTTGGCAGAGGACAAAGCGGGTGGGATGTTTTGACACTGGTGGCCGTTTTCAGGTGTTTTGTTACTCTGTTACTGTCCGTTGTTTTTGGTGAGATTTGGAATATGGTGGAACACCCAAAGATTGAGCAATGTCCCCTTACCTGGAATTGTCAAACTTCAGTTGTTATGCTTCTTTTTCTAACTGAATTTATTGGGGTGACATTGGTTAATGAAATTATATGGGTTTCAGATGTACACTGCTATAATACATCAACTGTATATCGTGCTGTGTCCCATCTCAAATCAAGTCTCCTTCCTTCCACTGACATTTATCCCCGCTTCACCCTCTTCTGCCTCCCCCACCCCCTTCCCTCTGGTCATCACCACACTGCGGTCTCTGTCAGGAGGGCTTTTTTTCTTTGCTTAATCCCTTCCCCTTTTTCTCCCGACCCCCTCACACCTTCCCCTCTGACAGCTGTCAGTCTGTCTCTATGAGTCTGTTTGTTTTGTTTGTTAGTTTATTCTAATGCACTTTAAAATTTTACAACTGATGTGGAGGCTTGTAATTAGAGGACTTTTCGTGCGCATTGGCATATTTTTTCTTCCAAGACAACTTTGGGAAATAGAAGTCACTATTATTTTGATTTATTAAATGAAATGATGTCCATCCAAGTCTGCTTGTTTCAAGCCTGGTATAACAAGTTATTATTTTATAAAATACTTGTTGACCTCCCTGCTCTGTGGGGTCACTTTTAAGTTGAATGGAAACTATTGGTACCTTTCTGGTCCATTAGCGTTCATGGAAGTTTGGCATATTTCCTAGGGTGGTATCTGCAGGATAACTGTGTCTAATGAACCCAATTTCAGACGTTTCGGGGGTGAGTGGAACCAACATGAACCAATCTTTAGTATCTGAAAAACGCTGCATCCTCATCCTGTGTTGCATACTTTAGGCTCAGTTTTTATAGATTTTAATCTAATTAAATGTTACTGTGGAAAGAATGCCTAAGTGAGTTCTACCCTCTTAGCCGATTTTTCAAGTGCCCAATATATTATTGTCACCTAGAGACACAATGTCGTGAGGCAGATCTCTGAGTTTACTCATCTGGCTCGACTGAAATTCTATGTTATTTATTTTCCTTTCTCTCAAATTTAATTTGTCATATATAAGGTTTTTATAGACAACCCATGTTCATTGTAACAGTTTATATTAAAAGTCAATAACATTATCTAAAATGCTACCTGGTTACACGGCGCATTTGACATTGCTGCCCACAGGAAGAGGGAGAACAGGTGGATTTACAGTCACTTACGGCCGGTTCGATTCTGAAAGTGCTCTGGACTGAACTTTTATATCCGGGCTCACTTTTGGTGCAGTCGTTTACTTGCTCATGGATGTTTTTGGAGCACTTGCTATGCACAGGACTCCATGGCAGGTATTAGATTTGTACCAGAGATCAAAATAAAGACAGGATTTTCCCTCGCGGAGCTTCCCATGTAGTGGGAGAAGCAGACATGAAACAACGCTCATCAAATAAATGTGTAGTTACGAAATGCAGCACATGCTGTGAGGGTAAAGTATAAGAGAGAAAAAAACCTGTTATTACAGAATACAGATGCCCTCCGTGCAGAACTGCCCTGTTAGCTGAGGCATGAGGGTTAAGCAGGAGTGAGCCTGGAGACAAGAAAGACTTGGAAGCAGCGGGCACAAAGTTCCTCCAGCCGGAAGGTCGCTCACATGTTCAAAGAACCAAAGAAAGGCCTGCAGGCTGGGTGAAGGCAGCAGAAACAGAGAAATGGAAGGATCCCAGATACATTTGTATTGTTTCCCCTTTCTGCTACCTCTCCTCAGTACCACATACATCTTCTGTTGGTTACAGCTCCAATGACCACCCGTCGGCCAACCACCCGTCGCCCGGCCACCACCACCACCACCACCACCACCACCACCGTCACCACCACCGTCACCACCACCACCCCCGCCGCCATGACAACCACCATAGCCATGCCTCCAACAACAGTCCTGACTACACCTGACCTCCCAGCCACACCACCGCTTCAGACAAGACCCACCACTGCCCTCACAGTGGCGATGACCACATGCCCCCTGGAAGCGCCAAGCGCCCCTCCTGAGGCAGCCAACAGTCTCCCAACCGCTGAGCCTGCCACAGAAGAGCCCGTGCTCACTGCAGGTGCGCGGCACAGCTGGCCCTCCTGTCCCTTCTGCTGATCGGAGGTATAGCGGGTCCCTTGGAACGGGGTCCTTCTGCTGAAAGAGCAGCCCAGAGCCTTGCTCGCATGTGTTGTGGGGAGAGGGGAGTTGTGTGTTAGTTTTCTGGGGCTATTCTAACAAAAACCACAGACTGGGTGGCTTAAATAACAGAAATTTATTTCCTTACTATTCTGGAGGCTAGAATCCGAGACCAAGGTGTCGGCAGGGTTGATTTCTCCTGAGGTCGCTCTCCTTGGCTTATAGGTAGTCATCCTCTCCCCCTGTCCTCACATGGTCTTTCCCCTGTGTGTGTGTGTGTCCTCATCCCTCCTTCTTACCAAGACACCAGTCATATTGCATTATGACCCATCCCAATGACCTCACTTCGCCTTAATTACCTTTTAAAGGGTCTATCTCCCAACAGTCATATTCTGAACTACTGGGGTTAGGGCTTCAACACATAAATTGGGGGGTGGGGCATAATTGAGCCCATATGGCATGTGTGAGTATTCACTAAACTGTTTCTTCTCTTTGTTATCATTTCCTGTTTTTGAAAAGCCAGCTTTTTTTGGAGATGGGGTGGGGCGGTGGGGATTCTCCAGTTGACCTCCCAGGAATTTTGCAGATGGTCACTGAAGAACCAGGCAATGTCAGACTCCAGTTCCATCCTGCCAGGGGTTAAGTCTCTGGCTGGGCCTTAGAGACTAGTTGAGGAAAAGCCTCCTCCAGATGCCATAAGATATTTTTTGATGGTGAAATGATTCTACTCTGTTTCTTCTTTTTTTTGTTTCTCCTGAATCTTTCTTGATCCTGCATCTTGGACCGCTCACTGAGTTACTAACAGGGGCTTATCAATGCTCCCACCATGTTTCCACCTCTGATTCTAAAGGATAAGATTATTAGAAAACAGCCCGGTGAGGTTCCGGTTGGGTGGGCATCATCCTGCGAGGCTAAAGGTTCGATTCCCAGTCAGGGCACAGGCCAGGGTTGTGGGTTTGGTCCCCTGTCAGGGTGCACGTGAGAGGCAACTCTCTCGCATCAATTGATGTTTCTCTCTCACATCAATGTTTCTCTCTCTTTCTTTCTCCCTTCTTCCCCCCTCTCTAAAATTAAATAAATAAAATCTTTAGAAAAAAATTACTAGAAAGCAATCATGAGATAGTTGGAAGGCTTTCTTAAGTATTTCAGCTGCCTTAATAAGGCCTGGATCATTTAGATAGCTTTACAATATTCAACTGGCTAATTCTATTATGCTCTGAATAGTCACCTAAAGTCCATGAATCCTAAACCAATCCACCATCTTACATATTTTTTACTTTATTGGCCTTTAAACTAATCATCCTAAAATACCTTTGCATTTCCCCCCCTAGATTCTAAAAACTACTTGCAATCCTTGATGAAAACCTGAAATACTTAGAAAAGCACAAAAACAACTATAAAACATAGGCCCGAGTCTCACCACTCAGCACACACACTTATTTGTTTAGGTGCCTTTCATCAAACTGTTTTCTCTTCCAGAAGCAGAAACTTCCTTTCTCCCTGAGGCGACTTCTGGAGACCCATCCAGAGGTATGTGGACACTTGCTCGCTCCTCCTTTCCTTACCCGTTAGACCGAGGGGAAGGAAACAGTGACTGCGGCGTCCTCGGAGCAGATGAGCAGAGAGGACTGGTGGACCCCGTGAACCATGAAGTCGACCTGGACAAACTGATGTCAAGGCAGCCTTTGTGGCGCATTCGTTCCAGTGGATGAGGGACAAACGGGGGAGGAAGAGGGCGGAGAAGGGAAGGAGGGAGGGGCATGGGTTGATCGACTGATCGATTTGGATTCATTCAGGCAGTCCTTCGTGGCAGCACCCGTCTAGAAATTGGCGTTGTCGCTCTAGGTTAAGTGGTGCCGAGCTGTCTCATTCTGATCGCAAGCCCACCAGTGTTCTGGGTTGAAACACCCAAGGGGTACACTCACGTGACTGGCTGCCTTTTTATAGTGGAGGGAGAACTCTTTTATTCATTTGTCCTTCATCCGCCAAGCCTTCTTTAGGTATTCACTAGGGCCCAGGGGCAGAGAACTCCCTACAGATAAGACAGGACTCGCATCCGGGAGGCATGCTAGGGAGAAGGGCCTGGGCTTGACTCCCAGTTCTACTACTCTTTGCCGGGCATCTCTGGCCTCGGTGTATTCCCAGGTTTGTTGCGGAGCTGTATAACTTCATGCACTTAAAGGACTTATATGAGTGCGTGGCACATTAGTAAAGCACTGAAATGGTGGCTGTTACAATCAGGCAGAGGCAAACAGACATCCGGGGGTAAATGAACCAGTGTTGTGACAGAGCAGTACAGGGAGGCAGGGTGATATCGTGGTTCCTGTGCGCACCACTGCGATGCCACCCCGCCTGGTTCAAAACCTGTCTCTTACCGGCCGTGCCCCTTTGGGAAAGTTACTAACTCTCTCTGGGCCTTGCTTTCCTCACTGACAAAATGGGAATAATAATAACAGCTTTCCTATATATGTATCTTTTTCTGAGGATTAAATGAGAAATGCTTGTAGATCACTTAGAACAGTGTCTGGCATGTACTAAATGCTCAGTAAACCTTAGCTGTGTTTTTTTTTTAATGACAGCAGTCAGTTTGGGGTACAGAGGGACACCCAAAATAGAAAGGTATTTACCTAAGTTTGTTTTCTCTTTTCCTTTGTTTTATTTATTTATTTATTTTTTTCCAGAGGCCAAAGGCTGGGTTCTCCAGTCAACATCCCAGGCGCTGACATCGAGAAGGAGAGACCCCGGGGTTTTTTCTCAGCCGAAGGGTAAGGGGCCGTGCACCCGTGAGCAGCCTTCTCTTTGGCCGTGGGAACGGTCTGGCGTCTGCCAGCTTGTCTTGGGATCGAGCTATTTTGGTTCCACTGTGGTCGCATCCTACATCCTCCTGCAATCTGGGATGAAAGTGAAACGTGCTAAAAGCATCAGTGCTGGTTTCTTCCCTTTCCCCCCTCGTTTCTGAACCCCTTCCTCAGCCGCTTCTGACTTGAAGCTAGGAATGCTAGTAGGAGAAGCATCATCCATTCATTTTTCAAAATACTACAAACATATTATTTTTTAATCCTCACCCAAGGGCATTTTTCATTGCTTTGAGAGAAAGGTGGTGGTGGGGGGCAGGGAGAGAGGGAGAGGGGGAGAGAGAGAGAGAGAATGAGAGAGAGAGAGGGAAACAGAAACAGAAACATCGATGTGAGATTAACATTGATCAGTTCCCTCTTGTACCTGCCCGGACTGGGGATCAAACCTGCAGTCTTTCGGTCTATGCGACAATGCTCCAACCAACTGAGCCACATCAGCCAGGGCCTACTAACTTATTTTAAATTATACAAATGTTACACTAATGTATTTTTGTGATACATAAAAAAAGTTAAAAACAAGGTTCTCTTTGACTCCCTCTCTTTAATCCCATCCCCTCCTCTGAGGTCATCATGGCTATCTTGAAGATGAACATTCTAGACCTCTTTCTAGTCCCTTATGTATATGTATAGAGATGGAAACATACAATTTGTTTTGTATGTGGATTTTTAAAAAAATGCTATCATTCTGTGTGCAGCCTTCTGCATTTTGTTTCATTCACCTCACATTATATTATATATGTATCAGACTGCCTTCTGCCTCGGTCCGTGAAGATCTGCATCATTGCACTAAACTTCTGGTTAGTGGTTCATACTACGGACACTTATCGAATCCATTGTCCCAGGAGGGCATCTCAGTTGTTCCAATGCTTCATCATTGTGAGGCGTCTGCAGTGGACCACCTTGCATGTGTGTGCCCCCTTAAGCGTTTATGCAAGTGTCTCTCTAGCCAGGATGGTGTGCAGCGAGGAGAAAGGCTGGGCTGAAAGACATGTGCAATTTTAAATTGAATAGCTATTACAAAATTGTCCTCCGGAAAGGCTGTGCCAACTCGTTTTCCCGCCCACAGAATATCTGCTTTCCCGTATCCTCCCTACACTTGACATGACCATTTGTTTTATTCTTTTCAATCTTCCTGAGAAGAAAAATGTCATCTTGTTCTTTGGCTGTTCTGGTTAGCAGAGGGTTTGGGTGTCATTCTGTGAGTTTATTCGCCAGAAGACGGCCATCCTTTACCTCTGGGAAGGAGGCACTGTCATATCACTCACAAAGGCTCAGAAGATAGGATTGGAGGGGACAGACAAAAGTGAGTGGAAGGGGCACAGTTCTGAAGGAAGACTGTAGATCCAGATGGAGTGCAAGGGTGAGCGAATGCAGTGGGGAAGCTCTGGCCTGCACTAACTCATACCGTGGGAAGACACGATCCGGATTCCATGTTCCTAAGTAAGGGAAACTACGTCCCAGAGGTTCAAACCTTCTTTGTCTGTGGTGCAGCATTAGGGTCCGGGCTGTTTTCTGTCAGAAGAGAAGGTGGCAGCCAGAAAAGCGATGAAGGACGGGCAAGGAGTTCTCAAAATGTCATCATTTATTCCATTTAAATCGTGGACTATTTTACACTGAATTGGGAATAAGACGTCGTCTGTTGGTTTACCCTCTCCTGTGATATTCCTGATCATTTTCAGTTCTCTCCTCTGCGTTAAATTTTGGAAGAGAGGGAGTGCCCGCCGCCACACCCAGAGGCTGCACTGCGGGGGAGGAACTTGTTGTACGAGGGTGTGTTCCTCTCTGTGTTAACCTCTACTTGTTATGGAACAAACCAGGGTTTGTTGAGCATGTACCATGTGCTGGCCAAGCTCTTGCCACGGGCCACTTCCTCCAGTTCCTCTACAGCAGATACATTCCCTATTTTACGGAACTCTCCCAAGGCCACGCAGCTGTCAGGCACCAGGCCCAGGAAGTCCGGCCCGGGCTCCGTGCTCTCAGATATTATTTCGTCTTACCTTTTTTCCCTGCCTGGAATGAAAGATCTTGTTCTTTCATTGACCATTCTCTCCTCCCACTGGCTTTGGTCACAAAATGCTTAAATGATAATTACCATCAGCTAAGGACTTAGCTATGTGTTAGGTGCTCTGCTAAGGGTTTATAACATGCATTTTCTTACTTAAATCTCACAGTCACCTTCTAGACAGGCACAGATATTACCTCCCTTTACGCATTAGAAAAAACAGCAGAAGGTTAGAGAGTTTATTAGAGAAGTTTACACCTATTCAGGTCTTTCTTTGTTTTAACACCATTCCTTTACATGCATAACCAACCTCATTAGACTTTTCACAAAAGCCTACGAGATAGACACCATCATCACCTTCATTCAGGAGTTCATGCGGGTTATCACAGGTCTGGGGAGTGACAGGCCCGGCTTTAGCCCATGTCCGCGCCACTCTGATGCCACTCTAACGCCATGCTGTGCTGCCTCCCCCCATGTCCCTTTGGAGGCTTTGATAGAATAAGGTCACGTCTTCACGTCCGTGAAGGCACTTTCACCCCCTGTCAGAGGGCCTGCACGTCTCTGCGGAGTTTTCTTTCCCTGGCTAACCATCCTCAATCCCCTCCTCATTTCTCCATGTCATTTTTGGATGGTAAAGCTTCTTTCATGATTGAGGCCTGGTTTAAATCCTTAAAGAGGATCTTGTCAGAATGACTATTCCCTAAAACGAGCATTACCCAGAAAGGCAATCTCTCACCTCCACTCTTTGAGGAGTTCAGAGATGGGGGGTGGGGGGGTGGGGGCAGAGTGATGTGCCCAAGATCACACAGCTGGAAACACCAACAACAGTAAGAACAATAAAAGCCCTCGTGGGTTCTTTCTGCAGCTAAAGGAAGCCTGTTACAGGAATACAAGCCCTTCCTCCTCCCCGTACCTAGGAATTTAAATCACTCCTTCTAGCCTGAGGAGTGATTCCCGTTGGTTTGGCAGCAAGAGTACTGTGAAATGGTTCCAGATTGTTCCCTGAAGACTCCATCTCTGGGGGGTAGGGACTCCGAGGCAGGGTGAGGAGAGCCACATGGCTGTCCTTTCCTCAATAAAGTCAGGTGGCCTGGGATTGAGTCCTCTCCTGATGAGTCCTCAGGCTCCCTTTGCCCAGCTCAGTAACACCCCAAATTCTTTCTTTCCAGTCCTTCCTCCCGCAGTCTCCCAGGTAGCCTAGGGCAAGGGCTAAAGGAGCTGTACCCCGAGTGTGGGAAAGGCTCAGGTTACATCCCAGCTCTGCCATTTCGGGCTGGGTCCCCCCCACTTTTTGAATTTCAGGTAAGTGACGTGTTCTATCTATCCTTTTCTAAAGCTCAGATTCCTCAGCTTATAAAATTGAAAGACCAGCGGTCCTTATTTCACAGGGCTACTAAGTGAGGGAATACGTGAGGGAAATGCCCAGCCCATGACTACTGGCTAGTCGGTGCTAGTCACCAGGATGGACTCCTGGGTCCTCTCGTATGCACGCGGCTGCTGGGCCTGCTCGCACGCTCTCAGTTCCAGTTCAGAGCGGCCAGGTAACGAGGGGCCACTTCCAAAAGCTCCTAGCGGACTCGCCATTCCTTATAAGCGCATAGACACTTTTTGGTTTTATTTTGTTTGTTTTTTTAACTGCTGATCACACCAGGGAAACAGCTGATGAGCGACAAAATTACAAACTTGGGGAAGTTACGAAAGCTTTAAAATTGTAAGGTCAAAATTCTCTGCTTACAGTTAGAATAAAGCCGAGATTCTGAAAGTTGTTCACAGGCTCCTTTGCCTGTGGCTCTACAGAACTCTTCTTGATTGCTTTTTTTCTGCGGGTGGACATCTTCCATCTTCCGCTGCCTCTTGCTTGCTTTGTCCTCACGTCGCTCCATCTCTGGAAGTGACACTCTATAATTTAGGCTCAGAAATCGAGTTACGGCTGAAAAAGAACTGTGGCCGAGTTTGCCGTGCGAGGACTTCCAGACTTGTGTTTCTTATTTTATGACACTTCAAAGTATATAGCTTCTGCCTCCACCATCTGAAGAAACCCCACCCAGGGGGACGAATCTTCACCTCTCTGTAGCTGCCCGGAATAGAGCTCAGAGATGTGGGGTAATTTTCCTAAGATCACACAGCTAGACAGAGTGGGGGTGGGTACTCACACCTAGCTCTTACGGGTTTTAAATTGTGTCCATGAACTCTGGGGGACCAAAGGGTTGTTGCGTGTGGAAAACTGGGAAACTGAGACCAGAAAAGGCCACAGGTTAAGAGGCCTTATGGTGAGTTAGGAAGACAGCTGCGACCAGAGGCCAGTTCTCCTGACATCAGGTGCAGTTGGCCCTAGTCTCAGGACTGGCAGCCACTGTCTCTCCACAGAGCTTCCCTGAGGGCAGATTTTCATACTTGGTCCTAAAGCATCAGGATTCACTTTTCCCAGCCCCCAGATGGGCCATTATACCCGTCACCAGCATGAAGTCAAAGCTGTAGGACAATTTCAAATTGAAGGCACCCGAATGCGCATGAGGGCTTGGCTGTCAATCCAGTAAAACTGGAAAAAATAAATGTTGCTCTGGTGATAATAACATTTTTCTTTCCTTGAGATTTTTATAGTAACTTTCTCTTGGTCCCAGGGTTAGGATGGTGAAGAAGGGGGAAAAGGTGCTTTTAGGAACATTTGTTCTATTACTTTTTTTCTTTTTGGTTATACAAAGCCAGCCCGTTTCATGGTCCAGAGCAAGCTGGCATTCCGTGGGATCAAAGGATTCTCAGAGGAAATGGATTTTCTATCTTTATTCTGGCATTTGGATTGTATATGTGGATATTTGCGAAGGCCTTTCAAATCTGTCATTCACTAACCATGGCTTATCTGCTCATTTCTCTGTACACAGCACAGGGCCTAGAAACATAAGTCAGCCATGGCCTCTGTTCTCAAAAAGGTCACACTTTAGTGGTACAGGCAGGCCTGGACATAACAATTAGTTGTCCAGTGTGCTTTGTTTTGGATGGAAGTATGAAAAAGTGCACTGGGGCCCCAAGGACGAAAAGACAGATTCTGTCTTGGAAAGGAGGGCCAGAACAATTTCAGTGTGATCTTGCGATTGGTTCTTCAAGGAGCAGACCATTTCATCGAAGAAGGAATCGGGAGGAAGACCAGCATGAGCAGAGACAGGGGGACTTGATAAGAGCATGAAATCCTTGGGGAGTATTTAATAGTCCAGTTAAATTTCATGGAGACAGGAAGCTGGTCATGGTCAAGCTTCTTAAAGGACTTGATAGACGGGCTGAAGAATTTAGATTTCACTCCAGAGTCATAAAAACCGTTCATGGTGTTTTGAGTGGGGGGTGACATTTCCAGTTCTGTTGTAGGAAAGACTGCTCCGGCAGCAGTGCAGAAGGTGTCGGAGGGGAGCTGGCTCCCCTGGGGGTCCCTGCAGTAGTCCAGGCTGAGGCTGGAGCTGAGTGTCTAGACCAGAACGAGGGCAGCAGGAACAACAGAGAAGGGGCAGGAGCAGAGCCCTGTAGAAGTGAGAGCCAAGAGGACTTGGTGACAGAAGGAAGGGCACAGGATGGCTAATTCTCTGTACTTGGGAGACTGGATGGATGTGATAGGTTATCTGGTAAAGGCACCCCCGGAGGAAGAATGGCATTTATTTGGGAGGTCTTGAGTTTGATGTGCCTCTGGGATGTCTCACAGGCAGTTGGATGTGGGGGGGCTCTGCCTGCAGGGCCTCCAGCCCCGGCTGCCACGGATGAGAATAAGTCTACCAAGACATGATCTGCTTGGGGAAGAAAGGTGGCCAGTCTCTCAAAGGAGAAGGGCCAGGAGCCTGTTCCTCAACGGGCTTTTATTGGGTTCATTTGCACAGGATTACAGATAAAGCACATTAATCAATGTCAGGCAGTAAGGATCAAACAATAGATAACGAAGAACTCTGAGGGCCTATTGAGTCAAGATCAGATGGCTAAAGAGCTGTAAAGCTTTGAGGAACAAACTCACTTCTTGCTTGGACCCTTATCATTTCATTGAGAGCATTCTAAACAAAGCAGGTTTCACAGGATTTTACATATTCTTTCTTAGGCCTGATTGCTTGGGGAACCCGCCCTTTCCAGCACAGGGCTGCACCACCCTCTCATTTTTTCAGGATTAGGTGGAGCAAGGGAAGTGAGGCAGCCAAGAGATTAGGAGACTTCTCCCAGACAGAATGAGGATTAAGGCTTTGTTAAAGCCGAGGGGTGAGGGTCCTTTGCCCCTTTTGCTGTACCCCCCAAAGTCCTTCCTTGGGGGCCTCCAACTTGATCCTGCCTGTCTTAGGTTGCTCCCCACTTGGGGAATCTTACCTGTCATTGGCTAACCGACCAAGCATTGGGGGCCAGTTATGGAAAGAGGAGCAGAAGCAGCGCTCCTGCCAAGGAGATAAGCTTTTGTCTCCTTCGTGGCTTACCATCCAAGGTCACTCCTTCAGCCTTCGCCTTGGCAGGGGTTACAGCTTCTGAAACCAGGCAGGGTGGTTCCCAACAGTTGGAAATTCGGGGGCTGGGCTCATTTAGGGATGTCTGGGTGGGATGGGTGTCTTTGATGGTTGGCACCTACCTCAGATCAAATAGTAATTACTATGATGATTCACAGTGTATGTGCTAAATGGGGACTTCCCCTGTGCCAATACTTGCATACACGTGACCTCAGAAGCTATAGTTCAGGGCTATGGATATAATTTTGGGAGTTACTGATAATAAATGGCACTAACTGAGTGCTTCAGATATGCCAGGGCTGGGCTCAATGCTTTTATTTTTATTTTTATTTTTTAATATATTTTATTGATTATGTGACTACGGTTGTCCCATTTCCCCCCCTTTATCCCTGCATAGTCCATCCCACCCACATTCCCACCTTTTAGTTCATGTCCATGGGTCATACATACAAGTCCTTTGGCTTCTACATTTCCCATACTGTTCTTGCCCTCCCCCTGTCTATTTTCTACCTACCATCTATGCTACTTATTCTCTGTACCTTTCCCCCCTCTCTCCTCCTCCCACTCCCCTGTTGCTAAGCCTCCATGTGATCTCCATTTCTGTGGTTCTGTTCCTGTTCTAGTTGTTTGCTTAGTTTCTTCTTGTTTTTGTTTTAGGTATGGTTGTTAGTAATTGTGAGTTTGCTG
>CM052546.1:14026213-14054143 GCA_028533065.1 Trachops cirrhosus
TTGTTCTTTCATTTGGGCCATTTTTTTTTTTTTGGTCTTGATGTGCCTGTTACGTATGAGGGGCAGAGCCTTAGGTGGGGTAACCCACATGGCTGGGTTGTGACATTGTCTGTGGGGTAGGGGTCCAAAAGGGAACAATGGTGCTTGTTCCACTCTCTGCAGGATTTCAGTCCCTTCCCCTGCTTCCCCCAAGCAGATTGGGCCCTTCTGGTGCTGATTCCCACGTGGGTAGGTTTGTGTATGTTCTAGGATCCAGTGGGTCTGTCCAACGAACTCTCCTGTGAGGCTGGGAGTTTCTCCTGCTGCTGCCTCAACCCCCACCGGTGTTTTCAATCAGCGGTTTAAGGCTTTATCTCTGCATGCCGTGGCCCTGGGTTGTGCAGTCAGTCCCGCTCCCTAGCTGTTTCTCCTGGTTTATCTGCGCACAAATGTGGGACCGCCCAGTCCACCAGCTGCTGCCTTGTGCGCCCCGTTCCACAATCTACCACCTCGCTGGGTCGGCCAGCCACTGCCTTGCCCAGAGTCTTCTCTGCCCGGCTGCCCGACTCCGCCCCTCCTACCGGTCTGGATGAATGTGTCTTCATTAACTCTTTGGTTGTCGGACTTCCATACACTCCGATTATCTGTCAGTTCTGGTTGTTGTTTTTTTTTATTTTTAAATTGTTGTTGTCTTTCTTTTGGTTGTGCCAGGAGGCTCAGTGTGTCTACCTATGCCTCCATCTTGGCTGGAAGTCCCCCAACTGAAGATCTTTGACTTAATCACTTTGCAAAGTCTCTCTCACCACAGAAGGGAACGTGGTCACAAACTCTGAAGATTAGGTGGTGGACACAGTCAGGTGTCATTACTCTGCCTACCATAGTCTCTCACCTGTTTGAGGGACGGATGACTCACTCTTCCTCTCTAGACCAGACTGATTAATGTATTCTCATCAGTAAAAACATGTATTGACCATTTATTTACACACACCTCCATATTAAATACACATTTTAAAATATAGCCCTCCCAAATAAATGTGTAAAGGCTGAAATTTAAATAAATGTAAACGGACACTCTCCTGTTCCCCCATACCCAGCGGGTGGCCTTGCGCCTTCGTGGCAAGCCCAAGCCCTTCTTGGAGACCACTGTTCTGGACCACCCTTTTTCTAGATTCATTGTACATTGTTGTGCTGAACACTTCTCCTCGCATCCTAGTTGTGTACCATGCTTCGTACATGGCACAGTTGTGCTTCAGCTCCTGTGTGATGACGTCCTCCAGAACATAGGTATTGACGGCAGTCAAACATGTTCGAGTCCCAGCTCCTCCACCTACAACTGTCTGACCTTGACCACATTGCTCTGCCCTCTGAGCTCGGCGCTTGCACTGGCAGTAAGGTATAGCGCCCACCCGCAGGGCTGCTCTGAGGAGTGCGCGCTCATCGGAATGTTAGTAACAGTATGCCAGTGGAAGAACGCTCTTTTGAGGTTAATGCTAGGCCCTTCGATTGGGTTTAGTCTTCTTACCCGTGCTCGGCACGTGTTTCCTGACTTTTTCTTAGGCTGACGACACCCACTGAAGGTCACTGTCATCCCTTGTACGTCAATCCCCCCTAAGTCCTCTGTTAGTTTCCCAGAGCTGTGGTAACAAAGGACCACAAACCAGGCGGCTTTCAAACAGCAGGAATTTATTCCCTCCCAGGTCTGGCGTCCAGAAGCCTGAAATCGAGGTGTCAGCAGGGCTGTGCTCTCTCTGGGTGCTCCGGGAGTGTCTTTCCTTGACGCTCCCAGCTTCTGGTGCCCCTGGCGTTCCCCGGTTTACAGCAGCATCACTCCAGTCCCTGCCTGTCTTTACGTGGCATCTCGATGTCCTCTTTTCTTATGAGGACACCAGCGATTGGATTCAGGGCCTGTGGACATCTAGGATGATTTCATCTCAACATCCTTAACTAAGTACATGGGCAAAAACCCTATTTGTAAATAGGGTCACAATCTGAGGTCCTAGGGGGTATGATCCAAGGGAACAATAGTCAAACCACTACAATTCCCCGTCACAGAACAGATTTTTTTTTTTGGTGTGCGAGTTTTGGGAGGTGGCTGCCTTTACCCAAAGCTGTCTGTGTCAGCGTTGAGGCCTTGGCGATGTCAGGGCCGGGAGCACACAGACAGCAGGCACGAAAACCAATCGTCTTGCCTTGTCGAGCCCGCGTCCCCTGGCCCTTAGTGCCCCTGCTCTTCACGGGGAAGGAAAACCACCAGCTGGTGTGTCTGGTTGCTGTTTGATGTGCAGCCCTGTGGTCCTTGTTGTGCTTCTCCCTGGGGCGCTTGGCATTTTCTGAAGAAGAAGAGAAACAAGAAAAAGTACCGTTTGGTACCACTGAGCACTGTTTGTGTTCGCAAGTCGTCTCCCCCATTGGACGATTCGCATTCAAAGTACAGATTCGTGCGGACGAACCTGACCAGGCTGCCTTTCCTCTTCGGCGGGTTCCACTGCAGGCGTTACCATCACCAGTGACTGTAGTAGCACAGGAGTCTGCCAGTAAGGGTTCTGAATTCTTACCTGCAATATCCAGCTCTAGGGGATAACAGCGGAGAGAAACACAACAAAAACTGAGTTGTAGGGTATGAAAACTCACCGACTTTCCCCCTCGGAGTTTTAGGCTGCTGGGCATTCCACAAGTCACTTTCTCTGTCCGTAAGCTCTCGTATCACATCACGAGCTTTACAAAACTGATGGCATTTCTCCTTTTGCCTGGCGGGTGAGGAAGTTCGGGGGCAATAATGCTGCTTCAGTAACTGTTAGCCTAGATATTCACAGCATCCGGGCCTTGTCCACGTGCATTGCGTTCCGTGTTTATCAGACGGTTGTACTGCACGTGTGGCTTGCATCTTTCCTGGACATTTTCTCCTGCCCTGGCCGCTGTGGCACTGCTCTTGCTCTCTGCCCATTTCTTCTGCTTCCTTCCTCGCTGCCTCTGCCCACCTTTTCAAGTGCTGGGTTTCCCAGGCTGCCTGTTCTTCTCTGTCCGGACATGCAGCCCTTGGATTCCTTCTTTTTAAAAAAATTATATTGATTGATTTTAGAGAGAGAGGAAGGGGGTCAGAGAGATATCGATTTGTTGTTCCACTTATTTGTGCACTCATTGGTTGATTCTTGTATGTGCCCTGACCGGGGATCGAACCCAAAGCCCTGGCGCATCGGGACAATGCTCCAACCAATTGACCTACCCGGCCAGGGTCTGCCCTTGGATTTCTTATACACACTGAGCATTTTAACGGCTCCCTGGATACTGACGACTCTGACCTCAGCATCTCCAGCTCAACCTTGGTTCACATTCAAATCCATTTACTGAGTACCACGTATGTGTCAAGAAGTGTTGGGGGTCCCTTTTTGAACAGGCAAAGAGGGACCCTGTTCTCATGGAGCTTCATTCTAATAGCTCTGGCTGAGCTATGAAGTTGGTCTATGTGCCATCCCCTCTGCCCATCCTCTCCAGCCGCCTGTCCCTACCTTATCATCCTTACCCTTGGACTGTTAGTAACCCTCTGGTCTCCCTTCTCTAATGCGCTGTAAGTTTTGTGAGGCGGGGCCATGCCATATTCATCTCAGCGTTTTGTGCCCGGAGCAGTGCTTAGCACTTGGTAGAGTCTCAGTGTGTTTTCCTTGTTGAACCCAACTGTCAGTTATATATAAATGACTCCACGTCTCAGCCTAAACTTCACCTTCTCAAGGACATGTTCCTTGACCCTGCAGATAGCCATTCTCTATGATATCTTATGGTGTTTCTTCCCAGAATTTTGCATAACTGTAACTTTTTCTTTTTCTAAAAAAAGGTTTTATTTATTTACTTGTAGAGAGAGGAGAAGGGAGGGAGAAAGAGAGGGAGAGAAACATCAACGTGTGAGAGATATATTGATTGGTTGCCTCTCATACACCCCCACCTGGGGACTTGTCCACACCCCAGGCATGTGCCCTGGCTGGGAATCAAATCCACGGCTTTTCAGTTCGCAGGTCAGCACTCAATCCACTGAGCCACACCAGCCAGGGCTATAACTATTCTTCAGCTGTCCACATTATATGTTTAAATTTGGTCTTCAGCACTACGTTGTAAATTTCACTGACGAGGTTAATGGTACAGCCACCATAAGTGCTTGGCCTATCATAAATATTCAATAAATACTTGCTAATTGATAGAGTGACAAGTTTTCTTGATGGATAAAAATCCCGAGTGTACTGATGGAACCTTTAGAAAACAGACCTGATTGTCCGCTGGCCTAATGCCTCCCTCCACGTGTCTATAAAATGGAGAGGCTCCTGTGGGATAATTTTGGAGAGCAGAGGAGCCTCAGGTAAAACCACACCAAACAAATGTTCATCAATACATTGATACTGAAAGATTAAACACAGCCACCGAAATTCCACAGAAGCTTTGAAACGTCTATTTTAAAATGTGATCTTTCATTCTTCCCCCAGGAAGTATAAACATTTCTTGCCTTTTTTCCTTCCCAGGCTCTGAGACAACAACTTTCGGGCACATTAAAGTTGAAAAAAACCAGGTAAACATTTTTTTTGTGACGTATTTGAAGTGTGTGACTAAGGCTGTAAAAAGCTGCGGTAGAGGTTGCAGACTTGGACTAGGGAGAGCAGATACATCTAAAAAAGGTGCGAGATGCATCGCGACCGTTCTGGCACAGCTAAGGAATTTGCGGGCTTGGATTCTTGGCAGAAATAACATTAATGGTATTACTTTTATATGGGCAGGCACTTTGAGAAGCAAAAGGAAAAAAGACAAAAACATGAAAAATCACTGTATTCCTTCTGTGTGGCCCAGGATTAGGGACATTTTGCAGAATCACCGCAGGCCCGCAGTGGTCCTCTTGTTTCTGAGAAGACCCTTCACTAATGTTTATTGTTGCAAAAGTGATGCAGGCCGCGCAATGTAAAAACTTTAGGCTGCATAGACATCTAAAAAGAAGAGTGGCGGCCCCCACCCCTTCTTTCTTTTCTCCTTTTCTCTCTCCTGTGAGAGAGAGGGGTGTCCAGTCCCTGCAGGGGTGTTGGGGAATGGGGCAGGACCCCTGGCATGGCCGGGCAGTGGGGTGTGGCCTCGCCCTCAGGAGAGCTAGATGGTGCCTGCCAAGCAGTGCTTCTCAAACAATGTGGTGTCACGACCTTTTCATACTCGTAAAAATCAATACTGACAAGTCAAAAACAATCTTGACTCATTTAAAAATAAGACTAACAAACCCATTACACATTAACATAAATTACATGCATTTTATGAAAAATAACTACATTCTGCCAAATGAGAAAATCTTACTGAGAAAAGTGGCAGTGTTTTACGTTCACAAATCCCAGCGCCCGGCGTGATAGCAGACAGATTCTCACATTGGCTTATGTGTTCCGTCATCAGAGAGATGAGATCGTCACTTCACATGTCACGTAACCTCCGGGGAATGCCACTGTACATCTTGGGGAAGAATGACAGTCAAGAACACAAATAATGTCTCGTGAAAATCATTTTAATCTCACGGGTCCCCTGGCTGCACTTTGAGAACCACCGCTGTGGAAATGTGAAATTGAGTTCCATTTTCTCTTTGATCGTGTTGCCTCTCACAGCCTGAGCCCGCAGGGGGAGGCCTGCGCCCGGCTGGGGAGAGCGCCCACTAGGGAGAGCGCCCGGCACCCGGGCGGCAGCAGCCAGCAGAGTGACTTGACAGTGAGCACAGCTCCCAGCACCGTTATTTCCCCCTTCAGACCCCTGAGCCCCAGGGCCTATACGCCTGAGGCCTAAGACCTGAGGCCTAACACCTAGGGTCTGGGTAAATGTTTCAGGTTTTCAGAAACTTAAATTTGTTTTTTGATTTATAAGGTTGGCTTTGTTTTGGTCTTGAGACAAACTGGGCAAAAGGTGGTTGAGTTGCAGTGAAGCTGCTGGCCATTAGAGGGTTTGGTTAGTGGTTGGGACACGTGAGGATGACGTCAGGAATGAGCGGCCCAATCGTCTTCCCTGTTTTCACCAGATACACCAGGTGGGCGGCTCCGCTCTGCTGAAGATCATTGCTTCCTCCCTGGCGCTCGTGCTGTGTGCCTGCGCATTGATTTTCGCGATTTACCATCGAGGTAAGATGGGGTGAAGCCCTCCAGAGCTATGGAGACTCCAGGAGGATCTGGGAGTAGGTTGCTACCGCTTCTTGCTCCTTTTCTCCATCCCCCACACTCCCATTTCTATCATTCTCTCCATCCTGGCAGAGGAGATGACGGGTAAACTCGTTCTCCCTAACATGCTAGTGGCTTCATGTAGCATCCTCCTGATAGAGTTATATTTTGGAGAAGAGAATAAAAATAAGAGCACCTTCATTTACTGGACACTTACTCTGTGTAAGTCCTGGTGCTAGACTCTTATTTGTTGATCTGACAGAGAGAGAGAGAGAGAGAGGGAGAGGGAGAGAGAGAGAGGAAATGGAATGGGAAGAGATAGAGGGAGAGGGAGGGAGAGAGAAAAACATCAATTTGTCATTCCACTCATTTATGCACTCATTGGTTGATTTTTTTATGTGCCTTGACCCGGGATTGAACCCACAACCTTGTCATATCGGGAAGACGCCAGCTGCCTGGGGCCTGGATGCTAGCCTCTTGATGTGCCTAACTGATTCCATCCTCATTGCAGCCTTATGTGGACAGTGCTATTATCATCAGTGTCATGGGGTCAAGGAAACCTGGCCCAGGCGCCTTTTCTGGCTGGGTTTGCCCCAGGAAGAAAGTCATGAATGATCCCTGGTCTTCTTATCTGTTCCCTTAAAGCAAGCTTTCTAACCTGTGGTCCACAGATGGAACTTGGGGGATAAGTGAATCCTTCGAAATCATGTACAAAAGTACTTATATGTCCTTATCTGCATTTTTCAAAGGGCAGGGTCTGTAGTGATCATTAAATTCTCCAGCTGGCCCATGACCTTCACCCTGACCCCCGCTACAAAAAGGAGTCATGAAATAGAGCTTGTAGTTTTCATGCAAAGCATGGGCATGTGGTACCTGGTCCTGTTTTTAAATGGGGGGAAAATTGTTCTGTAGTCAGGAACAGAAACTGTTTCAAGATAGCAAGGGAGGAGATAAGACTAGTAATCATCTCAGCCTGTTTGAGCAACAGGGAAACCTGCATATTTTGAAACCTGCCCCTAGTGAACACTACAAAAGGAAATTTACAAAGGCATGTTACAGTTTTGGGTGCTATGGGTAAGTTTCATAAGGACGCGCTTTAAAACCCAAATGAGTACTTGAATTGTGGGTGGGCAAATGACTCAGGTATGAAGCAGCTTCAGAGCAGTGCCCATGACAGGGGAACAATTTCATAGCTGATGGGCACTGCCTCGGGGCCTAAAGAAGGGTTCATCTGACCCAGGAGAAGGAATGGCTTTCCCTGCCAAAGCCAGTCCCTAAATTCTCACCTTTAGACTACCTCGGCTTTTCCTAAGGTAGTAGTGGGCTTCCCCCAGCACTTCAAATGCTCCAGCACAGCATTCTGCTTATACTGTGGCCTTGTCTTTTCAGAGAAAGTCATGAAAACCAACTGCTTCCACAAACACACAAGGTAATTCATCTTGCATGACTGATCGTTGTAATGATAGTACAAGGTGTTACAAGTGATTAGATACTACTCAGTGGTTTAATGACTTGTGCTTGTGTTCTGATTAAACACAGGGTTGGAGAGATGTGACATTAGAGGTGAAAAAGAGGTGGGGATTCAGCTCACATTAACTTCTGTCTTGGTTAACACTGTTAGGTTTGTCCAAAATGCACATGCAAGACAGGTTGCATTACTAGAAGTATGACGTGCAAAAGAAAGAAGGTGATACATCACTCTGTGCTAGAAGTTCTTCGTTCAACTCTGGGCAACTTACTTTAAAAGCACATTGTTAAACTGGAGTTCATAGAGAGGAGAGTTGGCAGTATGAAAAATGAAAAAAAAACACATAGAATATCATCCTTGGAATATATGGTTTCCTCTGCCCAATTAGATCATAGGAGCATTTAAAAAAATAGTTTGACAAGTCTCTGGAAAAGGATTTTGGATATTCGTCCTGTTCTATAACTTTTTAGGAAATAAATTAAAAGATTTGATGTAAACTGTGATGAAGACCTTGTCTTCACTTTATAATTGTGTCAATACCATAATATTTTAGAGAAAGAGAAGGGAGAGAGGGAAGAAGGGAGGGAGAGAGTGAGAATGAGAGAGAGAGAGAGAGAGAGAGAGAGAGAGAGGGAGAGAGAGAGAGAGAGGGAGAGAGAGAGGGAGAGAGAGAGAGAGAGGGAGGGAGAAAGGGAAACATCAGTTGGTTGCCTCCCATACATGTCCCAGCTGGGGATCAAACCCAAACCCACAACCTAGGTATGTGCCCTGACCAGGAATCGAACCTGCAGCCTTTTAGTGCACAGGATAACACTTCAACCAACTGAATCACCCGACCAGAGTGGAGATTTTTTTTTTTTTTTGGTAAATAAACACCTTTAGGTTGTGATGTTATGTTTTCTAATATAGAAACCTCTAAATCCCCTATTAGAATAGATTGACAAAAGCCCTTCATCCCCTGTGGCCTCCGCTCTCTCAGCCTAGGTTAGTTGTGTTGCAAATTTAGCAGTGCCATTTATTCCCGGCCTTGGTGGTTCCCCTTATCAGCCTCTTCTCTCTTTGTAGGCTAGACAATGCTGGAGGAAGTAAGAGAAGTGTCCTCGATGATGACATACAGCATGGAAGAGAAGATGAAGATGGTCTTTTCACACTATAACGTGCCACTTTTGCTTAGAATGGAGGACAGGGGCAGGACGTGTGAATTGTCAAAATAAGTCTTCGAATGTCTGTTGTTGTTTAAAGCCCATCGATTCCACGGGCCATTGAGCCAGTCTGGCTTTAGTTTCCCAAGTGAAACTCAGAGGCCACACCCTCTCTGCCCAGAGCTTTAATCTCCTCAGTAGCATCACTGCTCAGTGATCTTCCACACTATGCTTGAACACTTCCAGTGACGATGAGCTCACTACCACACCTAGGGGAGTCTATTCCATCTCAGAGCACTGCTGAGACTTAGAAATATGTAAAGCAGTCTGTCTCCAGCTAGCATGTGCCTATCGGTCACCGTTGAACTCGTGGGGCTCACACAGAACATGTCTAATCTCTCTTCTCCCTGGTCGTGCTCCAGATACTGGGAGGAGAACCATGTCTCTGTCCATGACCTTGCCTCTGGGGCGTGGTGTCTGGTCCCTTCCCTACTGAAGTTGCCTTTACCTTGTCTGCACCTGTGTCTCTCCTTTTATGCCCACCTGTCAGAGTTGAGTGCTCCCCTGCCCGCCCCCCGCCCCCCGCCTGCAGGTATGCTGTGAGCAGCCCTGGATCTGTGCTTCATCATTAAGGCAGGACATGGTGTGGAATCACCCCACGATTTTGACTCACCTCTAAAACTCCTTGGTTTTCTATTACTTTCTGTTCACATCTGAGTTTCTTTAGAGGTGACCACGTGTCACATCTTTATCCTTGCTTGGGGACTTTAATTTTGGAAACAGCCAGGAGTCCATCAGAGCACAATGTGGAGAATGGCGTGGTCAGCACATGGATCTAGGAGGAAGGCAGTCCAGATTAGCTCCTAAATGTAACTCGGGGAAATTTGCTCCTCAGTAGGGCCAGATTTATTTTAAAATTTTCATAGCTAGCAGCATGAAAAACCCAGGGGGAGAGAGAAAAACAACCAGTTGTTGAATGAGTGAATGAATGGAATGAACGTGTAGCTGAGTGAGAGAGACCTCTGGGTGAGCAGAAAGGTGGTGGGTAAGTCACCAGATCTGGAGGGGATTCCCCTGATAATACCTCCAGCTACATTTAGGGCCATAGCAGCCACAATGCAACAAGCACACAGCCTTTCAAGGAAACCACCTTTTCTGTTTCTGCTCTCTCCACATGACTTTTAGGAGAGGAAAAAATCAGTCTGATTACCTCCCTGGTACAGCTTATAGACTCCTTGCAGAGATCCAGCAGTTCATAAAACCCCTCCCTCTCCCCTGAGCACTTGGAAAACAGCCTGCCTAGAGGAGTGTGCCTTCTGGCTCGTTCTTTCGGTGCTTAGTGGAGTGTCAGACTTGGCGTAAGTGAAGGGAGCAACTGGCAGCTTGCGGGCAGCTTCTTTGATGGACTTGGCTGGACTTCCTTGGCTGGACTTCCTTGGCTGGACTTGCTCTCCTTTATGTTAACCTGAGATACTGGAAATGACTCACTTTAGAAGCTGAGGGGGGAAGCGGATCTGGAGTCAGGCTCACAGCCTCAGTTGCCCCATCTGGAAGTTGGGGGGAGTCTAGATGACCTTGTATAGTCAGGTTGTAATATTTTGGGAGTCTACGATACAGCCCACCCTAACTTAGCTCATGCTCCCTAGTCACCTTCGAAAATAGCCACCACCGCCAACGCTGCCATCATCCCAGGTCTCACTAGAAAAAGACAGCAAATACTCCCTGAACAGAACGTTTAAGCTCCCTAAGTGTCTTTCCGGTTTGGCAGTGGGTAGTCATGGTGTTTTAGAACTGGTAATGCCCTCCAGGAGACACTCGCCTACTAGGTATCAGTCTTAGCTGAACATTGCAATGAACTAGACAGTTTTTTAAATGTCAATTCTGGAGTCCCATTCTTTAAGAGATTCTTTTGCAATGGTCTGGGATATGGCCTGCACATCTGAATTTTTTAGAAAAATGTCTCAAGTGGCTTCGAAGTGTGGCCAGGGCTGGGGACCATGACTCTGGCTTGGTGGTTATCAGACTATGCACTTCAGGCCAGCAGGCTCCACATTACCCGGAACTTGTTAGACCAATTCTTGTCCTCACCCCAGACCTGCTGAGTCAGAAACTTTTGGGGGTTGCGGAGCTCAGTGATCTGTGTTTTAACAAGCCCTCCATGTTCAAATTAGAGAACTACTGCAGTGTACTAATCCCTAGTGGGGAGGGGGGTTTCAGGAAGAGTCTTCCTGGTGTGGGGGGCAGGCGCAGGTGGGTGGGTGGGGGGCTGTGGTCGCTTGGATGGGCATGTGTCCCATAGCAGCCAGCAGGGCCCAGGAGGAGGGTGCTGGCGGAGACCTCGGGGGCAGCTGGCTGTCCTTCCTGCGGGGACTCCAGCAGCCAGCTTCCTGACTGTGCTGGCCCACTGTGCTTTCCCTCTCCGCCTGGTTCTCCACGCTGTGGCCCAGGCATCTTTCCTAAACTCAGATCTGAGGTTCCTGTCTCCCGACTTCCACCGTGGGGGCAGAGGAGCACCCTAGAAACAGGCTGGGGTGTCAAATGCCCATGACGTCAGGGGCCAGGCAGCTGATGCAGATGAGCGAGGTGATGGGAAGCAGTGTGGCCGATGACGAAGTGGAATGTGTGTCCACTTCTCAAAGGCATTACCGTTCATAGTTAAAATAATGTCCTAGGCAAGCAACACGTGGCCATGGTCTGGGACACAGCAACCAGCCTGAGACTCAAGGTCCAGGGGGTGGGTTTAAGTGATGAATTAATAAATATCTAATTCTTATATGAGACTCCTCAGCGGAAGTGGTTGATGCAGTTGTTCCCCTTTCCCTCTCTGAGCTATCGGGATGAATGGGTAGCATTCCACAAACAGCTTCCTAGTACCTAGTGTGGGGGGAGTGGGGAGGGGTGGGGTCCCAGGAGAGAGATTTGCTTCTCTTAAGGAGTTTAAAAATCTAAATGAGACAAAACGCACTGGGGAAATGCAGCCGAATGGAGACGTGGCTTGAACAGCTCCTGTTTACATGGTAGACCCACACACCTTGAGGATTTACAGCAACCTGATTCTACAACCTTGACCTTAACCTTTCTAGGCTAAATGAAAGTTAACATCCAATCCTCAAGGAGCAAGCCATACATTCTGGTACATGTTTCAAGGCAATTTCTCATTGAATCCTCACATCAGCCCAACGGACCAGGCATGTACCTGCTTTCAGAGCTGAGAAAACAGAAGCAGAGATGGATGAAGGACCTTGCCTGGAGTCACATAAGTCCAGCCCCCTGTGACAGAGCAGGAAGGACCACACACGCTGAAAGGCCCCAGTGAAAGACTCCAATGCCCGCAGATGAGCAGGCTCGACCTGCATCGGTCCCAGTTGGATTTTAGTTCACCCAGATGCTCAGCAGGCTGAGTGTTTTGATGGTTTTCCATCCCCACCCCTTTAGAGTTCAATCTTCCCTCGTCTGCAAATTATTTACTCAGAATCGTATTTGCATTTGCGGAGGAAGTGGCAAGTGGAGAACCTGGCAGGAACCTTAATGAAGCCAGGTGGGACACATTGAAATGCGAATGTGTTGAACTAACTCACGGAGAGCTGAAGCCAGCTGTCAGCAGGCTTAATGAAAGGTTAACAGGAATGCGGCAATGGGCGGCTGGGGAGGCTCTTTGTCTCTCTAAAGAAAACACAAAGTTGAGAAGTGGGCTCCCCGGATGCAGGCAAGAGCAGAAGGAGGAAGCCACTTGTAACCAAAAGACTGAAACAGAGTTTCAGTTAGATTTGTAAACAAGTTACAGTCTTAAAAAAAGGAAAGAAAAAAAACCAAAAAACAAAAGTGCTGTGAGTTCTCGGCTCCCAGAGCATCAGAGGGGACCTGTCCCCGGGTTAGATGAATGCTAATGCTGTTAGGGAGCAGCTGGGGGAGCCCTGGAGACGCCTGCTCACAAAACAAGGTGGGTTCACTTTCCAGCCCAGCTGGAAAAATGGTGTTCTGCGGTTGTCGGCTTTATCTGCGTTGCATATGGAGGGGAGGGGGGAGTAGGAAAGACCCTTACACCTCCTTCTATTCAAGTTTTTCCTTTTTTTTTTTTTTTTTTTTTAGCTAATGAATCTCAGGCCCTGGCAGGAGGAATGAGGTAGCCCAGGCTACACAGGAAAGAAACCATTGCCAGAGCAGAGACTCAATCCTCATACCTTAGACTTAACCCTGCAGCCAGGTGAATTTTTCCATGTCCTCCTGGTCATACCTGATAATTTACCCTCCTGCAGTCACATCCAGTAGGTTCTCGCTGGTACACGCAACTCAGCATCTTTCCCCGGGAGCCATCTTTTCCAGCACATCTGTGACTCCAGGGTGGACTGTCACTCCCAGAAAGAGGAATTAGAACGGGGAAGTGCAAATTTTGGCTGTTCTGTTGCTTTTTAAAAAGACACCACTGCCCCGGCTGGTGTGCCTGAGTGGATTGAGGGCTGGCCTGTGAACCTAAGGGCTGACCCTTGGATTCCCAGTCAGGGCACACGCCTGTGTTGCACGTCAGGTCCCCAGCAGGGGGCGCACATGAGGCAACCACACATTGATGTTTCTCCCTCTCTCCTTTCCTTCCCCTCTAAAAATAAGTAAAATCTTAAGAAAGGGAGGGAGGGAAGGAGGAAGGAGGAAGGAAGGAAGGAAGGAAGGAAGGAAGGAAGGAAGGAGGGAGGGAGGGAGGGAAGGAAGGAAGGAAGGAAGGAAGGAAGGAAGGAAGGAAGGAAGGAAGGAAGGAAGGAAGGAAGGAAGGAGAGAAAAGAAAAAAAAGAGAAAAGAAAAGCAAAGAAAAGAAAGAACTATAACTAGGGTGACCAGTAGGCCCAGTTTTAAAACTCCAAGTCCCTCCCATGTGCTGGGAACTCCCTCAGTTCTGGGCCACCTGGGAGAGTGGTGGGTCCACGTCAACCCATAACTAAACTCCATCGAAAGCAGCAACCCTCCGAGTTCTTTTATTCACAGCCCCAGCCCTGGATTTCACGGCAGTGGCTTTGTTTGCAATGGGACTCCAGTGGAGTTCAGTTTGTTCCGACCCAGCGTGAGAAGAGACTACTGAATCTAGGTTCTAGACGCTGGCTGTTCTAAGAGTGGGGCTCCTACCCTCAGTATTGTCATCGAGAGGGAACCTGTTAGAAATGCAGGTTGGTCCCCGCCCAGACTCTCAGCACCTGCATTTGGACAAGGTCTCTCTGGGGTTCACATGCATATGAAAGACTGAGAAGTACATTTTTAAACCGGCTGCACAGTGGAGTCCTGTGGGCAACTGAGAAAACACTCACACTTGACTCCCCTCTGAGGGTCTGATTTAATGGGTGTGTGTGTGTGGGGAGACCTGGGCATCAGGTATTTTAAAGGTACCTCAGGTAATTCTAATACACAGCAGTGGTTGTAAACCACTTCTTAAGGGAGGGTAGCTTTGCAGCAGAAAGTACTGTTACTAATTAATCAGGATACCCCTTGGCCTAAGTTACAAGTTTATGTGGGTCTAGTAGCCCCACATGATTTTGCTCAAAGAAATGATCAATAAACTGGCTCAAGAAGATCTGAGGACACTAGGCAATGACTTCAATGTCCCCATTACTATGGATGAGGCCCATTAAAGTAATTAAAGCCAAGATAGAATGCTGGCATACCTTGT
Source organism: Trachops cirrhosus (assembly GCA_028533065.1). Taxonomy (NCBI): domain Eukaryota; kingdom Metazoa; phylum Chordata; class Mammalia; order Chiroptera; family Phyllostomidae; genus Trachops; species Trachops cirrhosus. The sequence continues at coordinate 14,040,608 of CM052546.1, forward strand.
TTTATGCTCTTCACTGTACTGTGCTTCGCAGATGTGTGTTTTTTACACATTGAAGGCAAGACCCTCTACCAGCAAAAAGAGTACAACTCAGTTTATTTTGATAGTTGCTTTATCGCGGTGGTCTGAAACGCAGCCCGCAATATCTCCAAGGTGTGCCTGGATTTCGTCTGCAGAAAGTGATAATGAGAAGACAGAAAAGATAGTCCTGCCTGGTGTTGCTCAGTGGGTTGAGAGCCAGCCTGTGAACCAAAAGGTCGCAGGTTCAATTCCCAGTCAGGGCACGTGCCTGGGTTGCTGGCCAGGTCCCCCGTTGGGGATGCACGAGAGGCAACCACACACTGATGTTTCTCTCCCTTTCTTTCTCCCTCCCTTCCCCTCTAAAAACAAATAAAAAATATTTTTAAAACAGAAAAGATAAACATGCCTGGGGGTCAAGGTGGCACTGTGAGTCTGTTGAGAGACCTCAGAGGGAGGCTAAGATGGTGCCCACGGTGTAAAAGATGCATGGAGGATTTCCGTGTCAAAGTAGAGCTATGATAAGTTGTATTTAAAGAGGAAATATGAAAATAAAGTGGAGAGCTTTGTTGCAGAAGAAGGAACTTGGTAGAAAGGCAAATATCTGCTTTCTTATACCTAAATACGGTGAGACCCTCCTCAGAGCACAGTTGTTCCTTGTCTTGGTGAGGTTGTGTTCAGCTGCAAGGAAGAGAATGCTAAGAAGTAGTGACTTAATTAAAGAATTATTTCTCATAATTAGGAATCTGGACTTAGGCTGTTTCAAGGTTGGTTCCACAGCTTTGCTAAGGTAGAAATCTGTGACTTTCTTCGCTCCTCCCTCATGGTAGCAAAAGGGCTGCCACAGCTGTACTCCGCCCTCCACAACAGCATCTCAAGTAGGACAGAAGGAAGAGGATAGAAATGGGACTTCCCCTCATCGGATTCTAACCCCTTATCAAAATGGATAATCTTTCGTGGAAGTTACCAGAGGTGTGGCCCATATATTTCATTGGCCACAGACATCACTGGGTCACATGCCTACCTTTGGCAAAGGTAAAAGAGATTTCTAGGACTAATGTCTAGGAACCGTCATTACTCAGCTCCCAGGCTGTGTACGCTGCCATGCGGTCAAAATGTACAATCAGGCAGCCTGGGAGGAACCTGAATGGATGTCAGGTAGACGGCATGGGTATCTGCCACCTTCACTCGTCCCACAAAATCTTCGTGCCTCCTCCGTGCCCGAGGGCCCTGCTGCGAGTCGAGGGATAGCCATGAATGAGACAGCCCAACCCCGTTCTCGGGCAGCTCGTGGACTGCAACGGCATTCCTATCTTTATTACGCACTTCATGATTCCAAATATTTGGATCATTTCTAATGTACCTGAGAAGCCAAAAGAATGAAGGGATAAAAAGGATAAACGCGTAGAAATTCTGCACACCCATGCTCTTGCAGCTGGGAAACTGCACCTCAGATGCACGCGTCGGGAGTCAATGGAAGAACGAGGCAGAAACAGTCAGCCCTGGGAGGTGAAGGCAAATGTAGCAAAACCCTTAGCTGCCGCGAAGCTTTAGAAGGTTGGCAGAAAGTGGTCAGCTTGGTAAAAGTGCAATGTTAGAGTAATGGGAATAACCACTTCAACGTGTCTATGCTGTTTCATACTTTTCTAAGCCAGTTTCAAACACATAGTACTCTGTCGGAGGGAGGGCCTATCTCCATGTTATTGAGGAGAAAAATGCAAACAAAGAGGGGGAAGTGGCTGTCCTGGTTCCCGCCAGAGTGACAGAGGCAGACTGAGGTTAAGTGTCCCGACTCCTCCTCAATCCCATGGGCCAATGTCATCTTTACGGCGCGCCCGCCATGCACACCCAGCTTTGCACTTGGACCTGGTCACAGGGCTGGCAGTCATCACTAATATGATTTCAGCTCTACTGTGCCCCAAGCACTACGCTAAGCACTTCACCTGCATTATTTTCAAGGCAAGCTTTCACAGATAAAGCAGCTGGGATTCAAACCCTGGAGCGGTTTCCAAACCTTGGGCCAGAACCCCTGTGCTCTGGCCTGCAGTGACCTCTTCATGATCAAACTCCTGTGTAGGTAGGAAGGACTAGTCGACTGGGAGTCTAGGCATTCTCTGTCCCCTGTCTGTCCGAATATGACAAAGCTGGACAGAGGTGGGGGATTGTGAAGGACATGAAGCCAGAAGAGACTTTGGGCCTGGGTTTCACATCCTTGAAGAGCCTCGAGATTAGGTAAATCTAATACGTAGTGAGGCCATATATTCAGGCACAGAGATTGATCAGTCAGTGTGGCATATTTAAAGTGTATCACAAATTTGGCTTCCTCTCCTCTTTTAAAATATACCTTGAGAGACTTTAAAAGGGCTGGGCCCCACCTCCTGCAGAGAACCCTGTCCCGCCTCCGTCCTCCTGGCTTTGCCCTCACGCTGCCCCTCAGCTCTGTTTCCCGCTCAGAGTCCCTCTTCCCTTCCATCTGTTCCTTTCCTTCCGCTCTCAGCTCCCTCTGAGAGCCCCCCGGGGTCTTCTCTCCCTTCAGCTGCTCCATCCACTAAGTCCTATCATTTTTTTCTCCTGGTTCAGAATGGTTCTGCATCGTTTTAATCTGTTCCTCTGAGTTTTGGATTGCAATCTCTTCCGAAACTTAATCTCGGACTCTTCTTCACTAAGACAAAAGAAAAAAAAACAAAAGGTCCGAAAGAGAGGAAGCTGACAATGCCTTCTGGCTCAGGATCACGAAGACCAGAGGAGACAGCAGCCTAGCTGCACCTTAATACCCTGGGCCTGCAGTGGCGAAATGTTTTATAATTAACCAAAGACTCACCATCAAGGAATGCTACAGCCTCCCCTCACCCCTGCCTTTTTTTAACCATTGTTAAAAATTTTTGCAACATGGCATGTGGAAAGAGCCCAGGTCTTGGAATCAGACCGGCCCAGAACCTGAAGCTGCTCTTGTCTGGCTCGGTGGCCCAGGACACGTTGCTTAGCTTCTCTTAGTCTCTGCTTCATCATCTAGAAACTGGGAATAAGAATTGGACCCTTCCCATAAATAAACGTTAAATACAGCAATGACAGTAAAGCACAGTCGGCACAGTGCTGGGCGCAGGCAGGTGCTCCGTGACTGGTCAGCACTGTTGTTAATTGACTCCCTAGCCCCAGCAAGCTTGGCGTTGGAAGTACACAATCATTGAAACCTGTGGGCAGGTCTGGTGTATCCTCCAGTGAGGATGCCTCTAGTGCACTCAGAACCGTGGATCTGTGGGCTTCTGGTCTGTCTCCGAAGCTGTGTCTGTGTCCCTTGATCTGCTCTCATCTTAGAAGGGCTTAAGAATCATCGTGGGACCTGTTAGACCTGTCACACTGCGTAGAGCTGACTCAGCGAGTCCGGCATTGGGGCCTACTACTTGCATTTTCATATCCTCACCCAGTGCAGCTCTGCAGGCTGAGAGAGTGGCCCGCAGGCTCACATTCAAACAGTGCTTGTGTTAGCCTTCCCGATCCCTAACCACTCTGCCTTGCCATCCTTTCTGAACTCTGACTGCTTTACCTCTGTCTCTGGAACCTGTACTCAGCTCTGGGTTAGCTCCTGCTTGGCCCACCAGGGTCATCTCTGGTTCGTACAGCTGCCGCTCCTGGGTCACAGTTCATTGCCTTGAACACGCGTACCTGCCTGAGATTTGGCTCTGGCTTAATTCTGCATTCCATCCTAAATTCTGCCAAGGTGACGCTGGCACTCCTGTAGCCTCTGTACCCCTGTTACAGCTGTCATTGGCCATCCTTTTCTGCCTCTCATTTATGCCATTGATTATAGCCGCCCTCTGGACTCCCAGTATGATAGAAGATCTTGGAAGACGGCAAGGGCACCATCCTGAACTTGAATCATGATTGAAAAACACCAGGGCTCTCGTGTGTAGACAGTGCACTGAATAGTTATTGCTCCTAAGACATATGGTGAGTTATTTTTTTTTTTATTTTGAGTTTAAATCTATCTCATTAGATCTTGGTTTTTTGTCTTTCCACACTTACTCAGTGATGAAGAAGAAATTTGATGTAATACATTTATTGAGATGTTTTTTCCACTGCTCAAAACACGTTTTGAGCTCGTAGATTTTGATGCCTTTTAATGCTTTTGCTGTTTTTTTTTGTTTCATGTCTTCCATATCAGCAAAATGTTTCTCTTTGAGGACTTTGGGGAAACAAAAAATGTTTGTGGCTGAGATAGGTGAATAGGGAGGGTGGGGCACCAGGGTCATGCCATTTTTGGTCAAAAACTGCTGAACACTCAGTGTGGTGTGGGCAGGTGTGCTCGTAAATCACCCATCAAGAAATGGGCAAAGGCATTGAAAGAGTCTTCAAAAAAGTTCACTGAAGCCAAATGCAGCCTCTCACAACAACACCAGCTGGTACACTGATACAATGGGTTCCTAGAATTCTCATCTAGCAGAGGAAGCCTGTACTGCAAGGGGCCCACCCTCCAGAAGATAATTCTGGTTCTTTTAGTTCCCCGCTTGCAGTATATGATTGCATATACATGAAATGTGTAGACTAGGTTTATTAATGGAGACAAAAAAGGATTAGTGGTTACTTTAGACAGTGGGTACAGGTTACTTAGGGGTAAGGTGTGACTACTCATGGGCACAAGGTTACTTTTTGGGGTATAGAACATGTTCTCAAGTTAGATGATAATTATGGTTGCACAACTCTGCAAACATACTAAAAGCCATTGAATTATACACTTAAAATAGGTGAAATTATGGCATGTAACTTATATCTAAGGAGAGCTGTTAACAATAGGGCTGCTTGAAATGAACACGGGTCCAACCGCCATAGAACAGAAAGAGGCCATCATGTTTTTCTACAGTGCAACCTAAGGCCACGCTCATTTTCTGAACAGCAATATCTCACCCATTTCTTCATACTGAGCTGGTGGTAATTAAATTTCCCTGGCCTGCACTGCTGGCCGGCATATTGTTATACGTGTGAATATTACACAAGAGGGTTCTGATGCTGCCTGGAGAAGGAGGACTTCTGTGGATGATCTGTGTGAACTGAGTGTGTTTGTGTGTGTGTGTGAGTGTTGTAGGCAGAAAGGGAACCTGAGAGGGGAAAAGTAATGCTCTCGCCCGACAGAAAGCTCTGAATTACAAAAACTTCTTACTACACCCAGGGAAAAATTTTAAATTATTTTTGCTCTAGTTATTTTATTAGATAAAAATTGTACACGCAATTTAAATATTTTATCTCTTTCCCTTCCTCCTGTCATCTCCAGTCTGTTTCCCTGGGGAAAATCACGGTTGCCTGTTGTGTGTACGTGTGTGTATTTTTCCCAAACATTTTCTCATGAGCCAGCATAATGCACAGACTCACACATATTCTATTATAGGAATAGAATGGTAGTGTACAACTAACTGCTCGGCACCCTCTTTTCTACTTCTAGGTAACATCTAGTGGATACCTTTCCCTGTCAGCACAGAAGAAGCTACTTAATTTATGTCCCATTTTGCATACTATACGAGAGAGTAGTATGAATGGGTCATCGTTGTTTAGCCAGCCCCCTGTTGGTGAAGAGGCAGACTGCAGCCAGCCCCTGCTGTTGAAGGCCATGTGCGGTGAGCAGCCGTGTGTGCGTCTCTGTGCACGAGTGAGGACAGAGCCGCATGGTCCATCCCTCTCAGTTGGATCGCTGCTTCAAAGGCTGTGTTTAATTAAAATCTTGGTAGATCAGCTATTGTCAAAGCCCCCGCCAAAGTGTTTTCTCAATTTACACTTCCATTAATTTTGTTATGAAAATGCCTGTGTTCCTTGTAAGTAACATTTAATTAGATTTGTTTTCCAGCCCAACAACCTTTCCCTTCTAACTAGAGCAATTTATTTATATTTAAGTGAATTACTGATACAATTTCAGTTTGAGGCTAGTCTTATCTTGAGCTTTCTATTTGTTCTGCATGCTCTGTGTTTCCTTTTCTCTTCCTGATTTCTTTTGGACGGTTTTTCTTTTAAACTCATTTTTTCTCTATTAGGTTGAAAATCATACACTTATTCCAGTTCTAGTGTTTCCTACAGAAGTGATAACATGCATCTTTATCCTTTCCAGATCTGTCAATATTGTTACTTTCCTCCTAGACCTTCCAAGACCTTAAAACTATACCCATTGAATCCTCTTCCAACATATGCTATTGTCATACATTTAACTATGTGTAAATTTATTAATTCAGTGTGATATTGTTGTTGTTGTATGCACTCACCATTTACTTAGTTTTACCACTTTTAATACCTGTTTTCTTCTGTGTGTTTTATTTTTGCAAGTCTTGTAGTTAAGCCTTTAATCCATTTTGACTTAAGTTTGCGTATGGGGTCACACAGCACTCTAATTTCTTTGTTTTTCTTTCTGTGGCTTTCCAACTTTTCCGGCACCATTATTGAAAAGATTTTCTTTTCAACGTTGCATGATTTTCGCCCCTTTGTTGAAAATTAGTTGCCCATACACGTGTGAGTTTATATCTGGGCCCTCCATTTGTCTTGCGTTGGTCTGTTTTTTTGCCAGAACAATGCTGTTTTGATCATATCATGTAGTATAATTTGAAGTGAGGCGGTATGATACCTCTGGTTTCCCCCTACTTTCCATCTGGATTTGTTTGGCTATTTGTTTTTTTGTGTGTGTGGTTCCATACATATTTGATAATTTTTTGTTTTATTACATTTTGCTTATTTCTAGAAGTGGCCTGGCCTAGCCATCTCGCGATTTATCCTCTCAGCCCACTATGGGAACTTCAAAGTATTGTTTTGTTTTAAGAAAAATGTTCTGAAAACCAAGTCATGCTGGGGTGGAAGCTCGCCCTCCCACCCCGCGCCGCCCTTTATGAGCTCAGCTGGCTCCACCCTCACCTCCGGGTCGCCATGGAGACTTGGCTAGGGAGCTGCCTACATTCCAAGGCCCACAGATCTGCACTGCAAGCTGTGAAAGACAGTAGTACCGGCTCTAAGGCACTACTAGGTGACCAGGGGAGAGTGAAGGGTTGCCGGAGTGTCTTCCTGTGCCCACCCGGCTCTGACCTGGCTCGGGAGCCCGCCTGGGAGCACCCCGGAGAAGGTGGTGGGGATCTGGCAGGGCTAGGAGCGGGCCTGCCAATGGCCAGAGGAGGGCGCGCTTAATGTGAAGGAAACAGACCTGAAGACTCCAGGCCCAATTCCTGGGACAGCCTGGCGACTTGAGAGCCCTGGGGCAGGACTCCTGCCACAGGGAACAGGCCATGCAGTTCAGTTACAGTACCCACAGAGAGAAAACCAAAGTCCCCAGGACCCCGGGGCCGTGGAGTTCTGAAGCATCACCCAGGCCCATGTTGCCGTTCAAAGCTGCGGGGTCCGTTACCCAGTGGAACAGGACCTGCGGAGGTTCTGAACAGTGGAGTCCAGTGCTGAGCTCAGACCTCCAGGACCCAGAAACACTTGCCACAAGGGAAGACACCAGTTGTCCCCCTATATCGTATTTTCAGTTAATAAGTAATTTTTTGAAGCCAGAGAAGCCAACGAAGGTAGTGGTGGGGCTTATAGAAAAGACCATGGAAGCGATGAAGCTGGACCACCAAATAAAAGAAACTCAAATCCAGCAAAAGTTGGTCATGGAGGAGATGGAGCTGCTACTCAATGAAAAGTTACCTGTCCAGGCTGAGACCAAGGTCATGCTGGTAAACCTGACCATGAAAGCCGAGGAGTATATAAGGGAAATCGAAAATGAGTGCAACAGCGACACACAGGAAAGTGGTGAGATCCCACAAACGAGACCAGAATCAGAATTAGCCTTGCAATATGCGAAGAAAACTTCAGAGCTTAAGGCACTACGGCTCTCGGAGAATAGCAGGCTGGATTTGGAGCAGCAGCTAGAGGTGGGGAGGGACATTTCGCTGGTAAAGGAGAAACAGCTCCTAGAATTGCAGGAACTGCAGGCGTTACAGGAGGTGCTAAAGAAAGCACGCGCTGAGACTGCTGCAAAGGCCCAGGCCCGCTACCTCCAGGAACTGTCACTGTTGGAGAAGCAACTGGGTGAGCCAGGCATGAGCAAGAGAAAAGAAAGGGCGGTGAGGAGGAGGTCCCAGGCCTTGCAGGCGGCAGCAGAGATGTATGCTTCTCAGTTGCGCCAGCTCTGCACGCAGGGAGAGCCCGGAGTCCCACCAGGAGTTACTGAAGCCGCCCTAGGCCCAGCGCAGCAGCCGGGAAAAGACCCCCCAGAGCTGGAGACAAATTGAGAAGCAGGAGCTGCAGCAGCTGCTGCTGCAGGAAGAGTGGACCACGAAGTGCTCATTCCCCCAGGGGCGAAGACTACCACAGGGTGCTCCAAAGACCACGTTCTTCTCCAGCCACCGCACTGAGTCAAGGCGCAGTAACTTCTAAATTGTCCCAGATTCAATAAACGCTGCGGCCAATATTTAAGTGCTGCATAATAGGAAGACTTAGGGATCTCGTTGCTACTATAAAGTATCTATCATGATGTGTTAGTGTGAGGGATTAGGTGCTTTTTTCCCAGCCGGACCACTAGATATTGGTGTGAGCAGCTTCCCTTAATTAGGTTTTTCTTTAATTAGCTTCTGTTAGTAAACAGGATGTTTCTAAAACCTCCAGACAACCCAACATCATTTGCCAAACACGCAGACATGACACAGGAGTGAGAAAACCACCTTGAGGAAGTGAGAGGAAAATAGTTGTGTGACTTATTCCATTTCGCTGAGTCAGATTTCTTTACAGAAAAAGCACCTTTAAGAATAGCATCTCCGACGGACTTTACACTGTGCTTTCTGCCCGGTAATTGACCGATAATCAGTTTGTCCTCATTCCTTTGACCGACTCAGAACACAGAGGCAAAGTGTTTTTAAGCTTTTCTAAAGTCTGAGCCAGGGATCAGGTAGTTAGTTCCTTCTGTAGTTTGCTCCTGAGTGAGGAGGTCCCCCAATAACAGTAAGACACAGATAAAAACAACGTGAACAGGGGTCACATTGCTTTATGTTGGGCTCAATTTCTTTCATTACCAAGAGAAAGCAAAGTATTACTGCTAGGTTAGAGATCACTTTCATTTGAGGCAAGAACTCTGTCTGTTGAGTCCCTTCACAATACTTTATTTTTTTTTTTAAGATTTTATTTATTTATTTTTAGACAGAGGGGCAGGGTGGGAGAAGGAGAGTGAGAGAAACATCAGTGTGTGGTTGCCTCTCGCATGCCCCCCCACTGGGGACCTGGCCCACCACCGAGGCATGTGCCCCGACTGGGAATTGAACCAGCAACCCTTTGATTTTCAGGCTGGTGCTCACTCCACAGAGCCACACCAGCCAGGGCCCTTCACAATACTTTATACAGTTATACTAGAAATAAAATTTAAGCAATAAGTACAAGGGCAAACATAATCAAAGTATTTCATTGTCTCTAAATCAGACTTCAAACTTAGAACCTCTTGGGCTGTAAGGAGAGTGACTTGCAGTTCTGTCCAAAGGCTCCCCCCATTCCCAGGGGTCACATCGCAGAAAGTGGGGGAAGGGTTCCTTCATTTCCGGGTCATTGTGGCCTCCATTTCTTCTGCCAATTTCTGCTTAATCAAAGTTCCTAACTTTGGTGGGTCCTAGATTTTTGGCACTTTTTCCTCTAACTTTAGGAGGAATCTCAAATCATGGTGGTTAATCATGATCAAATTTAATCACAAAACCATTTTCTTTGAAACAAAGGTGAATATAAAGTGACATTTACTTTTACAGAAAGACTCTGGTGGCTAAAAGACTTTATAGCATTGATTTATTTCCATTCAAAAAGTTGACTTCCTTTTCTGTTGATACATTTAACCTGGAGGAGAGTAGACCCCGGGAGGTCTGATGTGTGTCTGTGCAGAGTTGAAGGACCGACATCGGAAAGAGAAGTCATTTTGTTCTATGTGATTCCAGATGGCAAATTGAGGACTGGGAGTGGAAATGCCAAAAATTAATTTCTATCTACCTGAAGAAATGCTTTGCTAGAATAACAGAATGAATGATCATTGGTGGTAAATATTTTGGAGAGTAAGACTGTTTTTTTAATCCTCACCGGAGGATATGTTTTTATTGATTTTAGAGAGAGAGAAAGGAGAAGAGAGAGACAGGGAAGTGTTGATTGGTTGCCTTCTGTATGTGCCCTGACCAGGAATTGAACCTGCACCTTTTGGTGTACGGGACGATGCTCCCACCAACTGAGCCACCTGGCCAGGGCTGGAGAGTAAAATTTTGGTCACCTAGCATGCATTTGTTCTGCTTTTCCATTTGGACTGATTTCTCTCATACCTCTCTTCAGCCCTTGCAGCTGACTCCTAGCCCATCTAACGATGGCATGCACACTGAACCTGAGGAATCAGAGCACACTGTCTAACTCGACCCCCCCACCCTGCCCTGTGAGTCAGGGATGGGCACAAAACCCAAGTTAGGCCAATTAGCAGAAAGACACCATCCCAAGACTTGAATTACCCAGGACGCTGGAGGCTGTAGCCTCCATTGTGCCCCATGAGGGTCGTGTGTTTGAGAGAGTGGACCTCAGACACGGGAATACAAAACCAACCGGTGACATTGGTTGATGCTTGATCATGCCAGGACTGAAGGGATGATCCTAGATTTCATGCTCTGTGATATGAAGAATGAATTCCCATTTTATTTAAGCTAGTTTGAGTTGGGTTTTCTGTCATTTGAAATGGAACCGAAACAGGTAGTCAGCTCCCCACTCACAGCACTAGTCACACAGAAGAGAATGGCCAGCCTTTGGAGGGGGATGCCTAGGTTACGTGAAAGGCTGGCTCGGAGGACTTCCAACTCTAAATTTTGACTTCTCTAAAACTGTTATTTTTTTTCTGCCCAGTGGACTTGGTAGCTTCAAAGAGACTCCAGAATCACTGGGCTGATCATCCCTCAGGGCCAGGCTATGTAGTTCATACATGTCCAGACCTGGGGTGTATATTTAATAGAGAAATCTATAACGCTGGATCCTGGGAAGAGTGATTTATAGAAAGTTAGATTATTCACTTTGTATTAAATTAAGTTGTCTTGTTTAGTCAAAACAAGGCTTCCTGACAGATTTTCATCATAGCCTTGGCTGAGTAATGAGTTTCTTTGCCAGGATGAATTATCGGTTAGGCCTTGGTATCATCTGCCTCACAGATGAAGAAAAACCGTTTAATTTTAAAGATGCTCATATTCAGACGCACATGCGAAAAGAGGTTGTGAGTGCTGTGTTTAACGCTCCATCGTTTAATCACTTGATGAGTATTTATGGAAACGGGAGCTGAGTTAGATCACAGTCCTGGTTATTTTTAGGCCCAAATAAGTAAGAATCCACATCTGTGGATGTAAACATTTTCTCTCCTTTTGTTGTTATCATTATGTTTGGTTTAGGTCCAGATGCTTAATGTATTTTTAAAAATGGGAAACTTTCTTTTCAAATCAACGGAAAGACCAAGTACTTAGAAATGATGCCTTACATTTGTAAGATGCGTTTAATTTAATTTTGTCACGTGTTTTCATCTCCATTTCCTCAATGGATAGTAGTTAATTAGCATTTAGCATGTAGCACACGGTGTTCTGGGAACATTACGTGGGTTATGTTATTTAATTCTCACCAAACCCTGCAAACTCATTACTGTTTCATCCCCATGTTGTAGATGAAGAAGCTGACGTGTTGGGAGGGTAACTCCTTGCCCAGAGCCACACAGAGCCAGGGTTTAAACCCAGATGTCCTGACCCTGGAGCCCAAGTTTTTAACCCATGCCCTGAACAGTTGCTACGAATCCTATCGTTATGAAAAATTTCACATGTCCCTAGAGGTGTGGCTCAATTGGCTACAGCGTGGTCCTGTAGTGTAGACCAAAAGGTTGCAGGTTTGATTCCTGGTCAGGGCACATACCCAGGGCACATAGCCAGCACATATCCAGGTAGCAGGTTTGATCCCTGACCCGGGCACGTAAGAGCAGGCAACCAATCGATGTTCCATCCCACACTGATGTTTCTCTCTGTCTCTCTCCCTCTGCCTCTCTCAAAAACAATGAAAACATGTCCTAAGGTATGGATATAAAATAAGAAAATAAAATTTAATGTGGCTATCTACGTGGGAATCTAGAATTCTACCAGTAGTCTTTGTGAAGTCATGTGTTATCATCCCAGTTATCAGAGGAGGAAAGTAAGCCACAGAGATAAAATAACGTGATCAGGGGTCACGTTGCTTTCTGTTGGGCTACAATTCCTTTCATTACCAAAAAAAAAACCCCCCAAAACCCCCAAAGTATTATCTCTAGATTAGATAGCACTTTCATTTGAGGCAAGAAATCTGTCTTTTGAGTCCCTTCACAATACTTTATACAGTTGTACTGGAATTAAAATTTAAGCAGTAAGTACAAGTGCAAAAATAAAGTATTTCATTGTCTGTAAATCAGCCTCTAAACTTAGAACCTGGTGTGCTGGAAGGAGAGTACCTTCCAGTCACGTTTGGGGCTCTCCTCCCCTTCCCAGGGGCCACGTCCCAGGTTTGGAGACATGAGTTGGTGCCCGAAAGTGGGGAAGGATCCCTTTGTTTTCAGTTCTTCACGGCCTCCACTGGAACCTCCATGACCAAGCCTGAGGTGGGCAGCGTGGGGTTTCTTGAAGACAAAGGTCTCAGCTGCTTTTGTGCCAAGCTTGGGCGCAGGGACATTTATTTACCTGGGTGAAATCCCCAAGGACTAGAGTCTAGCCCCCCTAAGCTCCCAGGCAGCCGGTCCCCTCTCCAAGATCTGGCCGCATGTCTTGAGTACCACACGGGCAAAGGTCCCCGCTACTTTGTAGATCATCTTTATTTCCTTTTTGTTCTTGTGGCATCTCCTCTTTTTTCTCTTGTGTCCACCTTTCTGGTTCAAAGGCATCCCACTCTCTCTGTGCTTCCTGTTACTCCCCTGCCCCCTCCCCCAGCCCCCACGTTTGCCAGGGAGCACAAGAGCCTAGAAAACAAAAGTCAAGGATGTCCTGAGGGCAACTTCTGCTCCTGACTTTGCAACACAAACCTCTCAGAAGTATGGGGCACAAAAGTCTCACTGCTTGGTCTGGGTAGCATGGTGAGACACTCCGGAAGAAGAAAACACAACTGACATTTCAGTAAATCATCCTGCCACCCAACACTTTCCTTTCACCCCCTTGTCGAAGGGAGAACCAGCAAAACAGCCATGATTGAGTCTTGCTCTCTTGCAGGTCCAGGGTTTGTGCTGGTTTCCAGTCCGTGTATTGCCCTTTAAAGAGATGAAGCAGCAAGAGATAAGGGGATAGTTACCTACAAAGGAGTTCCCATCAGACTGTCAGCTGATTTCTCAAAAGAGACCTTACAGGCAAGAAGGGGCTGGAAAGAAGTATTCCAAGTCATGAAAGACAAGGACCTACATCCCAGATTGCTCTATCCAGCAAAGCTTTCATTTAGAATGGAAGGGTAGATCAAGTGCTTCTCAGATAAGATCAAGTTAAAGGAGTTCATCATCACCAAGCCCTTACTGTGTGAAATGTTAAAGGG
>CM052546.1:14054243-14075265 GCA_028533065.1 Trachops cirrhosus
AAATGGAGAACACATGGAGGCTTAGCAACAGGGGAGTGGGAGGAGGAGAGTGGGGGAAAGGTATGAAGAATAAGTAGCATGGATGGTAGATAGAAAATAGGGGGAGGGCAAGAATAGTAGGGTAAATGTAGAAGCTAAAGAACTTATGACACAGGGACATGAACTAAAGGGGGGAATGTGGGTGGGAGAGGGTATGCAGGGGGAGGGAAATTAAGGGGGGATAATAGGACAACTGTAATAGCATAATCAATAAAATATATTTTAAAAAAATGTGACCGTGCTAACGAGGTCTGAGCTGGTCTCTTAGGAGGAACTGGGGATGCTTGCTTAGAGCATAGCTGGAAGGCCACCCGGAAGAAGGGGAGGGCCTTTACAGGGAAGAACCGGTCCCAGTGGCTAAGTGACTGGAAGGCAGATCTGTGATCCATAAACTGAACAGGCGGAATGGTGAGAACTGCCATTGGTTTTCTGGATAATAGGGATCCTCAGAGACTAAAAGAATATGTTTCAGGGTGTCATTGCAAAGGCGATTATTTAAATATAATTAGGGGTAATGATCTTTAAGGAGATTTTTTATTAATTAATATATTTTATTGATTATGCTATTACAGTTGTCCCATTACTCCCCTTCATTCCCCTCCACCCTGCACACCCTCTCCCACCCACATTCCCCCCTTAAGTTCATGTCCATGTGCCATAAGTTCTTTAGCTTCTACATGTCCCCTACTATTCTTGCCCTCCCCCTATTTTCTATCTACCTTCTATGCTACTTATTCTCTGTACCTTTTCCCCCTCTCTCCTCCCACTCCCCTGTTGCTAACCCTCCATGTGATCTCCATTTCTGTGGTTCTGTTCCTATTCTAGTTGTTTGTTTCATTTCTTTTTGTTTTTGTTTTAGGTGTGGTTGTTAGTAATTGTGAGTTTGCTGTCATTTTTGTTTTTTTATCGTCTTTTTCTTAGGTAAGTCCCTTTAACATTTCATAAAATAAGGGCTTGGTGATGATGAACTCCTTTAACTTGATCTTATCTGAGGAGCACTTGATCTGCCCTTCCATTCTAAATGAAAGCTTTGCTGGATAGAGCAATCTGGAATGTAGGTCCTTGTCTTTCATGACTTGGAATACTTCTTTCCAGCCCCTTCTTGCCTGTAAGGTCTCTTTTGAGAAATCAGCTGACAGACCGATGGGAACTCTTTAAGGAGATTTTTATCCTCAGAGTCTATGTTAAGAGTAATCAGCTGTGCTCAGAGCCACATGGCTTATGGAACACTAAGGTGGTTTTCACTGAATCATAAATACCAAGGAAGCCAAACTATACATCTTCATTGAGTCTGTGTGTGTGTGTGTGTGTGTGTGTGTGTGTGTGTATGTGTGTGTCATCCTTCTCTCTGGGAAGGAACCAGGTCTCCTGACCGAAGCTTAGGCTCCCAGACACCGGTGGCTTTAGAGTTAACCAGGAGGAGTCCCTGAGGCGGAGTCAGGAAACGCATAGCCAGGACTGGCAACAAAACAATGAAAGCCCCAAAGGTCAAGAGAGGCCAGGACAAGAGGGCCTTGTCTAATCCGGGGGTCAATGAAGGGGAGAAGTTCAGGGCACTTTTATCGGTCATCTGGAGGCTTCTTAGCTGCTGCTGTTCTCATTGATAGGACCGTAAGCTGTCCCTGTCCAGGAGGGGACTTAGGAGATAGTCTACTTTTAAAGTCTTCACGTCCCACGTGGGGAGAGGTGATGTGGAGAGGGCAGAGCACGAGCCTGACGTCAGACCGATGAGCGATTACACCTGGAACAGAGCCCTTGCTGCAGCCTCTCCCGACCTGGCGCAGGGTGAGCTGGGGGTGGCACGCTTCTCCGCAGGAGTGCCTTCCCAAAGCCTGTGTCGGACCAAGATTTCAGAAACTACGAAGTTGTGGACATTTCACAATGCTAGGCTGGAAAGGGAGGGGCTCCTCTTTTCTGCTTCTTTGTATTCAACAGCAAACATTTCTCATTAGTGCTACTCAGCATTCATGTTATTGAAATTGCACCTGTGTGTGAACTGCCTGGGAATACCGTTGAGATGCAGAGTCTGTGGGTCTGGGCTGACGCCTGTGATTCTGCATTTTTGCCCCCTTCCCCCGAGGTGCCGCTATAGTTTTTACACAGCTGACAGGTGTACAGGGCGCTGCCGCCAGAGCCCAGCCAGGCTCAGCCTCCGGCGACTCCGAGGATTGGCTGCAGCACCTTCTGCCTCTCAATGATCTGCACCTGGTGGACGCACCTGGGGCAGGGCCTCACGGATCCCCGTGAACACTTTATAAGGAGAATGAGTCCGGGCAGCCATTTCCAGTGCGATTCCCTTTCTGCACAAGGAAAGTTCCCCGAGTCAGAGTTTGGTAACAAGTCTCATTTTGGTGGCAATTCTGAAGAGGCTCCAGGTAAGGGAATTTGGCAGAATGCACTGCTGCTATTGGTTCTTATCACATTTAATTCTAAAATCTCCCAGACACTGTCTTGCTGATGCTTGTTGAAAGGAAGTGCGGGAAATTTTCAGAGGGTCTAGGGGCTTCCTCATTGCTCCGTAAATCGAATTGAGTACATCAGACCTTCTCACTATTAATACTGCTCTTTGGCCCCCTCCCCCCACCAAGAAAACCTATTTGGAGCTAACAGAGGTTCATCCTGAGAATTTCATTATCATGGTGCCATTTATATTCATTACTTGTCCTGTGTGGATGGCAGACAGTGCAGTTCTGAACAGTCCCACTGGAATAAAATCACAGGGTTAATAATCTCTGCTCTTTGTGAGTAATTGGAAAAGTGGTATCCTGGTAACAAGACATTAGCAGAAAACTAGTTTGCACCAATTTCCACGGGATGGAAGTTAAGTAGCGACTAGAATAATTTCATTATAAATTCTCTTCTCCCTGACTAATGCCCAAGAGAGGTGCACCCGTGGGCACTGTGCTCTGAGACCAACCTCTTGTAATTTAAAAAGTGTCCACCCAGAGACATTTGGTACAAATACTGGCATTAACAGCCCCTTTGCTGGCTCAGACAGTGGCTGTGCACACTAGTTGGCATTTTTCTTCCCTTAGAGCAGGGGTGTCAAACTCATTTTCACTGGGGGCCACATCAGCCTTGTGGTTGCCTTCAAAGGGCTGAATATAATTTTAGGACTGTGTAAATGTAACTACTCCTTAACTAGGGGCAAGGAGCTCGGTGCTTCCGCCAGGTAAAAACAAGGTGCCGGGCTGGATAAGACAAAGTGGAGGGCCGGATTCAGCCCGCGGGCCTTGTGTTTGCCACCTGTGCCTTACAGTGTAGAGATGGCTCCATCTCAGCACTAGGACATGAGCTGCATTGATTTTTACGTGGTGAATGGTGTTGACTGTATGGAGAATCCATAACTTGTTAGTCACGTATTGGTGGGCTTTTCAGGGTGTTTCTTGTAATGGGTTGGCCAAAAGTTCCATTATGGTTTTTCTTTCTGTAAAATACACGTTTTTCATTTTCACCAATAACTTTATTGATTTGGGTATTTTGAGCATGTTGGCTATCTCCCACTATTGGCTTCTAGTGGGCAGAGGCCAGGGGTGCTGCTAAACATCTTCCAATGCATAAGACAGCCCCACAACAAAGAATTATTCGGCCAAAATGTCATTGGTACCAAGAAACTTTGCAAATCACTTTTGACATGTTTGATCCTTCTCCACATACAACACAAATCTTTTTTTGTGTTTCAGTTGCGTTTTTACCTTTCTCAAAATAATAAAGCATAATACGCTGAAAATGTGTATTTTCTTCCATCTTCAATATTACAATGGCTGCACAAAAATTCACCAATTTTGATGTTTTTTTAATGCACGCTGATACAACAGCTGTCACAATACAGTTTAACAAAATTGTTTTGAACTAAGTTAAAGACAACTAAGTACTATTAGAGCCATCGTACAGAAAAACCATACGGAACTTTTGGCCAAACAGATAGTTTCAAGAAGCAGAGTGGGAGCAAGGGGCAAAAGCTCAACATTCCCAGGAGCTAGATGAAATGACAGACTGTGTGAAAGCCAGTCAGATCTGAACTTTGGAGTCTAGTGGAGTCTCCTAGAAATCCTAACTGGGAAGAGGGCATTTCTCCCAAATTGGGGGCCCTGAGGCCGGCGGAGAACTGCGGAGGCTGTTGTCGGGCAGAGGAGTGAACTGTGAGTTCTTAGAGCGGGCTGAAGGGGCGGGGGCGGCAAGGACTCACCCCTGGCTCAGCAAGAGCATTCATGAGCTCAGGATACCTTCACCAGGGAGAGAGGTTGGAGGTTACTGATTCACCTAGCAACTGGCCAGACACTGTCGCCAAGCAACCCAAGCACAAGGTGGAAGGGTTCGCTAAGTGAGGGAGGCTGAGAATTAGGTAAAGATGTTTCCAGAACTGGCTGGCTGAGCAGGGCTGCTCCGAGGAGCCGTCTGTGCCTTTTGGTTTGTTTTGCAGCAGGTTGCATATGTTTGCTTGTGTGGATGAATTTGCTCTGTTTCAACACCTCGTATGTAGCTAACAGGGCTCGGAGCCTGGCAGGGGCTCTGCGTTTTAGCCGGTTCTGACTCTGTGCAGTTCCGAAATTGTTACCCATTTTCGCCCGCATGTCTTGCTGTTCCAGGCAGCTCGCTTCCAAATGCCATTCCTGGAAGCCAGCATGTTCCAAACAGAGCCTCCTATCCATCATCTCACATCCTCCTGCCTTGTCCACTTCAGAACCTCGTTATCTCCTGTCTCTACTGTCACACTAGCCTCCCAGCTGGCTTCTCTGCCTATGGTGTTTTCCCCATCGAACTGTCAAGGAGTGCTTCCAGGGAACTTTCTAAATCACAACTGCAATCAAGGCCCTCGCTTTCTCCGCAAGCTTTGATGGCTCCCCTTGCCCAGGACATGCCATCACTATTCCTTACCTGGACGCTTAATAGGTTCTGTGGGCTGTACATCAACCCTACACCCGCCCCTTTCTTTTCAGGTATAGCTCTTACCTTTTCCCATGAGTGCCACTACTCTTCCAGAATGGTCAGAATAGAGGCCAGCATCCAGATCCTCATCACTGCCTTTCTAGTTTATTTCCCTGCTTTTCATCCTGCCCCACAATTTCAAAAACATGCTCCACAACTTTAGTAAACCAGATGTATGGGGATTGGCTTTTTCTGGGTCCATCGCATTTCTTATATCATTAGAATTTCCTTCCTCCCTCACACATACCTTTTCTGGATTTTGTTGTTAAAAATCTGTCCAAACGCTGCTTTCTACTCTCTCAGAACTTGCTAAGATGACCAAGAGAAATGTTACGAGAACAACATTCTGAACCTCACTGATCATTGCAGAAGACTCAGAGTTGGGAAGAGTTGAAGCGATTAGGCTCAAGATGACCTGGCCACACGAATTCACATTGTCCTGTAATGTGGCTCCCTCTGTAGACACAGAACAGCCACCTTTAAGGCATGGTGCATGGGAGCCATAGGGAACCCTGAATTCCTGTAGCTATCACATACTTCCATTGAAGAAAGAAGCAAAAACATTTCTGAGCTAATATTTTAAAACAAAAACAATAAAAGACAGGAGGTGCTCACATACACACAATCTACCCAAGGAACACCCTTCCGTGAACACCTTTTCTTATTTGTTGCATGTTTGTGATTTTTTTCCCCAAAGCAAATCAGAGCTAGACAGCAATGAAAGCAGCAAAGATTTTACTCAGGAACTATTGCAATAGGGGGATAGAGAGCTCAGGACAGAACTGGGCTCCATTTCAAGTGCAACATGGAAGCGTGGGGTGGTCAGTGAGTGGGAAGTGGTAATCGGAAAACATCAGGGATAAAGGGCAATTTCTGGGTAAATCAACTTAACAGGATTGTTGGCTCAAGGGAGGCCAGGCTGATCTGGTGGCACCTTGGGGATGGTGGAAATTAGGAATTCGATTAGATATGGAAGATGATCAGATACTGACTTAGCAAGGTTCTTCCTCTGGAAAACCAGGCCCCAGAGTGGGAAGGGCTGAGAGGCCTGACTGCAGGGTGAGGAGGGGAGAGTCTTGGTCAGTGTTCTCTGATGACTGCTCTCCCCGAAGGGCTTCTGTTCTGCCCCTGCTGTCTGTTCAAACGGCGGCTGCACTTGTATAAAAAAAATTGTCGGGTGTCCCAGGGCACAAGGCATGTTTTGCGTGGGCCTCATAATGTGCTCTCATTGGTCTCAAGGAAACACAGAAAGGATTTTCTACTCTTGAGGGTTTTGATTTGGGGGCAAGGACTTGAAATTCTCTTTTATTAGCCAAAGAATATTGGAGTTACACTGAAGTTTATTCACTTAGGCTTGGAAAGCTCTTCTGTCCTTATTTTGGAGAGCATTTCCAAACATGATTACCTACACCTTTACCATCTGCGGTTTACAGCCAAACAACAACCTTCCTTCTGATAATTGCTGGTTACCGCCTCCCGAGGATGGAGGTGAGGCCTTGGGGGAAGAAGAATGAAACAGTACATGGACTGAGAGGCGACTCTGTTCAAGGAAACCAAGTCCACCCACTGTGTGTGCACAGACTCCTCGCCAGGAGAGCACTGCATGGGAGGGGAGATAATTGAGTTGAAGATCAGTCTTATTGATTTTTGTCTGATGCAGTTATTTTGATTCACTTTCAAGTTTGTTTGTGTTTTTTTTTCCACTACCACGAAGTTTCACTTTGCCAATATGCTTCACAGCAAAGAACTGAAGAAAAGTTGGGGCGAGGGGAAAGGAGTTAGGCATTTCTTTCTGCATAACCCTGGCAACTATCATACTGGATTTATAACCCAGTCATTTCTAGGCATTTCTCTTTGGGTTTTACATTTTCCCCATTGGGACAGCTGATATTTATATGCAAAGTAATTTAAAATAGCACAAGCTTTAAGGCATGCCAGATAATTGCATTTTTATTGTCTTTTTTGTCTCTTTCACAAATGATTTTTTTTTTTACTATCCTTGCTAACAGTACATTTCTATATGCCTTTTCCTTGTTTGTGACAAATGTTTGTTGAAGAATAGATTTGGATAAACACTAGCTCTCAGCTTTACCAGAGACAGGGAGATTAAGAGGGTGTCATGGTGCTCAGCCACCAGCATTTTTATAGAGTCGGGCTAGTCTCCCTGGTTCCCCCGGAAGATTATTGTCACAAATAGAAAAGGGGCTATTGGAACTTGTGGCTCAAAATTGACCCTGTTTTGGTGCGGGGGAAAAGGGCAATATTTTAGTTTTATATGGCTTATATCATATGAGGAAACATTTAGAAAAACTACATCCCTGGACAGCAAAACCATAATTGGATATCTTAGAGAAATTAGATGGTGATTCACTCCTAATGAGTTCCTAATAACACTGCTAAAAATATGAAAAAGAAAACTGTGCCATTACTATGTTTTTCTTTGTGTCAGGCACATACCTATGCATATAAAACATATGTGTATCATATATGTATTTAGTTTCATTTCCCCTAATGGTGATTAGCTAGAGATTGGCATCCTCACAAAATTGTATTTACTGTTTTAAATGCTTTTGCCTAAAAAAGCATCCAAACTTGGGATCTTAATTTTGTTCTTTTCACGTTGTGTTCAACTTTGAATCAATCTATTTTCTCTGTCTTTGCAATTCTTGCCCAGGACAAAAGACTCTGGAGTAGAAGAGAGTGTTGCTATTAAAAAGCGACTCTGGGCCTGCCTGTCCATAAAAACTCTGGAAAAGTGACAGGGCATTGCCCGATTATTGATCACGGGGGCTTGTCTGAAGCACATCTCGGAGGAGGCAAATGTATTCAGAGAGGCTCATGAATTGCTCTGAAAATACCATGGGAACACGGAGTCCTGAAGGCTCTGTCCTTTGTCACCTTCGAACAACATTGACGGACCGGGTGTGTGAGAGAGTGGAGAGGGGTCCCAGACAGGTGACATGCAGGCAGATTTTTCCGTCCTGGTTGCCAGTGAGTCTGCTGAGGCAGGCCAGTGCGGTCCAAACGTTGCTAACTAATGTAGCACAGTTCTTTTCCTGTCTGCTCACCTCCTCCTCCAGAAGTTAGTAACGGGATCTGGGGAGCTGTCTCAGGCAGGGGATGAGCAGATTTCTCCACAATGTCTTATTCCTGCTGGAAACTGAGACCTGTCCCCACTGTAAGTATTGCAGAGTTGCTCAGTGGGAGAGACTCCAGATGACATAAAGTTGACCAGACAGGCTCCCGATGCCTGCAATGCTAGCTAGGGTTATGGACAAGGTAGATTTCTGAGTTGCTAAGTATCCTTGATCTCTACCTCTGAGTTTCCTCCGGCCAGCTCACCTCTGTTCTCTGAAGCCAGTGGACAGGAATTAGAATGCTGCTTTTGGACTCTGATAGGTTACCTCCGGATCACTAATGAATGCAAATATGATGAGCTACTTATGGTAGTGATGAAACGAATATGAAAAAGCGTGCCAGCTACAGTGTAAGAGTGTATCAAGTGCAATCAAAGTATAGTTGGGAGGTAGTGGGCGGTATTGGTATTAGCATTAATAATTTGGGTCTGAGTTTTGTAACCATATCAGTCGTGGGATCAAAACTCCCAGCTATCAGAGATGGGTTAAGATAGTCTAAAGATTACTCGGATTGGATGTCAAAATTTCTTACTTTAGATCCAACCCATAGCTCCATCTTATTTGTGTGGGGACCCACGTCACATCCCTGGACCCATTGTGAAATGACAGTGCTGGCCTTCCTTTGGTTATTAGAAATACATAAGGAGTTTTTTTGTAGTATGATTTTTTTTAAATTTAAATTTAGCCCTGGCCGGGTGGCTCAGTTAGTTAGAACATGCTCCTGTACACCAAAGGGTTATAGGTTCGATTCCCGGTCAGAGTACGTACAAGAGGCAACTGATCAATATTTCTCTCTCATATCAATGTCTCTCTCTCTGTCTCATATTGATGTCTTTCTCTCTCCCTCTTCCTTCACCTCTGTCTCAAAAATCAATAAAATATATCCTTGGGTGCTGTTGGAAGCCCTGCTTGCTGTGTCTCCTCACTGCTCACGAGTTCTGTCCCTGGGACATTTTCACAGGTCCCCAAGGACTCTGTAGAGCTCAGTGTGAACACACTGGACTTGCAGGACTTCCCCGGGGGGTTTTGAACTCCTCGGTCTGCTGCGAACTGTCAGGGTTTTCCTTCTATAATAAATTTGCAGATGAAATCAGTGAAGCAGCTTCCCCAGTTGAGTTACCAGGAGTGACCAGTAGTGGCCCCAGAACAGAGCCAGCTGGGCCTTCCTAAGGGCCCGGGGAGGGGGGAACCGGAACAGGAAAGGTGGCCCACACCTCTGCTCACCCACTGCTGGGCAGCACTAATGAGACAGTGCCAGGTGTTTCTTGTCTTCTAGAGTTCCTTGTCTTCCTTTAGCTTCGGAGATTGGCTAGGAGGTGGGGACCCTCAGCTGGCTCCGCTCAGCTGGCAGGCCTGGTGCCGGCAGAGGGCCTCATTTCCTGGAACGTGATGAGACCCTCCCTGTGCTAACTCATCACCGGCATGACATCAGCAGCCCCAGATTTCCTCACTGGTGTCCTTGGGGGCTGTTTAAGAAACCCATTCACCACCTCCCCGCTTTTTTGCTCCTCACTCTTCATGCAAGTCCAGCTCTCTGCTGCATATCCCCTGGCAAGCTGACAGCACCATCTAACTTCTTGCTTCTCTGCCCTGGTCTGCTGTTTTTGACAACCTGGCTTCAATCACAGGCAGCCTCAAAGGGCCCTATCCATCACGCCGGGCACCTCTGGCCAGGCGATGCTCCGCAGCTCTGGGCTGTCCAGTTTCCGTCTGACCGGCTGGGTTCATCATTTTTCCCTCCAAGTCTTCCCCGGTCACACCGCTGCTCCTCCCTTCATTGTCTGACCATCAGTCACCTTGGGTTGTTGACATCCCTGATGAAGCTACACTTTAGGGAAGCCAAGGTGTCCCGTATTTATCAAAGCTGATTGGCATGAATGGACACATTAGCAATGCGGGACTGTGAAGCAATCAGACATATGTGTTGGTCTCTGCCCTGGGTTCCTGACATGGCGCTCCCCAAGCCCTTGTGTACAGGATGCCAAGAGAATCTTTGTTCTTACATTTAGTCCAACACTCTGCCCATTTCTGGACATAAGGCTCCTGAAACCCTTGGGATTTCTGGGGTGATAGCAATGCCTTTGTTCTAATGGGGTGGTATAATTTTTATCAAATCTATTGGGGTGACATTGGTTAATAAAATTATATGGGTTTCAGGGGTATAATCCTATAATACAGCATCATTGTATTGCGTTGTGTGTTCACCGCCTGAACACCATTTATCCCCACCCCCCGTTACCTTCTTTTACCTACCCCCAACCCCCTTTCCCTCTGGTGATTACCGTACTGTTGTCTGTGTCGATGAGTTTTTTTTGTTGTTTTGTATGTATACTCCCTTCAACTTTTTCACCCAGCTCCACAGCCCCCTCCCCTGTAATAGCTGTCACTCTGTTCTCTGTCTCTATGAGTCTGTGACTCTTGATGGGCTTCTTCTGGATGGGGGCTGGTCACCAGAAAGACCAGCTCCATTCCCCATTTTCCAGGGAGGGGGGAACAACTGGGAATAGAATTAATAATTGATCCTACCTATACGATGGAGCATCCATAAAATTTCACTCGTGTGAGGTTCAGGGAGCTTCTGGGTTGGTGAACCATCCAAATGCTGGAAGGGTGGTACACTCAACTCCACAGGGACAGAAGCTTCTGTACTTGGGACCCTTCTGGACCTTGCCTTATGTCTTCCCGTGGCTGTTCACCTGCATGCTTCATCATATGGTGTCTCTCAGTTTAGGTTTGCCCGGTGGTTTCTTGTGATTGCATTTGGGTTACTCATGCTTAGCCAGAACCCTGCACCAGCAAAAAGTCATTCTCGGGGTTTCCCACCCGGTAGCACCTGATGTTCAGCTGTCCTTCCTTGGTGATACTAATTTTGACCGCCCAGTGAAGGTGCTGTCTGTTTTATCCACTGTACAATTAATTACAGTTCTCCCTTGCACCTAATCAGCAGGACTGTGAGAAGAGCCTGCTCCCCCTCACAATTTCCCTCTTGATTTAACATTCTTTGATACTTTCTGCGTGACCCAGTCTTTATTAAGATGTTTGTAAAATGCTAATTTTCTAATTCCACCATACCTTCCATATTCATTAGTCAGCCCTTAGCATTTTACTACAATTATTTTACTTTATTTACCTACCTACTTTTTACTGGAATGAACTCACGAATCCCTACATTTCCTCCTAATGGTTTATAGTTCATTACTGTCCTCAATTATTTTAGGGTCCAAAGCTGGCTCCAGTGTCTTTGGGACATGCCCTCTTCATTTCTGAGCTGCTCCCTGCTTCCCAGCATATTCTAGGATATTCTAGGCTCACCTCATTCCTACCTGGCCCACACTCGAGAGTTAGTCATTTCTCTGCGGAGCCCTGGTCTCCTTCAGTGGAGGAGGGTGTGGGAGACCAACATCTGAGTGTCGGGGAGGCCCGCTGCAGGCGGGAGGTCGGTGGGGGTAATCCTTTCGGTGGACAGAGTGGACTCTGATTCCCGTTCTCTCTTCCAGCTAGAATTTCCAGTTCAGTGTAGAATAGAAGCAGTGATCAATTTTTATTCCTAACTTTAGAGTGAGTGCCTCTATCATTTCACTACTAAGTGTACTATTTGTTAGTTTTTGATGTGTTTTTAATCAGATTAAGGATTTTTTTATTCCTGTTTTGCTGATTGTTTTATCATACATACATGTTTTTATCAATTTATTTCTGTATGTTTTTATTTTCCCTTTCCATAGCTCTATTAAGCAATTCTTGCATGCACAGAGGCATGGTTGACTGCTGGATAAAATTGCCTTGCTAATATTTTATTTAGTATTTTTGTGTCCTTTTAAAAATTTTATCCTGAAATCCCTGTTTTAGAAATTTGATTTGTTTCCATGCTACATTTTTAGCAATTTATTCAGCTCTATCTTTCAGCTCACAAATTTTCTCATTAAATATGCTTAATCTCTATTTGTCTCAGACATTGATAATACTATATAGGAAATATTTAATATTATGTGTAATACATACAATATATAAGAATGAAAATATTTTTACTTCTAAATAATTTGGTTCATTTTTAAAACTACCAGTTCATTTTTAAAAAATATTTTATTTATTTGTTTTAGAGAGAGGGGGAGGGAGGGAGAAAGAGAGGGAGAGAAACATCGATGTGAGAGGGAAACACTGGTCAGTTGCCTCTTCCATGTGTCCCAACCGGGGACCGAACCCACTACCCAGGCATGTGCCCTGACCAGGGATCAAACCAACCGGCATCCTTATGCTTTTGCAGGACCATGCCCAACCAACTGAACCACACGGGTTAGGGCCTATCACCTCCTCTTTGATAGTCTTCTGATCTTATATTTTATTTTAAACATCATTTCATACACTGTCATTTTTAAGTCTCAGTCTGATTATAATATTTTGCTTTCTTGGAGGGGAAGGGGAATCTAACTCTGTCACTCCTTCTGCTGACTCTCCCTCCTGGTGGTTCCTTTCCTTGCATGCGTAGTGATCAGTGGTTGTAAGAGCATGAGGGTGATTTTAAACTGAAGATGGTTTCTCCCATAAAGGACTTGCCGCTGTTTTGCTTCTGCTGTGACATGGAGTGCTGCCTGTGTTGGGGTCACTTTAGTTCATTTTAGAGTCCCTGCATTTATTTGGCGCCATTTAGATTTAGCCTTCACTCCCGGCTTACCATTAGCTTGAGGTCCAGTCTTACCATGGAAACACTGTGTATGTGAAACGCTCCACCCTCTGTGTGACCCTACTGTTCCGATGTGCTTCCTGCTCACATCTCTCGTTCTGTGGGTCCACGGGTGTTCTCTTCTCTTTGTGAATTCCCCTTGCTTCCCGTGAGTCTAGCAATGAAATTACAACATGCCTGCCTTATGTGGGATTGAGTTGTTTTGAGGGGATGGGCCTTTCAGAATCTATCTGTAATACTGCTGGAAACCAAAGCTTATCATGCTTGATTCTGTTCTGGTGACTTTCTTAAAAAACAAACACTTCCTTTTTATCTCAGCCTGAAGTAGACAACGATGAAAGAGGCAGTGTCAGGATGACTGTAATAACCATGCCCCCTTAGAATGGGGGGCGGGGTGCGGCATCCACAGTAGTCACTGGTGTGGAGCAGTTCTGATGCCCCCGGCTCACAGCGTCACGGCCTTCTAGCTGTTCCTTTGTGAGCCTTCCATTCTGCCCCCTGAGACTATCTCCACTGGAATTTGGTCTTCCCGGCCCACTGCTCTGCCTTGTGGGACGGTCTTCTGTTCACATTATTCTCCTTGGCCTACCAGTATTGTGGACATATAGGGTTATATGCCTTGCTGGGTAGCTGGCTCAGCTCTTTTCTTGACTGATAAATGAAGTTTGGGGGCTCAAGCATGGTTTTAAGTTTTGAACAATCAGTTACTTTTTATTCATTCATACTGTTCTGTTGCTGAAAACAACAGACTCTGTCTCTGGACAGCCTGAAGATAAAGGCTGTGGCTCACAGTGGAGGAATCACTGTGGAGGAATCACAGTGGAGGAATCACAGTGGAAACCAGAGAAGGGTGGGCACCAGGGGAGCTCTGGGAACGTCGGCAGCAGAAATTCACAGACTTTCTCTCCAGGGCACTGCCATCCATCCGACTCAGTAGTCAAACAGGCTCCCCGCCCCTCGGATCTAAACTTCCAGTTTCTAGAGGAGAGAATTTGATTGGCCCAAACGGGGCTCCTGGTTTCCTGGGCTCACTTTGACTCAACTGGGTGACAGGACCATGGGACACAGAGGTGGCCTTTGGGCTCTGGCCTGTCACTGAGTATTAGAATTTACTCCCCCCCAGAAAAAATTCTAGAGGGCTGGGCAGCTATTACAGCTGGTTTGGGCATAGAAAACTTTAACGTAAGGAATAGGATACAGATGTGCCAGGTTGTAGGGCTGTGAATGTCAGAACTCACCTGGGAATTCTCACCTCTTCCCAAGGAGCTGGCAGGATATTGCAAGGATGTCTATATGTCTAGTTACAGACAAGCAGGTTTATTCGACACACGATGCTGTCAAATAAGCTGAGGATTTGTCTAAATTTTAAATTGGATAGGTTCTCGCCAAAGCCAGTAAGGAAAGCACCAAGTCTCATGGATGGCCAGGTGATAAGTATTCCAGTCCAATAGACTTTGCACCTAAAACTCATAGAAGTGACAAAACATTCTTAATGCTGACGAATTCTGATTGTCTTTTTGGATTATCCCTGAGAAGGGGGGACAGGGCTAAGCATTCTTCTGCAGTAGCAGGCTTTTCCTTTCAAGGACTAAAAGATGAATATGCCTTTCTTTTGTAAAATTCCATTATTTCCTCTATTATGGGTCTGTTCATTTTTACACCTGGCTGTTTGGAAATAGAAAGTAGGAAATATCTGGCCATTTGTTTTCTTGCTGCTCCTGTCCTTTCGGCATCATCAGATGGCATACAGCATCATGATGAACAGCGTGAGCTTGGGAACCTGACAGATCTGGGTTTGAGTCCTCGCTTCGCTCCTCACTGGCAATGACCATGGGCTCATAAAGCCAGAGAGTTTTGGCCACGTTAGGTGTGATAGATATTTTCCAGGGTTGGTCCTTGCTAGTTTATTTTTCTTGTGTGTGTGGCTATGTACATATAATATCTATAGTACCTTTGTCCTGCTTTTATTACTTACCATTATATCTTGGAAGTCCTTTCTTATCAGCCCATAGAAGTCAACCTCAATCTTTTTAATGGCTGCACAGTATTACAATGTACGATTGTGATGTCCTTTACTTAGCTCGCTCTTCACCAGGGGATGCTGAAGTTGTTTCCAAATTTTTACTGCAGCCTTTGGTATTTGCTTTACCCATGTATGAGAACATATCTATTGGGGAATAGTGCCCGGAATATAATTACTAAGTCAGAGAGAATGTGAATTTTATAATGTTATAGATGTAGCCAAATTGTCCTCCAAATGGCTTCTTTACACTCTGCCAACAATTGCATAGGAAAGCCTGTTTCTGACACTCACCAGCAGTTTGTTTTCAAACGTTTTGCTATTTGTTAGTATGATAAAGTGTTATTTCATGGCTTTAAATAAAATCTCTTTAATTTTGAATGTGCATTTGCACATACTTTTAAAAGTAATTGCATTTTTTTCTTGCCAAGTGTCTAGTCCTATTATTTGCACTTTGGGGGGTGGTGTGAGAGGGTTTGTTCTGACACTGATGCCAGAAGTTTTACAATTTGAGGAGTTTACCTGTTGTATCATGTTGCATTTTCCTACCATATTTGTCTTTGTACTGTTTTGAAAGTTTTACATAGTCATAGATAATAACCTTTTTTTTTTTTTTTTGAGGTTTTTGGGTCCTGTATCTTGCTTTACCTTTCCCTGCTCCAATATTATTTTTTAAATTGCAGTGTTTTCTTTGACAACATTGACAAATTTATTTTTTTACCTTTAGATCCACTGGAATCTGTTTTGCTGTAAGTGGTGATGATAGCTCTGTATCTTTGCTTCCCTCTGTCCGTGCCCCTCCCCCCACCCACCTCCGCCAATGCCTGGCCAATTGTCCCACCACCATTCATTTAATAATCCACATTGTCCCACTGCTTGTAAATGCTACTTTTTATCATGTAAGAAATTCTTCATGGGTGAGATGGGGTTGGGCCTTCAGTTCTGTTTCATCGATTTGTCTTTTCCTGCAAAAACTGCAGGTGGAAAGTTACATGTACTGGCTAATCTTGATCCCAAGTTTACATTTTAAATTTTCTTGACCATCTAAATCAAATAAAAGACAATGAGGCTGCTCTATTTTATGACTTCCTGCTATCCTCTGGTTGTTGTGTTTCAAATCAGTAAGAAATGTGCTTATGAGACAGATTTAACGTTTGACCTGGCTGATGAAATAAGAGTTGGGTAAAATAGGGACAAAATTTTTTTTTTTACTTCCAAATAACCATTAGCTCTTTTCTCATAATAAATTGCCATAGAGCTTTGGTGACAAATGGTGTGGTTCATAGACAGGAGGGATTCATGAAGATCAGGGAAGTGTTAAGCACCCAAGGCAGTTCATCATTCAGAGTGTGCTTTGCTTCCACAGACCAAGGCCTGTTTTCTCTCCCTGCGACATCTTCGTCTTTTCTTAGAGACCACGTTGTTGGCATTGTCATACCTCAGGGCCTTTGCACACATGGTGCACCTCCACCTAAATGCTTTTTTCTGAGCTAGCTGCACCCTGAGATTCTTTTGGCTTCTGTGCAAATATCCCCTGTCACAGAGGGCTTTCCTGACCAAACTCCCTATACTATGTTCATGTCGTGTGTTCTTTAAAAAACATTATTTCTGGACATACAGGGTGGGGCACAAACAGATGTACAGTTGTGCATATGTGAATCACAGAGTTTATTCTTGTTATTACTGTTGATTGATCACCGGATGATTTTCCATGCAAACAATTGTAAACCTACTGTTGCCCCTTTTTTAGATCAAAAAAATTTTTTTTGTTAAGTTGTATGAGTTTCTTGTATATTTGTGATATCAAACCCTCATTGGATGAATCATTGGCAAATGTCTTCTTTCACTCAGTAGGCTGTCTTTCATTTTGTCGATGGTTTCCATTGCTGTGCAAAACTCTTTAGTTTGATGTAGTCCCAGATGTTTATTCTTTGTTTCTCTTGCCTGAGGATATATATATCCCTCCCCACCACCAAAAAAAAGACTACTACTAAGAGTGATGTTAGAGTTTACTGCCTATGTTTTCTTCTAGGAGTTTTATGGTCTCAGGTCTTACATTTATGTCTTTAATTCATTTTGAGTTTAATCTTGTATATAGTATAAGAAAGTGATCCAGTCTCATTCTCTTGCTTGTATATGTCCAATTTTCCCAACACCATTTATTGAAGAGTCTGTCTTTACTCCATGTTCTTGCCTTCTTTGTCATATACTAATAGATCATATAGGCATGGGTTTATTTCTGGGTTCTCTATTCTGTTCCATTGATCTATGTGTATGTTTTTATGCCAGTACCATGCTCTTTTGAATACTCTGGCCTTGTAGTATAGTTTAGTATCAGGTAGCATGATACCTCCAATTTTGTTCTTCTTTCTCAAGATTGCTTTGACTATTTGGAGACTTTTGTGGTTCCACATAAATTTTAGAAATATTTGTTCTAGTTCTGTGAAATACATCACTGGAATCTTGATAGGAATTATGTTGAATCTATAGATTGCTTTAGGTAGTATGGATATTTTAATGATATTATTCTTCCTATCTGTGAGCATGGTATATCCTTCCATTTATTTGTATCTTCTTCAACTTCTTTCTTTAATGTCTTAGAGCTATGTGGCTTATTTTCTCTCAGATTATTATTTTTTATTTTGGAAGGTGTTCACTTTTGTATTAGTGGCGATATTAATACTAACACCTACGAGGCATTCATTATTTTATTTCTCCTTTCTCTTTATTTTCTCTAACTTAAACAATTGCAATACTTATGCTTTGACAGAACATTTCACATTTATGTACTATCCCTCTACCCTTATCTCCCTTGTCTTAGTCTCCGATCTGTAGATAAATCAATTTTCATGTGTAAGTCACGGGATGATTAGTCCTTTACCAAAGTTTCCACAAACATCTTCTGCTTGAATGAAGACTGGTGTGCAGTAGAGGGCTTGTCAGGCCTTGATGTGCATGTGGGCCCCTTGGGAACCAGGGTCTGGTTTGGAAGGTCTAGAGCAGGACCCGCATTTCCAGCTTCTAGGTGAAGCAGCTGCTGCTGGCGCAGACCTCATTTGGAGCGGTGGCGGCTTGCGTAGATTCCTCAGGAAGTGCTTTTGAGTTGGGTATTCCCCAGTTCCTAGGTGTTTAAATTGTTTCTCTACAGCCTTCCTGCTTGAAGGGGAGTTGAACTAGATACAAAATCGTTGGCTCACATTTTCTTTCCTTTTTGAAAACATTGTTCAGCTGTCTCTTGCTCCACGCATTGCTGTTGAGACTTTTAATGCCAACTGATGGTGAACGCAGTGTCAGGCGAATTCTTTCTTTGTGTAATACAGTCATTTTCCCAGGATATGTTATAGAACTGGTCATTTGTTGTTAATTTTTTCATATAAAGAATGGGCCCCTTAAATATGTAGATTAAGGTATGGTCTAATATCTGGAAAAATGTTTTTAGCTTATAGCTTTAAATATTTTATTTCACATTTAAAACCCAATTTGTTTTTTATCCTTAGGGAGTCCAACTACATGTTTTTATTTTTTGGTCTTTGCTTCTCTTCCATGCCTATCATTTTCTTATTTGTTTTACCCTCTCTTTCATGTTTCAAATTCTTTTAGTCTTTCCTTACCCACCAAGTCACTCCACTCCCCGCTTACCCGCCTCCCCGCCACCCCATCCTCCACCACAGGTACTGCTTCCAGACCACCACCTGTGGTCCTGAGCAGTCTCAGACCCCTTCCTCTCTACTCCCCGGTAGCCAGTGCTGTGATGCGCCTGTTCTAAGAGCTTTGCCACTGAGGGTGAGACCCTCCTTCTACAGAGGCGATTTTGTCTGTGTTCCACCAGCATCTGTGCCTGCTGTGCTCTCTCGTTTTCCTCTCGGCTCTGACGTAGGCTCTGACGTGGCCCTGCTGGCTTCAGCATGTTTATTTTCCTGCATACACAGAATCTGGAGTTTGAAGCATTACCTGTTTCCTAGTAAAAAATCACAGGTATTTATTGGGTTAGCCAAAAAGTAGGCTGCACTTTTTCTGAATGATGGTTCTAGTAGTGCTTAGCTACCTTTAACTTCATTCAAAAATATTTTGTTAGATTGTATTGTGACAACTATCATATCAGCATGCAGTTTTTTAAATAGACTTTTGTAAAAGATTTTATTTTTATAGTGAGAGGAAGGAAGGGAGAGAAACATTGATGTATGAGAGATATATCAATTGGTTGCCTCTTGCTCGCCCCCAAATAGGGACATAGCCCACAACCCAGGCATGTGCCCTCACTGGGAATCGATCAGGCGACTTTTTGGTTTGCAGGCCAGCACTCAGTCCACTGAGTCATACCACCCAGAACTCATTATGCATTTTTAAAAAATTTACCAAAATTGATGAATTTTTTGTGAAGTCATTTTAATATTGAAGATGGAAGAAAATATGCAACATTTTAGCACATTATGTTTTTTTATTTCAAGAAAGGAAAAAATGCAATTGAAATGCAAAAAAGTTTTGTGCAGTGTATGGAGAAGGTGCTGTGACTGATCGAATGTGTCAAAAGTAGTTTGTGAAGTTTCCAGAAATATTGACATTTTTGCCAAATAATTCTTTGTGGTGGGGCTGTCTTATGCATTGGAAGGTGTTTAGCACCAGTCACAGCCTCTGCCCACTAGCAGCCAATAGTGGGAGATAGCTATTCTCAAAATATGCAAATCAGTAGTCATTGATGAAAATGAAAAGTGTGTCTTTTATAGAAAAAGAAATAATGGAATTTTTGGCCAACCCAATGTTTGTGCTCTATATTAGAATGTCTTTCAGAGGATGGGTGAAAAGATTCTGATTTCTGTTTTTGCCATCATGTATGTGGGAAACCTGGCAATTAAAATTTCATTTTCAATAAAGCTTCTACTGCTAAGACATACCAGTAAGCTTCAAAGTATTTATTTTAACAATCTGTGTTCGAGGAACCACGGAAACATTTCAGTGGCTTACATTTGAATCCCTCCAGTGACAAGAAGCTCACTAACTCCTATTATAATCCATTCCAACACTGGAAACAGTTTCTTTTCTTTTCTTTTTTTTAGAAATAATGTTCTCACTTGTCCTTAGACAAGGTAGTTCTTTCTGATAAATTCAGACCTTTGGGGATACATACAACAAATGTAAACTGTTTTTCTAGCTAGGGGGTTTTAAAGTATTTGTTGATTAAAAATTGTGATTAGAAGTGTTCTCTCCCCTCCCCCCAAGAAAATTACTTCATTACTTCAACCTCCCGTGAGTGCTGGGACTAGAAATGTACTGTAATGCATGGCCATGATATAGGAGTGAGTCTTTGTGTTTACTTCATTGGCTGTACTTATATTTGTCTTGACTGTTATCTCCTGAAAGAACATTCTATTTAGCCTGGTTTTCCTGAACAAAATTGAAATACATAATTTATAAAAAGCAAAGTGTGGTTTTTAGGGCTCTCTTTGCTTATGTTTATGGTATCAGTGCGAGTGAGTCCTTGAAATTAAAACCCACAACTTTACAAGTTTGGAATCTGAATGGTTGTCTTTTCATCTTTAAAAATGCCAGTTTTGACTGTTTTACTGGAAGGTCCCAACTAAGAAGGCACACACAGATGTGAGAGCAGTGCAATAATGATGACTTATAATCAGAAGAAGGCCAATAAACTCGTTAGTTGTTTTATATTTACCGTGGAGATCGATGGAGACCTAGAGCTGAAACTCCTTGTGACTTCAGCCAGAGTTCTTTCGTTGGCTTTTAATACGTTTCTCGGTCACTTCACGTGTCTGCTATAGGAGGCTTTTATTTGCTGATAATCAATGTTAACTAGTTTCAAAGTCGGAGAAATAAAGTCACCATTCCACACAAGGGCGTGTGTTACCATGCCGGGCTAAATAGACTCCGTCTCCATAAAGCCAGCCGAGGAGGACGAAGGGGAGCTCTGACAGGGACACGCCCCCTCCGGCCCCTCTGGCAGGTCTGCAGAGGCGCAGACTGGGGAACTAAGCAGTGGGAGGTGTTTTAGTAACGAATGAATGACTGGACTTTCTGCCATCCTTTCCTGATTCCACAGGAAAGGCTCTAAAACCCCAATTAAAAGATAATTTGTATGGAGGTCCTTGCCTTTCATGACTTGGAATACTTCTTTCCAGCCCCTTCTTGCTTGTAAGGTCTCTTTTGAGAAATCAGCTGACAGTCTGATGGGAACTCCTTTGTAGGTTACTATCCCCTTATCTCTTG
>CM052546.1:14075765-14096219 GCA_028533065.1 Trachops cirrhosus
CCCCCCCCCCCCCCCCCCCCGTCCGGCCATGTAAGCGAGGCAAGTTTCCACTGAAGGGCTTTGGAAAGCACTCAGAGGTGACAAATGCATCAGGCAGCTTGGCTCCTTGAGTTGCTGCAGGCTCGCGTCCATGTGGCCAGGACCCATTTCTTTCCCATGATTAAACACACACCCCCGCACCCCTACCCCCACCTCGTGTCACCTCAACTTTGTGCTTCAGAGTTCAGGCCAAAATCACACCCCACTGTTCCTGTCTTATTTTCTCCCCGTGTGCCCTAAAGAAAGGAGAGGAAATTTCCTTACTTCCTATCCTGGAATTAGTATTTTTACAGGACAAATGACAAAGTGAACTCTCTTTCCCGCCAAGGTGGTAAGTACCTTCCCCACAGCAGAGTCATTCAGTCTGAAAGAGCGCCCTGCAGGCCCGGGAGAGCTATACACTCAGTTCCTTTTTGCAGCCACCTGTCTTCAAAGACCCAAACCTCACCTTTAGGACCCTTCCGTGCAGCAATGCTCCTGCGTACAGAAGGAGGAGAGAGCGGAGGCTCCGTCAGGCTGCAGTGAGAGGGTCTGCTGAACGGTGGCCTCCTCTACGCATTCCCTTCTAAACACGTGTCTGTTATTAATAACGCCTCAGTCCGTGTCCACTTTTAATCAGCTCTAATTTATCTCCTCTGCTATCCGCTCCTATTACCTCCTCTGTCTTTTGTGTTCATCATCATAATCCTTTCTCCTTTTCCTCTTATCAAATTACATTTTAGACGAGAAGGCAATATAAGTGATCTATTTATATATTCATCCCTTTGGGCAATAATATCTGTAATTTAAAAATAAAAAATGTCTCTATTCCCTTTAATAATTTTATTTTGCCATCACCTCAAAGCAAGTTTATTTCTTCCATTTATAACTCCCTCAAGTCATGCTCTGGATAGGATCATCTACCTTAAAATCTGCAAGTAGGTGATAATCTATATAACTATGTAATATATCTAGTAATAGAGGTAATTTAGGGACACCACAGGAGCAATTAATTATATTTTAAAAAATTAGCAAAACAAAGTAAAACAAAAATGTTCACTAACAAATTGAAAAAAAAGGTGTGCATTTTACTTCTGTTTAAATGTTGGTTGTCGAGACTTGCTACCTTTCTGAGGAATTTACAATAATCTTAAAAGCATTTGGAAACACTACCTCCATGAATGTATAAAAAGTTACCTAATCCACAAAACAAACAAACAAGCAAGATATAACCAAAGACCCTGAAATGGAGAACAGGCTGACAGTGACCAGAGGGGAGAGGGGAGGGAATTTCAGGGGAAGGGGGAAGAAGGGTTTACAGGAACAAGTATAAAGGACACATGGACAAAAACAAGGGAGGGGATGGAAACAGGAGGGAGGTGGGGAGGCCTGGGGCGGGGGCTGGGATGGGAGTAAAAGGCAGAAAACTGTACTTGAACAACAATTAAAAAAAAAGTAATGCCAGTAAAATTTATACATATAATACCAGGGAAATGCAAATGTATTTTAAGGCAGAAATTAATATTTTAAATCTGTTTGGTAATGAAAACTTTTTTTTTTTTAAATGCTATTTGGTACACTTTTTTTTTTTTTAAAGATTTTATTTATTTATTTTTAGAGAAGGGAAGGGAGGGAGAAGGAGAGAGAGAAACATCAATGTGTGGTTGCCTCTCATGTGGTCCCC
Organism: Trachops cirrhosus; assembly: GCA_028533065.1. NCBI lineage: Eukaryota > Metazoa > Chordata > Mammalia > Chiroptera > Phyllostomidae > Trachops > Trachops cirrhosus. Next base: position 14,077,468 of record CM052546.1, read on the forward strand.
ACTGGGGACCTGGCCCGCAACCCAGGCATGTGCCCTGACTGGGAATCGAACCTGCGATGCTTTGGTTCGCAGCCCGCGCTCAATCCACTGAGCTACGCCAGTCAGGGCTTGGTAATGAAAACTTTTAACTCTTGGGGGGTGTCTGAGATTTTCATAATAACATGAAGGTGTTATTTTCTACAGTGCTTGACATTTGTAGTGATCTTGCAAAAGTAATGGTATGAAAGTGCTGGTAACTTAGAACAAATTAAAGGAGTGGTGCCAACCCCTATTAGTATTCACTGAATTCTTTACAATCGAACACACACTGTTATATACACGGGGTGGGAGGAGGGGGCAAAAGTAGGTTTACAGCTGTGAGTATGTAAAACACAGTTACCAAAGCTGTTGTAATAACCACAACCTGCACGCCCTTTTCCATAGGAACCACTGTAGGCCGACTTTCGCCCCCTCCTGCATTAGTTTCAGCCAGACAAGACAGCGATTAGACATTTCTGTGTCCTGCGAAGTGATCACCATGATCAGTCTCGTAACCATCTGGCGCCGTCCGTAGCTGCTATATTATTGACTGTATTTCCTGTGCTGTACATTATATCCCTGTGACTCATTCTGTGACTGGCAGTTTGTGCTTAGTCCCCTTCCTCTCCAACCCCCTTCCATCTGGCAGCCGACAGTGTATCTCTGCAGCTATGAGTCTATTTCTGTTTTGTTCGTGGGCTTTTTAAAAATTCTACATATAAGTGAAATCATATGGTGTTTGTCCTTCTCTGTCTTATTTCACTTAGCATAATGCCCTCTAGACCCATGCATGTTGTCGCAAATGGCAAGATTCCATTTTTTAAAGATTTTATTTATTTATTTTTAGACAGAGGGGAAGGGAGGGAGAGGGAGAGAAACATCAATGTGTGAGAGAAATATCAATCAATTGCCTCTCCCTCGCCCCCAACTGGGGACCTGGCCTGCAGTCCAGGCATGTGCCCTGACTGGGAATCAAACTGGTGACCTTTTGGTTCACAGGCCAGCGCTCAATCCACTGAGCCACGCCAGCCAGGTCGCCAACACACACTCTTCGTTGCCTTTTTGATAATAGCTATTCAGAGGGTGTGAGTTGATATCTCATTGTGGCTTTTAATTTACATTTCCCTGATGATTAGTGATGTTGAACTGCTTTTCATGTGTCTGTTGGCTATCTGCACATCTTTTATTTTTAATCCTCTGTCAAGAACATATTTTTTCATTGCTTTTAGAGAGGAAGGGAGAGAGAGAAATATTGCTGTGAGAGAAACACCAATTGGCTGCCTCTCGTACACGTGTGGACTGGGGACCAAACCCACAACCCAGGCCTGCGCCCTCACCAGGCCTGGAACCTGTCACCCTTCCGTTAGGGATGACACTCCAACCAACCGAGCCACACCGGCCAGGGACGTACATCTTTTTTGGAGAAATGTCTATAAATAGATTAAAAACTTTTTTATAAAATAAACGTCAACACAAAACACCTAAACTTTGATGTAAAACCACTTTTTAGGAATGCCAAGACCTATTAGGCATCCTTTTATTTTCCAGCCTATCAAACAACATGGCTGTTGGGCTAACACTACGGATTTTCAATTCCTCGGCCTCAGTAGGAATGAAGTCATCCCAGTTCAAACAGACTTCTAAGAGTCGGTCACTCCGTATGATTCCCAGCTAACTCTGAGAATTTACTATGTGTCAGGCACTCTGATATGTGCTTTAACTCTTTAAATGGGTCATTTCTGCGCATCCTCAGGACGACTCCACAGAGGGAGGGTGACAATGCTGAAGTAGCCTTGCTATCTTCCTAGGCTAGTGGGTGGCAAACTCCAGGTTTAAATCTGAGCTGCTCAGATGAGCCTGGCTGGTGGACGCTGTACCGTATCTGTACAGTTAACACAGAATTCCAGTTTTCCAACTCTAGTCCTTTAAAGATCCTCTGGACTTCCACCATGAATTGACAGTTCCCAGAATATGGGAATACATTTTGTGTGAGTACTGGTTTCTGCCATGCGTTACATCCTGTGCTGGGATAGAAGCATTGAAGCAATTAGAGGAATATTAAAGTTTGATCTATTTTTATAGTGTTTCGACGTGTGGTATGTAAGCACATTTTTATTAGGTGCTTTTATTTCCCTCTACCCCTGAACTTGTGACAAAAGTCTATTTTTATATATTTTACCCAGTAACGTATAAGATGCCAGTGACTTTTAGACATTCTTTATCATTCTTCTAACCCATTACTCTCAGTTTCTAAAGCCGCTATGGATGTATAATAAAATGAAACTGTATTTTTATTGATCTATTCTGTGAGAACTCTTTAGCTTCACTGGCAGGCTTTTCCCCTGTGCCTCACTGCGAGAACCTTGGATTCAGCAGGCATTTCCATGGGGGATAGCCTTGGAAGTGTAATCCATAGTGAGGTATACTTGTCACAGCATCAGCAGTGAAATGAAAATCCAATAAAAGCCCAACTCAGCCCTATGCCCCGTGTCAGAACTCCGCTGCTGCCCCCCAGGGAAATCTGAGCTTCTGTGTAGGGGGCTACATGCTATAGAATTTTGCTATTGGACTTCACAATCCAGGTGACCTATTTCTACCCACCCTCCCATACCCAGCTTCTTCCCATACTTTCTTGAGCAAGTTGAAGTAGGCTTTTACAGAGAAGAAAAAAATACATTATTGCTGTTGAGAGCCTGCACTGTACCCAGTTCTGTTTTAGGTGATTGCATGCCCCAGCGGTCTACAGACCTTTCCTATAAAGGGCCAGATAATCAGTATTTGAAGATCGGCATTCCACGTGGTATCTGTTGTAACTATTCAACTCTGTAATTACAATGGGAAAGTAGTAAACAGTGCTTAAACAAATGGGTATGACTGTGTTCCAATAAAACTTTATTTACAAAAGCAGGCAGTGGGCAATTTAACCTGTGGTCTGTGGTTTGTCATCCCTTGGCGTATATATACTTTTATTTAATTCTCACAACAACTTAAGACAGATACTATTATTATCCCCATTTTACAGGTATGGATACTGGGGTACAAAACAGCTAACACAATGGCTCAAGATCACATGACTATAATAGTGGAATAGGGATTTGAACCCTGGAAGTCAACCTGCAGAACTATATTCGTAACCAGTATACTATATTGTGTCTTCAGTAGAGAAGTTAGCAAAAAGTCCTATTTTAAGTATCTTGTTTTAAGTCCTATTTTAAGTATCAGGTATGATACTGTGCTTTACCACACGTAATCTCATTTAATCCTTGCACAAACCACCCTGGGAGGTGGGCGGTATTATTTTCCCTTCTCCAATGAAGAAATTGAAGCAAAGTTTAAGGAGCTCGCTTGAGGTCAGAGAGCTAGTAAGTAGTGGAGTCTAAGTCAGAACTCGAGTCAGATTCGCCAGGTCCACATCTCCTTCATGAATGTCAAGGGGAAGGCAGTAGAGCATACTGATTAAGACCCTTTATAGACTTCGCTTCTCTCATCTAATGGAGGTAATGACCAGACATAGGTGTACTCATGGGAGTGAGTGTCTGAAGTAGGGAGATGGATGTAAGAGATGGAGAGGAGTGGGCCATAAAACCAAGGAGGCAGTGTGCTGTATAATTCATTCACATTTATATTAAAATTGCAAGAACCACAGTAGGAATAGTAATGAAGAAGGTGACATGGGCCAGGAGCCTAAAGTGTTAGAGCATTTAGGAAGTGACCTAGGGTTTGGTCGATGACAGCATCAAGGAGAGATCATGTATGATGACATGAGGTTCAAAACTCTTTTGTTGCCCTGACCAGTGTGGCTCAGCTGGCTGGGTGTTGTTCTGCAAAGTGAAGGGTCATTGGTTTGGTTCCCGGTCAGGGCACGTGCCTGGGGTGTGGGTTTCGTCCTTGTTCGGGGCACATGGGAGAGGCAACTGATTGATGTTTCTCTCTCACATTGATGTTTCTCTCCTTCTCTCCCTCCCTTCCCCACTCGCTACAAAAAAAAAAAGAAAAGTAAGTAAATAAAATCTTTTAAAAACCTCATTGGTTCTTTTTTTATTTTTTAAACTAAGGAGGAAGGGAAATTAATCTGGAAGCTACAATAAGAGGCAAAGAGATATGGGAGGGGAAAAAAAGTCATCATTTGAGAGGTCTGCAAGGGACTCTGTGTCCTTAGGAGACAGAGATCTCATGATAGAGTGATAAGGTAAATGGGACACTCAGGACAAAAAGGGGCACGTGGAGAGCCATGTGGAGATGGGGTTAATAAGTGGGGGCTCTGTGTGGTGATGATTCAGTAAGCAGCACAGTGAGATTCAACTTGATGAATTCAAAGCATGTGGCAAGTCTGTGTGTACTGGACAGTTTGGAGCTTCCTCTTAATCTTTATTGTGGGGGTAGATGATCTAAGGTGGTCTTAATCCTCATGCATTGGTTCCTTCTTAACCCTGCTGGGGGAAGGGTAAATGTTGCGTGTGCACACTCATCTGGACCTTGATGATTGACTTATGGAGAAGCTAGGTGTTATTCTAAGAACAGAGGTTCACGCTCATCCTTGGTAATGGGAATAGAAGACACTGGTGATCTCTGTCCTAGTTACCAGGCTTCCTTCTTCTCTGTTTATCAGTCACCTACATGGGTCTTTCATAATCTGAATTTCCTATAACCCAGTCTTTGATCAATACCTCCATCTTTCTGCTCACTCCCTTCTCTTTCAATCCCAGAAGTCCTTCAAACCCACTTGGACATTCAATTTATTAATTTTGTTGCCTTTTCACTATGCCTTATCTCCATAATGACCTCACTTTCCTTCCTAAATTCCAGGGTCAGTCATTATAATCATTACCTTCGTACATCCTTGACTCACTTTTACTACTTCGTGCCTGCATCTGTGCAGCTACACATGACAGGAATAAAATATTTGCTTGGTCTGATTTGGTCCCACTTTAAATTCACGACCATAAATCTCCAAGGGGTTCTTGAGGCTGCCAGGCAAACATCAGGAATGCGTGATCTTAGTCCATTCACCATCTCATTTCTCTTTCTCTTTTTTTAATTTATCGATTTTACAGACAGACAGACAAACAGATACCCATTGATTTGTTGTTCCACTTATTTATGCATTCATTAGTTGATTCTTGTATGTGCCTTGACTGAGGATTGAACCTACAACCTTGGCAAATCTGGATCATACTCTAATCAACTGAGCTGTCTGGCCAGGGCCCTCATTTCTAAATAATCATTTTATATCTCATTTTCATCCTTAAAAACTATAATGCCTCCTTTTTCATCCTCATTCTCCATGATGATGTTGTTCGTCTTCCACTGGAAAACACTGAAAAGATCTTCCACTCATCCCTCCATTACATCTACCCATTTGCCAACATCGGCATCCCTATACTCCGTCTTCCTTACTACGAACAAGGATGACTTGTCCATGCTCCCGTCGACCCTCAGTTCTTCCACTTCTACATTATATCCAATCACCTCCTGCCTAAGTCAAGGATATTGCTACCATTAAGGGAATAATTCAATGAAGGAGGTAAAGGAAATTACCTCCTTCAATGAATTTTGGCCTCTCTAATAGATTATTTCTATTTGCAGTGGAACAGTCTATTTTTTTCACATATTTTTTTGATGTTCCCTGTCCCCCAATTTCCCTCTCAGTTACACTCCATGTTTGCTCTCCTTTATACCAAACTCCCTAGAAGAATCGCCTGCACTTGCCTCCATTCTTCTCCTTTCATTCTTTCTTGAGCCTGTTCCAATCAGGCTTTCGCTTGTGACATTCTGCTGAAACAGTGACCAGTGACTGATGACTTTCTCTTGCTAAATCACACACTCTCTTCTGAATCCTTATTTTCTACCCATCAGCAGCATTTGACACAATGGATCCCCACCACCTTTCTGAAATCCTCCCTTTGGTATCTGAAATATGATTTTTCTCTGCTTTCCTCAGGGGCTGGTTCCCATTTTCATTTCCTGGTTTCTCCCTATTTCTTCAACTTCTACATGTTGATGCACCACAGGACCCAGTTCTTAGACCTCTCTTTTTCTCTGTATATATTCACCCCCTTGGTTCTCATCCAAAGCTCTAGTTACTATCCACATGTTGACAACTCCAAACTTACATTCCCAGCCCAGTCTTTGCTTCTGTACTGCAGACTGGTTTTAACAATTGGCAAATTGACCTGTCCATTTGATGCCTAACAAGTATGAATTACTCCTCCATATTCAGCTTTCTCTTTCTACCTACAATCTTTCCTTTCCCTGTTGGTTTCCTTCTTACAGTCAATGAATGGTAAGCAGCTAGTTACACAGATTTTGCGTGTATCTGGCATCATGTAATGTATGCAGATGCTCATCTCATAATCTTGACCCTCAGATTTTAAAATGTGCCCTGGCTGGTTAGCTCAGTTGCTTAGAGTGTCATCCTGATATACCAAGGTTGTGGGTTTGATCCTTGGTCAAGGCACATTATAAGAAGCAACCAATGAATGCATGGAAAAGTGGAACAACAAATCAATCTCTCTTTTTCTCTCCCTTCCTCTCCTTCTCTGAAGGGTCACTTTTTATTGAAAAAGTGACACCCTTTGCAACAGCATGGATGAGCTGGAAAGCATTATGCTAAGTGAAATAAGCCAGGCAGTGAAAGACAAACACCATATGATCTCGCCTTTAACAGGAACCTAAACAACAAAATGAAGAAACAAGCAAAATATAGCCAAAGACACTGAAATAGAGGACAGGCTGACAGTGACCAGAGGGGAGAGGGGAAGGAATTTCAGGGAAGAATGGGAAGGGTTTATAGGAGCAAATATAAAGGACACATGGACAAAAACTAGGGAGGTTGGAAATGGGAGGGAGGAGGGGAGGGATGGGTGAGTGGGCTGGTGTGGGAGTAAAGGATAGAAACTGTATTTGAATAATGATTTAAATAAATTAAAAAAAAAAAAGTGACAGAGCCAAGACTGAAATCCAGGTGTAGTGCTCTTTATAACAACTCTTCTCAAATTACACCTAAAGATGTGAATGAGTTCACCCGAGGCCTTATGAATATTTATGGAGCTGGCTGAAATTATTACAGAGTGTTTTGTTTCCATTATTATTGGCAAACACACACAGTACCTCTCTGTACCCTAACACAAAGGGTATTGGAAGGTGATACGGTTGTTCTGCCTGGAAGTGAGGTACTTTCCACCTGAGGAGGCACTAGCTAGATGTTACTTTGAGCCAACAGTTAGTTAATTAGAGAAAATAATTCTTGTTTAAGGAGAGCTTGGGAGAAGGTATTTAAATCCTATATTTTATCCCATATTCAGACTTAAAATATCCACTCTTCTCAGTTGTCTTCATAAATCTGATATATTGGGGATGACCGGAAAAATGAATTTGTGGCCATTTCATCTGTCTCCTTCTTCAAAGAAAGGCCATTGAACCTTAAACTATATTAAGCATTAAGTTTTTATGGTCAAATTGAGATTCTGCACAAATACAGTTAATTAAATTTGTAGATGATCTACTGTTGGGATGTACATAGGAGTCCTTGATTGAAAATGAGCTATAAAACACATGTCGAGTGAGCACCACCCAGCCGCCGCTCGCCAGGCAGCTGTTTCTGGAACAAATGGTCATCACGTCCCGTTTCATTGCATGAATGCATGTTAGCACTTAATGAGTCAAGTGTGGAATTTGCTGTCTCCTTCTCCTTTGTCTGCCCTCTAACTGTTGTCCCCACCCAACATGGTTCAGTCTGTCCTCTTGCCCTTTCCCAACTCTCCCCTCCCTGCTTGCCCATCTGATGTCTAACAGGCAGTTCCATTGACATCTGTGCAGGTTTTCCAGCCCACGAAGTCCTTCCTCTCCAGTCTCCCCCAGCTCGGGGGATGAGACCACCCACCATGATACTCAAGCCAAAACTTTAGGAGTTGTCCATAATTCTTCTACTCACCCTTAGTTGAACCCACAAGCAAATCTGATTCAGGTCACTTTCTATGGTGTTTCCTCCATAGAGGTTCTCTTCACCGAGGCTATCCTTGTTCTAGGCAGTAAAATCAACTTCACGGATAAAGAAAGAGGTATCCCCTTGGAGTGGACAAATAACCCAATGCCTCCTCTTTGCAGGGGAATCAGCCCTTGCCCAGCTGGGTCACAGGGCTTGGGAAAATGGATGAAGGCTAGATTTTGCCCCCCATTTGACCCCTGGGTTGGACACACTTGTAGTGGAGTCTGTAGTCCAGGCTGCCACTCCCTCCCATCTGGTCTACTTCAGTCCTTTTCCAATGCATCTCCCTGCCTCCAGTCTTGTTCCTCTGCAGTCCTTTCTAGACACCATGGGGAAATTGACCTTTTCAAAACAGATCATTTGTGTTCCTGACTAGAATCCTCACCTCCTTCCTGTTGTATGTACATGAAACCCGAATTGTCCCAGGCTCTCCATGACCCAGCCCCCAACCACCTCATCTTCCCAGCATCAATCTGCACCGGACACCAGGCTTCTTTGTCCTCTTAAACATGCAAAGTTACCTCTCCCTGGAGGCCTTCAAGCATCTTTAGATAGTTGGCTCTTTTCAACTTCTTTTTAAAAAAATATTTTTTTTATTTATTTGTAGAGAGAGGAATGGAAGGACAAAGAGAGGGAGAGAAACATCAATGTGTGGTTGCTTATCACATGCCCAATACTGGGGGCCTGGCCCACAACCCAGGCATGTGCCCTGACTGGGAATTGAACTGGTGACCCTTTGGTTCATAGTCCAGCACTCAATCCACTGAGCCACCTCATCTTCTCATTCTCGGTTTAAATGCCACTTCTTTCTGGAGGTCTTTGATGAGTGGGTTATCTAAAGTTTACACACCAAATTTCCCCCACCACTTCTCTCCTTGTTATGGCATCACCCAGTTTTATGTGTTCCATAGCATTTAACACAATATGATATTAGTTTGTGTACTGTCTACTTCTTCCAGAATATAATCTCCTAGGGGCAAAGAACTTGTCTGAATTCCTCATTGTTATGCCTCCAGCATCTGTAAGGGTGTTTGGCACACAGTAGGCACTCAACAGACATTAATTGGATGAGCAAGGATGGAGTCAGAGTGTGAAGTTAAGGACCAGTGGGAGAGGATAATAATATTCGTTCAGCAGATTTGGGAAAGTTGGTTGAAAATACATATTCATAGCGCAAACTCGAAAATCATGCCGTCTTTGCTCTTCTCCCATCCTTCACCCGTGCTCTTTCCTGTGTGGGTTGAGGAAGTGGAGGTGCTTGTCTGTGCGTGCGCTGAGCCTTTGGTTTCCTGGGGACTCTGCCGATGAAGGGGGTTGAACACCTCTCCCAGGCGGAGAGCAGGAAGACCTTGCTCCTGAGCGAACCGCCTGCGTCAGGATGCAGCCTGGCGCCAAGGCTGAGGCTCCGGCTTTCATTTGCTTTCCGGGCACACAAGAGCTGAGCGGCATTGTTTAACCTTTTGGAAGCTGTGTATGAAATTTGCATTAGCAGGGTGTTGCTGCTCAGTTACAAACCGTTTATCCCATGAATATCAATGTGGCTGTTGGCTCTGAGAAATTATCTTCTTTCTGTTGAGAGGAGCTGAGGAATCCATAAAAATGTGCAGAAAGTAGAGACAGTCCCAGTTCTTCGGAACTGCTGGGCAGAAAGACTAAGGAGCAAGGTGACCTGTGCACCCAGAAAAAAGACTTCTTTCTTTTTTTAAAAAAAAAAAAGTTTGATGTATTTTCTTGTGCAGTGACTTTGAGTTAGCTCTAACTTTGTATGACTTACTGTCAAATAACAGAGGTTATAGATAGTTACTAAAGCAAGGGTCCTAGGTAACTTATCTTAAAGATCATTAGTCTCAGGCATGGCTGTGAAGCCTGTTTAGAATTTCCCTCACCACTTTCAAAGTTCACATTTGGGTCGAGATCCTTGGAGTTGTGGGGTTTTCCCTCGTCTGCACAGACAGCTACGGGTCTGGCTGTTGGCCACAAACGCCCTCATTTTCGCCTTGGTCGGCATGCAGCTCTTTGGGAACAGCTATAAAGAATGTGTCTGCAAGCTTTGCAACAGTTGTGAACTCCCACACTGGCACACGCACGACTTCTTTCAATCCTTCCGGGTTGTGTTCCACGTGCTACACGGAGTGTGGAAGAGACCACGTGGGACTGCTGGTTGCTGGTCGTGGGATCGCTGCTGAAACTGTGTGCCTTTTGTCTCCATGGTGGTCGTGGTGTCTCCACGGTGGTCATGGCGACTGCAAACTATTCTGGGGTCTGGGAAGTCCAAGATGAAGGCACAAGCCATTTCAGTGTTTGGTGAGAGCCTGCTTGCTGGTCCACAGAGGGCTGTCTTCTGGCTGTGGGAATCCCAGGGAAATCTTTCTCTTCCCTCCCCCAGGGCGACTTTGAATAAATAGTTGGGTTTATTTAGTTAAAAGGATATGAGTGTCTATCGCAGAGCCTTGCAAGAGGTAGGCACTTAAGAAATACCTGCCCAAAGGAGGTGTTTGATATTTAAGGATACATGTTAAACAGAAAACTCACTCAGTAATTGAGAAGAAATAGGAGCATGCCCTTAAGATAATGTGAACCTAAATCTATAATTTTTAAAACATTTCTATTTGGGTAGACACCAATGACCAGAAAAAAAACTTTTAGAAAAGTTAATGGACTTTTTTTCAGAGCAGTTCTAGGTGTACAGAAAATTGAGCAGAAAGTACACAGAGTTTCCAGAACCCCTTTTCCGCCTTCCTTCGGTTTCCTCTTATCAACATCTTGCATTAGTGGGGTACATTTTTTACAACTGATGAACCAACGTTGGTACATTACTGCTAACTAAAGTCCATAGTTTGCATTAGGTTTGCTCTCGAGGTTGTATGTTCTTTGGGTTTTGACAAACATAATGACCGGTACCCACTACTGCAGCAGCATCTAGAATAGATCCACCGCCCTAAAAACCTTGAACTTCACCTATTCGTTCTTCCCTTCCTCCCCTACTGAAGCTTTGGCAACCGCTGATCTATTTTTCCTTTTTAAGAAATTATGGTAAATTATATATAACAAAACTTAACATTTTAATTGTCTTTAAGTACAATTTAGGTACCTAACGACATTCACTTTTACTGTCTCTATACTTTTGCCTTTTGTAGAATGCCATATAGTTGGGATTCTACAGTGCGTGTAGCCTTTTCAGATTGGCTGCTTTCACTAACAAACCTTTGTTTAAGGGAGGCGATGGTTTCGACAATTCTATCTGAAAAAGTATTGCCACTGAAAGTCTTAGTCATCAGACCCTTAATCACGGACACAGTTCCATGAGGTTTGCTCTCTGGAGTGGACTAACTTTGGAAAGTATTCTCAAGAAACTAGGAGATGTAGACTTCAGTGGTTATTGAGCTGAATGATAGAGAGCAAAAATAAGTAGGAAGAGTAGCTAACTAATATTTATGTGCAGAGGCTCATGGTTACCAGCAGTTCTATTTTTAAATAGCATACCATTATTGTTTCTACTTATTTAGGTTTTAAACTCTTTCATCTTTTGTACTTTAAAATGTATTTATACCTCTTTGCAAGAAGGGTTCAGAGTAACTTTACTTTTTCTGATGAAATAGAAAAAGAGAGCCAAAACAATTTAATTATTAGCATTAGAATTATTCCATAGCAGTTAACCAGTTTGGTGAAGGGTGATTTTTATTAGATTAAGTAAGATCACAGATTAAGCAAGAGGTTCCTGACAGACTTAACATAAAACCAGAAACCGAAACATCCATTCCTTATACCAGTGTTTGGGTGTTCTGAACTTTGTAATAGGTACAGAGCACGGGTGGTAGATTGGGACGAGGTAGAGGCTGAGTTGGAGAAAACACTGAATGTGACTTGGGATTGTGCAAATCCACCTAGTGGTAGCAATGAAGCAGGTACCCAGATTGTCCACAGACTGGACGAGCTTGAGTATCTACTAGCTGCCCAGTGCTGTGGTAGATGCTGGAGGTACAGATGAGAACAAACGCAGCCCCTGCCCTGCTGAGCTGACATGCTAGTGGACATGCTAGTGGACATGCTAGTGGGGAGGCCTCTCATAAGTAGGAAAAAGAAAATAGGCTTAAACTCAGTGGGGAGAAGTGCTTGCTGTGAAGAAAACAAAGCATACAGGTTAGAGAGCGGTGCTGGGGGTGTTTAGTTTAGATGCTCAGGGCAGGCTTCTCTGGGGTGGTACACCTGTGTAGAGGTTTCTTAGTGGTCAGGGAACCAGCTGTGTGTAGACTGGGGAGGTCATTCCAGGCACAGGGAATATCAAGTGCAAATGTCTTAAGGCTGGCATTAGGCTGGCATAGTCCAGGACCAGAAGAAGGCCAGCATGGCTGCTGCAAAGAGTGGAAAGGGGTAAAAATTGAGTTTAAAAGAGCCAGCAGGGTCTAGATCACAGGTAGACTAGCAGGCCAAGCAAGGAAAGGTGCTGTATTCTATTCTGCTATTTTAGGAAGCCTTCTGGAGGGTTTGAGAAGGGGGATGACATGATACAACTTACATTAAAATTTGCTTTTTTTACTTATTGATTTGAGAGAGAGAGGGAGAGGAAGGGAGAGAAGAGAGAGAAAGAAACATTGATTTGTTATTCCACTTATGGATGCATTCATTGGTTCATACTTGTGCGTACCCTGACCAGGGACTGAACCTGCGACCTTGGCATCTGGTTGATGCTCTAACTAACTGAGCTACCTGGCCAGGGCCTGACTTACATTTTTAAAAAGGTGATTCTGGCATCTGTGCTAGAAATTGGAGGCAAGGAGGCAGCAGTAGAATAAGGAGGCCAGCTGGCAGCTGTTGTGATCGTCTAGGTGAGAGCTGAGTGTGGCCTGCAGAGGGTGGGACAAGCATCACGGCTGAAGGAGGTCTTTGGGAGGACGAAAGTCAACCTTATAAATTGTGCCAAGGGGCTGGATACTGAGGATAAATGGAATACAAATGGGGTTGGGACTTCAGGAGAAGGGGAGTCTTGCTGGAGTGTGGTGAGGTCTTTCTGGGAGAAGTGGGGTTGAAGGGTTGCCAAGAGGAGATGGAGGGGGGACAGTTAAGTAGGGAACTACTATGAGTCCCTATCCCTCTGTACCCCCACCCCCTTGCCCAGAGGTCAATGGATGGGACTGGAAGTTCCAACGCACTAATCTTACTCGGTTGGTTCTTCAGGCAACCAGCCCCAGTCCTGAGGTGTGTTCTAAAAGTTACCAATTAACTTAACAAAAGACACATTGTTCCTCTCATCACTTGGGAGATTCCAAGGGTTTTAGGAGCTGCTCCAGAAATGGGGATAAGAATAAAAAATTATAAATCACAGTATCACAGCCCAGGGATATGTTGGTAGGTGGTAGAGAGTGATTAATGAGGGGAGATGAAGGGCTTCGAGGGCCATCAGGTTGTGAGACAGGAGCCTGGGGAGGAAAGGGGGCAACGGCCCAAGAAGTGATGTTTGACGGGATACATGGGGTCCCCCTCGATCCAGGTGAGAGCGGACTCCTAGTTTGGGGACTGTTTGATTTCAGCCTTTCCTTCCTTTTTTTTTTATGTGTTATTTAGTTACGATATGTGGCAAGATTTGTCTATGGAATATACTTGGGTCTCTGATATTTACAAAAAATGAGACCCTATTACACATGATTTTTCATTGCCTGGGGTTTTTCCCTTTATATATGCATATATGTATGAGTATATATCTCTATATAAATATTTATTTACACTTTTCCATGTTAATAAATGTATAACTATGTTATCATCTTTATTGGTTGGACAGTATTTCTAATAAATATATCCCATAATTTTTAAAAATAAATCAACTAATAATTGATACATAGTTTTCAGTTTTGGATTATGGTATAATTATCATCTTATATGTACTTGTTGAGACTCAGGTCTAATTATTCCTATTTTTATAAACCTTAAATTATTTTATTTACAGTTTTTTATTTTATTTACAATCACAGAATGCTGTACCTGGAAGGGACAAAGAAACCCAGTACCGCAAGCCTTCCCTTCTGTCAGTTTCCAATGGGAATGGATATATTTTTTCCTAATTGAGTATTTCCCATAAAAAGGTTCTAGGACCCTTTTCGGGAATCTCTTCTTGGTCATCTTGGCATAGTTATTCTATCCTCTACAATTTATACCCACCTCCTCCCCAAAATAACTCGAGGCCATTGCTGACACCTTCCTTCTTTCCAGTGTGGAATGTCACAGCCACATTTGTGGCTGGATCAGTAATCCGATGTTCATTGAACAATTCACGTGGACCAATGCGACTCTCATCGCTATAATACAACCATTTCTAATGGCATTACTGGGAAAGGGCATGCACATTTTTAAGGATGCTAGTACTCGTCGCTATTCTGTCTTCCCAGTATTTGTATGAATTCACACTCCCAGAGCAATGCCTAGGTGCCCATTTCCTTACACCTTTAGCAACAGGCGCCAATCTCTTTAACCTTTCAAGGGTTAAGGGGAAAAACTTTATTTTCTGTACTTATTTTGGTTGCCAGTAAGGCTGAGTGTTTTCTCACATATTTGGTACAATTCGTATTGTACCAAATACGAATTGTATTATCAATTCGTATTGAGTGTTTGAGTTAGGAGTGAAATGCCAGTTTTTGCCCAGTGCTCAATGAGATCCCAAGACCTTGTGTGGCTTGTGGGTTTTAAACAGGGGCTGAGCATTGTTGGCTGGAGGGTTATCGCTGTTGTTGAGGCTTGAGGTGATGGGGCTGCGCCCAAGTTTATGCTGTGCTTTCTTGGCATTTTCAGGTTAACCCCTTCCTCCTTTCTGCACTAGTCCTGCTTAAAAGAGCTGCTGTAGACTCCCTGCCTGCCCTGACAGTGTGGGAGGATTCTCCCTGCTGCCTGTCTGCCGCCCGAGACTTGTCCCATCCTCCAGCTTAGCCAGAAGGCTCAGGTTTTGGGCTCCTTCCCCTCTCTTTAGTCTGTGGGTAAGGGGGAGCTCACCTGGGGTTGGGTGCCATGGTTCTTGGAGAAACTGGTTTCTATTTTGTTTTCCGTCCCATACCTGGGATTGCTCCTGAAACACGGGGGCGTGTCTTCTGGGTGGTGCCCTCCATTCAGAATGGGGTTCAGGAGCCTATGCTTCCGCGCAAGTGGATCGAAGTGACCTACCACTTCCCTCTTTGTTTCTCCCCAACCCAGGCCATTTCTAAGTCCTTCCTTGAGGTCAAAAGAGACACGGAGACTTACCCATGAGTCTTGAAAACAAGACTCGAAGTAAAAGGGGTTTAGCAATAAAAAACAACTGGCTGTATGAGTCTATTACAGAAAATAGCCACGACTGTGAAATCCCAGAGTGAGTAAGCAGAGTGTGGCCGAGGGCGGTTGGAGAATAGCTGCATTGTGGGTCTCACAACGGAGGAGGAAGAAAGTCCCAAACATTGAAGGACAGATCTCTCTTTTTATGTAAAATGAAAACAAAATGGAAACCTGACTTTCCAATTTACTTTAAAAATAGTGTGTTATTAAATAAACTAAACTAAACTACTCAAAGAAAAGAGAGAGAGCCGTAAAGAATACTATTCTTGCCCTGGCCAGTGTGGCTCAGTTGGTTGGAGCATCATTCTGTAACTGAAAGTCAGGGCACCCGCCTGGGTTGTGGGTTCGATCCCTGGTCTGGGCGCATACAGGAGACAACCAGCTGATGTTTCTCTCACATCGATGTTTCTCTGTCACATGGTTTCTTTCTCGCATCAATGTTTCTGCCTCTCCCTTTCCTTCTCCCCTCCTCTCTCTCTAAAAAGCAATGGAAAAAATGTCCTCTGGTGAGGATAAGCAATATTTTTTAAAAAAAATTACTATTCTTGCATTTCTTGTCCAGTTTGGGAGTTTTGAGGGACAGTGTCAGGATGGTTAGTACCTTCTGGAAATCAGAGCTGGGTCTCCTTTCTTCTACCTTTTGGAAATTGTGGCATTCGATCTCCTTGTTTGGTTGTTGCTGGTTTTTTTTAACTTTTTGTTTTTCTTGATTTTGTTGTTTATGAGACAAGGAAAGGTCCATGAATCAGTCCACTCTAGCTGTACCTGAGTGTGCGTCTGGATTCTGGCAGTGACGCTATGAGGCCAGCTGGCAGTTTTTCCACTAATAACAAAGGCGAGGTCCTCCGGTGCTTTCTTAACTAGCATTAGGTCTCCTACATTTCTCATCAAGGCTATTACACTGAAGTCTGATTTTACGAATTACATTGAGATATCAGCTTCCATTATGATCGCAAGGCCAGGTCGCGGGTCAAAATCAGAGCCTGTAGTGTGAAATAATAATTGTTGAAATACATTCTCACTTATTTTCTTTCATTTAGCAGTCAGACTAAATGTCATCAAAGGGTTACATTTTTGATCTTGCTGATTTTAAAATTCTGGTAATTACTAGCCCATTGGAAGTGAAAGAAGCCGTCCTCTGAGTGTGTTTCTCCTGCAAATTCTGCCCTAGCCCTCGCCCCTGTAGTAACCTTGTTATTACTTCAAATTGCAGGATTTGAGGCTGTGCCGTGGGGGTCACAAGCTGGTCAGTGTCCCTGTCTTCACAACCACAGATATTTATTATTTCCTTTTCAAGGCTTCAAAGACTAATTAATAAACAAAAAAAAAACGATGATAGAATAGTTCTGGATTGTTTGGGATTTTACCTTCTGAGAAGTAAGTCTTATATTCTCCAAAGCACACCTGTATTTTTTTTTCCATTATGTAATGAAAATAACAGTTTGAATACAAATTCTTTTGATATAATTGATACATTTAAGCCAAACCAAGATTTAGCCAGATTAGAAAGGTTTAGAAAACAAACCACTGCTTGCTTTACTGTTATTGCTATTATTATTATTATTATTTTTACCACCATTAACTTTTGCTGGCATTTTTGTCTCCTGTGTGTCCACAACACGAAGAGGTTTCTATCTAAGTGCAGGGATTTCAGGACATCAATTGAGTGCTGGTTAATGGACCACTGGGTGTCAGTATTGTCTTTTCTTACCCTAGCAGGACCCAAATAGGGTTGTCTTGTCCTTGTCAGAGGTTTTTCTGGCTTTGTTGGAATACAGAATCTTCACCTTTTTGCCCAAGTCAGCTTACTTCACAGGGAGACATTCTGAGTCATGGAGAAGGGAAAGCTGATTCCCATTCAGGATGGATCCCCCACCCTCACCCCAGCCCCCTGTCATCCATGTTTCCCAAACTGTCAGAAATGTAACTGTCCTTTGGGCCAGGTTGATAAAGAGTCAGGTGGGCTCACCTTTGCCTAAATAAGAAGTGATGCTCTCTTCTCTACAGAAAGATGCTATCTTCCACTTTTCTTGATCAGTCCACTTGGTGTACTTCTTGTTTCCCCAATGTTAATACAGAGAAAATATCTTGCTTTTAAACAACAATGTGACCAGAAAAGCATGGTGAAGGCCCCGGCCCCACCTAGGGAAGTGCTGGGGAGAGGATGGGGGGCAGCTGTGCTACCTGCCAGCACGATGATGGGGTCCTAGCACAGGTGCCTTCTCGGTGTTTCTAAGAAAAATGGCAAATCTGGATTTTTATGTGAATTCTTCTCATTTACATAAGCTGGCTCAAATTTATTATTGGTTATGCTATTATAGTTGCTTTAGATATTCCCCCTTTGCCCCCTCCACCTGGTACCCCCCATTCCTCCAGCAATCCCCCCACCTTAGTTCATATCCATGGGTTGTTCATAGAAGTTCTTTGGGTTCTCCGTTTCCTATACTATTGTTAACAGCCCCACCTGTCTATTTTGTATCTACCAGTTATGCTTCTCAATCCCTGCACCTCTTCCCTCATTCTCCCCCTCCCTCCTCTCAGCCGATAACCCTCCGAATGATCTCAATATCTATGATTCTGTTCCTGTTCTGGTTGTTTGCTTAGTTTGGTTTTTTAGGTTTCGTTGTTGATAGTTGTGAATTTGTTGCCATTTTAATGTTCATAGTTCTGACCATCTTCTTTTTCTTAAATAAGCCCTTTAACATTTCATGTAATACTGGCTTGGTGGTGAGAACTCCTTTAGCTTTACCTTGTCTGGGAAGCACTTTATCTGCCCTTTCATTCTACACGATAGCTTTGCTGGATAGAGTAACCTAGGTTGTAGGTCCTCAACTGATAGTCTTATGGGAACTCCTTTGTAGTAACTCTCTGCTTTTCTCTTGCTGCTTTTAAGATTCTCTCTTCATGTTTAACCTTTGGCATTTTAATTATGATGTGTCTTGGTGTGGCCCTCTTTGGGTCCAACTTGTTTGGGATTCTCTGTGTTTCTTGGGCTTGTATATCTATTTCCTTCTCCAAATTATAGAAGTTTTCTTTATTTTTTTTTCAAGTAAGTTTTTGATTTCCTGCTCTTCCTCTTCTCCTTCTAGTACCCCTATAATTTGGATGTTGGTACGTTTGGAGATGACCCAGAGGGCCCTTATACTATCCTTGTTTTTTTGAATCCTGTTTTCTTGCTGTTCTGGTTGAATGCTTATTTCTTCCTTGTGTTCCAAATAGTTGATTTGAATCCCAGCTTCCTACCCTCCATTGATGGTTCCCTGTAGATTTTTCTTTATTTCACTTCGTGTAAACTTCATTTATCCCTTTATGTTGTTGCTGTACTAAATGAGTTCTTTGAACATCCTCACCAGTGTTTCGAACTCTGCATCTGAAGGTTGGTTATCTCCATTTCGTGTAGTTCTTTTTCTGGGGTTTTGTTCTGTTCTTTCATTTGGGCCACATTTCTTTTGTT
>CM052546.1:14105482-14167038 GCA_028533065.1 Trachops cirrhosus
AGTTCCCTGTGCATTTTTCTTCATTAAACTTATTGTAGCCTGCATTTTTTCATCTAGTTTGTGACCAAAATCAACCAATTCTGTGAGTATCCTGATCACCAGTGCCTTGAACTGTGCATCTGATAGGTTGGCTATCTCTTGGTCGCTTAAAAGGATGGGTTCTGGGGCTTTCAATTCTTCTTCTGTTTGAGCCATCTTTTTGCTGGGGTTTTTTTTTTGGTCTTGTCGAGCTCCTGTAGTGAGGGGCGGGGCCTTAGGAGTTCACCAGGGTGGGTCACCCCATTTGCTGGGTTGTGATGCTGTATGTGGGGGCGGGGTCTGAGAAGGAACAATGGCTCTTGCTCTGCTCTCTGTAGGACCTCAGACCCTTCTGCTGCTTTCCGCAACCTAACTGGGTCCCTCTGGCACCAATTCCAGTGTGGGTGGGCCTGTGCACCCTGCAGGACCTTCCTTTTCAGTCTGTAACCCAAAGCTCTATTTCCCGGTGCTGGGACCCTGAGTTGCGTGCAGTGCCTTGCTTCACAATGGCCGCCTTGCTGGGTCTGCCAGTTGCTACCCCCTGGCCGGGGCCCACCAGCCACCGCTGCTTGTGTGCCCAGGGTCTGCCTGCTGCAGACTTGCATGCTGCCCCGGTTGCTCAGCTCTCTGTTCTGTGTCCCTCACCCGGCCTGACTCCGCCCCTCCTACCAGTCTGGATGAAAGTGTCTGTTTTTAAATCCTTGGATGTCCGGCTTCCATACACTTCAATTTTCTGTCAGTTCTGGTTGTTATTTTGTTTCTATATTGTTATTGTCCCTATCTTGGTTGTGCGAGGAGGCACAGTGCGTCTACCTATGCCTCCATCTTGGCCGGAAGTCTTGAATCGATATGTTTATACTATTGTCTTTTCCCTCTGTTGTCTTATTAACTGCACATTCTTTCATTTTATTTTAGACTTTTATCCTAAAAATCACACAATAAATTTTTGACTTTTTCTAACTTAGATTTTACTTTAGCCACTTGTAGGGTGCATTAAACCTTAAAAACCTTTACTCCATTCTCCGTTCTCCCACTTTTGTGTATTATTGTCCCATGTTAAAATCAGGTATAAAATATACTGTCATATGTGGGCCTGTATATATATATATAACATGTATTCCCACAATATGTCTTTTATTAAATTGCTAATATTTAATCAGATTTATCCACATACTTACCCTTTCTGGAGCTCTTGACTTGTTTCTGCATTAATGTTCCCCCACCGGGGATCATCTTCCTTCTGCCTCAAGAACCTCCTTCAGTTTTTCTTTAATGCCACCCTGCTGGTAGCAAATGATCTCACTTTTGCAGGGGATTATCTAGAAACATTTTTATTTTTCCTTAAGCCCTGGCTTCCTTGGGATCCCAAGGTACTTTATTTTCCAGACCTCACGAGACTGGCAAAACTTCTTGATTGTCCCACCCCTACCGCATCCTTTCCTCTAAAGATTGGCATTGGTACCAGGGAGGGAAAAATGACAAACATGTATTTCTCAACATATTTTTCTTCAGGAACTTGACCTACTGACTCCTAGCAACCTTAACTGCTCTTTGATGAAAATGAAGAACCATTTTCTCCCCTTATATTCTGTATACAACTACAACTAGCTTTTATAGTTGTCATTGATGGGATGATTAGTCTGAACGAAGCTTTTCTTGTCATAGCTAGAAGTAGAATCCACAAATTCCTGTTTTGTTTTTAATAAAACATATGGATAGACATGTTAATCATCCATATGGTGACCTTTGTGATACTTTCCCACAGCTCCTATAAAGCCTGTTGAGTCTCTTTTCTCTAGATTAAATGGCTAAAATTCATCAGTTCATGTGACATAATCTCCTGACCCCCTGCTCACCATTCTGGATGTCCAATTTGTCTTTTAAATGGAGAGCACAAAGATTATGACTCCTGGTTTTAGCATCAAAAAGGTTACTTTTAAATCCTAGATCTGTTTCATATTAATTGCTTGACCATGAGCAACTCAATTTATTTAAGCCTCTAACTTGTCATCTCTTCAAGGCTGAGGATATGACCCAACTGGCAGAGTCCTTTTAAATTAAAAGAGCCCCTGGTTTATAGTAGTCACTCAATAAAAGTTAGCTGTCACAGTGACTTTCCTATTTCTATACTTGCTATCTCCTTGAGAGGGTGTATATTGGGGCTGAATTCTTCATGTTGTTGTTACAGGTTCAATGAAATCCTTTGTGCCCCTGTTCTTTACATGTACCTGGTTAGTTATCCAGTTCCATAAAAACGATGGAGTCATCCTCCAAGAAGGCATAAATCCGCAGTTATGTTTTGCATCCTCCACAGCACCTCCTCCATTGTGGCTGAATGGACACAGGTGGGAGGAAGGATGTTTCTGAAAAAAATTTAATTTAACTGCTAGAATACTATTTAAACAGTAATGTGTGCCTCCCCCCTTTCCAGACAGATCCTTTATCAGGGTTTCTCTTGGCTTTCCTGTATTCTGCAACAGAACATTAATAAACATTTTTGGATGCCGTCTTCAGCCAAGGTCAGCAGCAGCTGTTGTGCGTGTTTGAAAGGGCTACTTTCTTCCTCTTATTCCAGACCCTCCTGAATCCTGTTATCAGTGCCTGCACATTTTTGGTAACTGATTGTCATTACATTGTAAGGACGCCGCCTGGATGATTGCTCCTCACCCTGCGATGTCAGCTCAGCCTGCTGAAATCTACCAGGAGAAAACAAAGGACATTCCTAACTCAGGGAAAAATGGAGCAGGAGACATTTACATGTGTTTGACATTTATATTCTTTTACATAGCTTTTATCTTTCTGAAAATTCCCTGTCTTTACTACCTCAAGCATAAGAATGAAATCTAAACATTAGGGAGAAAAGAGAGCCTGCTTTGTAGATGGAGAGTAGGATAAGAAATTAGAGGTTCATCTGTCTCTTTTAAGGCATTTTTTTCTGGTAAGGAAAAGGACAGAGTTGTAAAATTAACAGGGTAACAATAACTTGAGTTTCTGATGTGCTGGGGAATAGTTCTGTAACACCATAATGCATCTGTAGTCTTGCTTCCTAATAGCCTCTGTCCTTTGCCCCCAAGAGTACTCTCACAGGTGTTTTTGCCTGATTGATCACATGTAAGGGGAATGCCTTAAAGAAGTGTTACTTAGGTATGGGGGTCTCTGTGTTGGACCCATAGAGCTTTATTTGCATAACGAGTTTCTGAACTTAACTGGTAGAATTTCACATCAAGACTGTGATTAGCTCACATGATTAACTCCCAGAGCCAGCCCTGGTGCTTGGCCGCCACCCTTGTTCCTCTTCCTGATAGATGCTCAGCCATTGGTTCGTGCTCCAGAGAGTAAAATGAGCAGAAGCTTGTAATAAAATCTTGACAGAGAAGGGTGATCCTTTTCAATCAAAACAAAATTGCACACAATTTTTAGTACCAGAGGTTCCCTCGATTTATATGAGGTCATTGGGACCTTCTTCTAATATTTTAGACTCTCAGTACCCGAGATACCTAAGAACTCAGTACCTGGATTAATGCAGTCTACAGAGTTAAAGCAGTTAAAAAAAAAAACCAGTTATGGAGTTAAAACAGTTAGCTTTTAATTTTTTCAAAACCTTTTTTCAATTTAGTGTTCCTTGAGAGCCCAATCCATAAAAGATGATTTTTAAGAAGGGATATTCTGGTTGATGCAGGACGCTATTCCAGTGCCTTGTCCTCTTGCCTTCCCTGTCACCTTGGTGCATCTGACCAGAGTCCCATGGGCTCCAGGAGCAGAGTTTGCAAAACCCTAATCTGTGGGGGCCCAGGAAACCCGCATCATTGGAGGCAAATTGTATTGGTGAGACGTGACCTCCAGAGGCCAAAAGAAGTACCACCACCACTGAGAGGACTTGCTTTTCCTTCTGTTGTTCATTTTGCAAAATTAACTATTTTCAGAAAGATTTGATAGTTTTTGAATTTTATTATTTCTATTATGATATGGCCCCAGATCCTTTTCAGAGTTTGAAAGAGGTTGCTAGGGAGCATGCAAATATTTTTTCATATTTCTCATCTTTCAAAATGGCTTAAAGTGATTTATCTCTTACTCCATCTACCTATAGACAGGTATCAGTCAAGGGCATATTTGGCCTCTTATGAATTTCTGTGGATTTTAATCCGGGCTCAATGCAGGGCAAAAGACATAGGCGCTTGGTATGAAATCTGTGCTTACCAAGTCAAGTGGCAAACTTTGTCTCCAGCGTACAAAATCTGCGGCGTATGGATAGGGGCTGCAGGAGAGATGAGCATCCTTGAAGAAGCACACAGTTATTCATGTTTCCAGAATTTAAGGCTGATCATACAGTGTGGGCTTAATAAGTCCTAATCAGGACTTTTTGAGTTAGAAGTGGCTCAAACTCTGACACTGTCTCCAGCAAAAAGAATTTATCGGCCCACATAACTGAAATGTCTGGGAGTTGACATAGTGTCATCCAGTTCTTGTCACTCTTGCTCATGTGTCTCTACTGAGCTAGCCAGAGTTAGAGTGTTTTCAGGTTGGATTCCTCCGGAGGTCAGGTGCAGGACAAGGTACGGGGCCGCGGCACCCTGCAACAGGTTTGGGCTTAGACCACCCAGCTTCGCAGGCCCAGGAGAAAGGGAGGTGGTTTTTTTTTTCCCCTAGCGTCATGTTGCAAAATCCTATAGAAGATTTTCTTAGCCAGTTTGGGTCACATTTCCATCTGGAGTGCAATCGGTGGTCAGGGAACTTAAAGATGTTATTTTTGTTTTTAGTCCTGTAGCTTTATAGAGTATTCTAGACATTTACCTCATTCTCTCAAGATTCTGGTCCATTAAGTCTTATATTCCGGCTGTCATTTAAGAATGATTCTTTACTATGTTATTCCTCAGAGATGATATTTATATTTTCATGGACCCTTCCAGAGTCTTCACCCAAATATTTTGGCAATGAAGACACAGTGGCTACCTGGGGTCAGTGTGGCTCCACCAGGAAGAATGAGAAGCAAAACTCAAACAAAACCAAACGAGAAAGTCTGAGTGGGGTGGGACAACAGGAGTAGTCTTTCCTCAACTCAGTAACCCAGAAATGGCAAAGATGTAGTAGCGCCTAACGACCATCATTGCCCTTGGTGGGCTCCTGGCAGACATCACTAATCAATCAATTTGCTATTTCTGCTAAGTGCAGACATGGCCTCAGAATCTTTTCTAAAGAGCCCTCTAGGAACTCTATGACAATAGGCAAAATAAGCTCTTTAGCATCTGAGGTATAACCCAAAAGTCTCCCTGCTTAACTATTCTCCTCCAACATTCAGGAGTTTAGGGGCATCTTAAAAGTTTAAAAAAATGTGAATTTAAATTGCCCTGTAGGGCCTGTATATTAGAATTACAGGTTACTGCTTTATTCTTTTTTTTTTGGGGGGGGGGTCTCATTTTAAAGAAAGAAGCAATTGACTAATGGAAAAGACTTAGGATGATGAGACAATAAATAAGCTTTGGGAGTGTTTCACTTCTTTTGGTTTTCTTCTTACGCCTATTCTAAAACCCATTCTTACAATGTCATTATTAGATGCTTGACAAATTCTTACTGATGTTAAGAAAGAAATATTCCACCTGTCCACATTAATATGACTCCACTATTATACTGTCTTCATCAATATAACTTTACTCTTTCAGAAAATGCTTTCCCAAGAAGGTAAATATTGCAAATAGTTTCACTGTTCATTCTGGAGCCCCATTAACTCTCCACTAGAAAAAAAAAACAAACAACTTTATGCCCTAAGACCCTTTGAACATGTCTTCAAAATTCTTGCTATACTGTGTCTACCAATCTCAGATTTCTATGTCATTCTTATGCTAACCAAGCTTCTCACATTGAGAGACCTGTTTAGAAGTCGACTTCAAATCTCACGAATGTCTCTACTTTGCCCTTCTTTATTTGTGAGAATCCAAAGGCTTTTCAAGGTAGTGCTCTCCCTACAATGAGAAGAAACTCAATTTTGTCTTATCAGGTTGTCTGGATGATTTTTTTGTGCCAACAGCTACTGAGTTATAAATTGGAGTTTGGGTGAATACAACCAGCGGTTATTGGGAGCCTTCTATGTGTAAAGCACTCAGTGCAAGGGGCTCAGAAGATTGAGCCCCTTTAAAGGACATCTCTTGTCCTTTAAATGCACACAAACTAATGGAGTCATACAATGCAAGTACCACACTAGAGTAATAATATCAGGTGGTTTTGAGAGAGAGAATGAATTCCAAATAGGGTATCTCCGAAGGCTTCTTAGGGGAGGTGTGTTTGCACTTTCCACTGAAACAAGACTAACGTATCGAAAGGGGATGGGAGTGGGGGGCAGTGTTGTAGACTGAGGAAATACCATGAGCCAAGGGCACAGAGGTGGGAAAGGCCAGAGTGTGTCCTCCAAAGTCAAGTAGGCCCAGGGGCTGGTATGAATAGTGAGAAATGAGGCTAGAGCATTGGGTACTGGAATGTCAGAAGAGAATTCCAGAATTTATTCTGTAGGCAGTGTGAGTGCACAGGAGGTTTTTGAGTTCAGTCTCCTTTCTCTCTCCCCAGCCTTTCTCTCTCTGTCTCTGTCTCTTAGGTTATCTGCCTCTGTTTCTTGTTCTCTCTCCTTTCTTCCCTTTCTCCCCACTACCTACAACACCTCCTCTATCTGATCCCTCCTTTTCCCTTAATCTAACCTCATCATCTCATTCTTTGGCTCATAATCTCTTGTTCTCTTTGTGGTCCTTAGCATTCATCTTCATTCTCTCTCTTCTCTCTCTCTCTCTCTCTCATATTTTTGCATAGCTTTCTCTTGTTCAAGCTTTTTCTGCTCATCTTACTTTCTGGTTATCCCACTGCTATTAGATGTTTTACTTCCTGTTGTCCTTGTCTCTTTGATTCTTGCCTGAGACCCTTGGTCTTACCCATGGCCCTTGCCTCTAGCTGTCATTCACAATCTCTTTCAATCATTCCCCTTCTGTATGTATATTGTCTTCGTTCTTTCCCCCTGCACCTAGTATTCTTTTCTGTGCTAGGAAAATGGCACCTTATTTCCAGACATGTGACTGATCCAAAGACGAGACCTCATTTTTAACTGCAGTTTCAAATTGGATAGTCCCCTGCAAGGGCTCTGGTTTGCCGAACTTGGCTTATGAGTATAACTCCGGATGGATCACGGTGGCCTAAGGAATGGTGCTAACAGTAGCAAAGCTTTCTTCCCGCGCAGAAGCCTGGGGATGGCAGCCCTTCCAGACCTACAGAGACTAGGGAAGAGATGGCTCCCCAAGGCACCAATGCTGGGCAGACCAAAAGCAACTGATGTTCACTTTGCGACTATGCTAGTTCCATTTTATGTGTGTTTGGCCCAGGATATTAAATGAGACTCCTGGTCACAACCACCCCAGTCTGAACTCACTTCCAACTCATTTCTTAATCTCTGTGTGATGCCCCCATTCTCTTACTCATTGTACACCTAGTATCTGCAGCAGCCTCTATGTTGCAGATGTAACCAGTGGCTTTGGAGAGCATTTGAATGCTGATAGTTGAGCTGGTCTGCTCTCCCCGCCCCCGCTTCCACATGCTTCCTTCCTTTCTCTTTTCCTGTATGTCTCTAAGAGAGCAGCTGAGGAGAGGGAACATGGCTCTTACCTAATTAGATCCTTCGGTTTGCTTTTTCTTCTTTTTAAAGAATAGCACTCTAACATTTCTAAGTGCCCAGTTTCCGAACACTGAAGTATACTCCTGCTAGGATGCAAGAGTCTAGCTGGGAAGACTGGTGAGAGGTTCTATGAAGATCAGACGAGAGAGTGGTTCTCTTTAACGGATAGAGAATGATGCCACCGGCCGGGTGTTCTAGTGTCTAAATAAGCAGCGTATCATATATTTTTGATCAAGATTAAAACTTTAAGCAGACGCAGCATGTGTCAAAACAGAAGCGAAAATACCAGTTAATGTCTAAGTCACAGCGAAAAGCGCCTTTGGTAAACTATAAATGCTTTTACATTAGAGAAGAGGTATATTGCCCTTCTCCATTTTAACGTGCCTCGAATGGATTTATTTCTAAGTATAAAAGGAATAAATGCGCATTGAAAAAGTTTGGGAGAGTATATCACCGAGACTTAGGAGAAAACAGGAAGAGCTGGAGCTTGAGAGATCTTCCGAGGTCTTTTTATTTTCCCCTGATAATGTGTTCACACGGTTCAAAATAGGCCACAGCTTTCCTTTCGCATCGTATGTGTTCAGTTAATTTTATACATAGGATTGTAAGATTTGCTGCGGTTTAATGTCATTTATATTCTTCGAAAACATGATTTTTAATCACTGTGTAGAGAACTGTAGCATGATTATATCATGGTAATTTATCATTTCCCTGATGTTGGACCCTGATGTGGTTTTTTGTGTTTTCTCACTGAGAAGCTGCCACGAATATCTTTGGGACTCACTCTGGTGCGTTTTCTCTGTAAGGTACTGTGTTTTCTCTCACTTCTGTGATATGCATGTTTACAAGGCATAGCGTGGATAATGCAGTTCTGCAAGAAATACTTTAAAAACGCTGTTCATTCCAATCTCGTTCCAAGTTCGAGGCCGGGCTGCCCAGTGCCAACAGAAACAGGGGCACTTGAGATCTGAGGTATTCCTGATGCAGGGGAACTTCCAGAAATTATTATGAAACATTTCAGCCTCTGAAGGTCAGAGGCTTATGTAACAAAAACACATCGAGATTTGCCAAACCTTAACATTTTGTTATGTTTGTTTTAGCTGCTTGGTTTCTTTGTGTAAGAAACCCAGCCACACAAACATAGTTGGAGCTCTCGTTTTAGTAACCACCATCCCAGAGCTGGGGAGAGAGCTTCCTGCCCATCCAGTCCTATCTGCATAAATATGCAGATATTTAAAAATGATAAAGAGCACTCTTGTGTGTTTAAATTTTTTTATTTCAGTATTGTCATGTTGTATATATCATCCTTATTTTTTTACTCACCAGCATGTTTTGCGATGTTTAACTGAGGGTCTGTCATTTAAACTGCTGTGTAATAGCCTCACTGTATAAAGATGCTACATTATTTACCCATTGTCTTCTTATAGTTTGATTTTCTCCTCTTTTTTTAAAAAAAAGAATTTATTTATTAATTTTTAGAGAGAAGGGAAGGGAGGGAGTAAGACAGGGAGAGAAACACAAATGTGTGGTTGCCTTTCACGTGATCCCTACTGGGGACCTGGCCCACAACTCAGGCATGTGTCCTGACTGGGAATCAAACCTTTGGTTCACAGGCCAGTGCTCAATGCACTGAGCGACACCAGCCAGGGCCGATTTTCTTCTCTTTGGTTTTCCTATAACAAACCAATGCTTGATAACCGTCTTTGTGTGCCTCTCATTCTGTGTGTAGTTCTCTCATGGGTGCACACTCAGAAGTGGGTTTGCATGCTGAGGTACAACCTTGCTACCTACAGTGATTGCTCCCCCAAGTGATTGCACACACGACTCCTACTGCTCTTGTATGGGAGCTGCTGCTTTCCTTCCTCCTTGTTCATACTCGTCATTATCAGATTTCCTATTTCTGCCAATCTGAGGAGTATGTGGCGCTATTTATTTGTGGGTTGAACTTGCCTTTCCCTTATGACTATCAGGTGTGATGGAGCTTCTTGCCCCATATGTACTGGTTATTATAGTTTCCTCTTCAGTGAATTACCTTTGTCCACCCCCTTGTCATCAGTGACCTGTCCTGAATCATGGACAAGATAAGCCCATGGTGGGGCTTCTGAAATTTCAACCCTTCCCTGGTATGGTACAGTGTAAAGTGTCTTCTACCAGTGACTTCTGACTTCTGTCCTCTTCTTATTAACCTCGCAGGATCTCTGTACTCTCCCTTCTTGTTAGCCTCAAAGGCATTCTCCGTATCCTTTGGTTCTTTCATTATAGTCCTTGATGGTCAATTAAAGAAGCCATCCTTAGCACCTAAGAAAAGTGTTCTCATTTCCTGGAGGACAGATTAATATTCATACTCTCCCAGCAGGTGAAAGGTAATAATTACATTCCATATGTCTAATTCACGAAAGAAAATGAAGAGGAGAAAAACAGTGGAATGTTCAGTCTTTCTAAGTAATGAAACTAATGACTTGCCACGCTTCTCTCAGTGCTGTTTCCTCTCCTGGAACTCTCTTCTTCTAGCTTTTTATGTGCTTGATTTCTTTACATCAGTCTCCATTCAGGGGTCACCTCCTGGGGGTGGGGGGGGCTTTAATTGCACCTTTTTTGGTGCCTGAAAATTATTTTGGCTTGTTCGTATAGTTGTGTGTGTATAGATTGTAAATTCCATGATGGTGGAGGCCATGCTTGAGTCATAGTTTCTTATAATCCATCGACACTCAGAAGCATAGCCAACACTTAGTACCTGTTCATCAAGTACTTGGCCATGAACTGGGCTTGTCCTGCCTGTGATTCATGACTGGTCACTGATGATCAGCAGATCACAGAGCACTGTGGGAAATCAACACATGTGAGAGCTGATGGACATCAGTCATCCGACACCTTCAGTTTATAAAGAAAGGAGCTGAAGCTCAAGGCTTCTCACAGTCAAATAATTAGTGGCCAGACAGGAAACCAAGTTGACTTTCTCTTGTCCCCGCTACATCAGCAGACTTTGAAGGGAATACTAACACCTGGGCTGGACTGGCCAACACGTGGCTGGTGCTCAGTAAATGAAGACGCACTGGATAGATTTGAGAGCTGCCTCTGCTGCTTTTACACACAAAAACCAGGATAGTCACTAAGTCTCTGGGACCCTGTCTCCCCATTTGCAAGGTGATGTGTCTTACTGATTTTATAAGGTACTGTGAGAACTAAGTGCAATAATTTTAGAGGGTTCTTTGGCAATCCAAGAAAGACTCTATTGACAGAGGCAGAAAAAGAGAAACATAAAAGAAACATCACTCACTCCCTTTGTGATAACTGTACTTACTGTACAAAGAAAGATTGGTGGCCTGGGTAAGGGGAGGCAGTACCCTAAAGGAAAAGTTAAAGGCAAGGAGAAAGAATGAGAAAACGCTGGTGTTATAACCTTATCATCATGGTGGAAGTAGTTGGGGAGCGGGCCCCTTTCTATTTCTTTGTGGAATACCATTGCAACCATCAGAATCATGACAGAGCTCTCCAGGGATTGAAATCAGTAATGCACATTTTAAAACATATGTCAGAACTGTCTGAAAATCACCAGATTTTCACCAAAATGGAAAACAAAAGCTAAGGCATTCTGAGTGCTTTGGTTTAATTAATCGATTATTCACTGCTAACCTTTCATGTTTCCTGGTGTCATGGGGGCAGGAAGTGTGCCTGACCCAAATGGGAGCCTGGAAGGAAAGGGAACTGGCGTGTGGATGCCGAGTGGGCCCCCGCCACCATCTTCCCCAGGGTGGGCTCAGGGCTGGATTGGGTCAAAATGGAGAAACTGCCTCTGGAAAACCTTCTGATTCAACCCTTAGGAGGTCAACAGTGAACTTTGTTTAGAGAATAGTCTCATAGTAGAGATAGGGACAAAAATTAGATTGGAGGATATTTACAAGGGTGATCAGTGAGTAGTCTAGGAATAGACTTTAAGAATTTGGGAGATAATTTGTGTAGTGGGCAGGGTTGAGAAAACCCTTTTGGGCCTGTGTATGGACTGCACTGGTAGGTAAAATACAGAAAGAATTGAGAAATAAAAAAAGAAGAGCCTCAAGAGGAGGAATATTTCTTCCAGGAAGAGAGTAACTATAGAGATAATGCTAAGGAAGACTAAGGACAAGAATTGCATAGGCATGGCGGAAGTCCAGGAGTCCAGACTGCTGAGGTCAGAATGTACTGGCATTCTTTGTGAGGGAACCTGGTCTTAGACACTGGTCTAGCATAGACACAGGTCTAGTTGACACTGAAACCAATGCCCTGCCTCAACGTCTGTCCCTGTAACTCTGTGTTAAACCCTTTCCTGTTAAGAACCTGATTTGGTTGGAGGGGGAAGGATTAAGTGCGATAACTGAGTAGGGCCAGATTAGGTTCACAGATATTTATTTACCTGTTAAAGAGTAGAGAGGAACCCTGGTGGTAACTACCTGTAGCACTGGAGAAGGGGCTAATCACTGGGTTCTGGGGTCCTCAGTGGATTATCTGTCTGGCAGTCCTTTGTAGAGAGGACAGGGATTAGTCAGATGTTGGAGGTGACTCAGGAATTGCAGTATCACGCAAGCTACGGGAGGTAGGTCATGAAGCCCAGAAATCACGGGCGGGGTGGATTTAAGATGTACCAAATCTGTATGACACCGATTGAAATGAGAATATGAGCTCTAGCAGACAACACAAGCCTGGAATGTGGAGGCAGGAGGGAGCTGTGGGGTCTGGGGGATGAGAGTGAGTGAAGACAGCGGTGATTGGGAAGGACGTCTGAGACCCGACTGCGTGCCTGATCGCTGTCACAATTATGGCAGCTGTCCATTGCCAGCTGTGGTCAAAGTTTCCTTTGGTTCCCCTTCAGCAGGAAAGGCTTGGGCCCTTCCCACTCGGTCGCTGCTTGAACTCCAGGAGGGAAGCCACGTTCCTACAACCTTGGTGCTCAAATACAGCTTAGATGTGCGGCTTGTCCTCTGATGGCAAATCTGCAGTGGAGCTTTGTACCCATCCCGGGGATCAAGAGAACCTTTTCACAGTTCACTCTTCTGTGAAATGGAAGGAGAGGCCGCCTTAAACCCCCATGAATTCTCTATGATCAGAGGTCTTTTCCGATTTGACCCAGGGGTGCACTTGTTAAATGGACTGAAAGTTAAAAAAGAAATAATTTTTTGGACTGAGCTTGAAAGTGATTTTTATTCAGCCATTGTATAAAATTAATGGCTATAAAGCAACTACCCTCAAGAAAGTTTAGGAAAATAGAAATAAACAGCCATATTTATATTACCTTAACATTGTACCTTAAAGTTATCAGTGGTCCCTTTTCATTCTTACCAATACTTTTTCCAACCATATAGCTGCAATGAGCTTTCATGTAATTCTAGGTCTTTTTAACTTACTTTAAACGTGCGACACCATTCTGTGGCTTCCAAAATTATTTTAATACCAACAATACTCCACTGATTGGATGTGCCATAATTTATTTACCTGTTTACCCTGTTGTTGGGGAACAGGCGCAGTCCAGGTATTTTTTTTTCTTTATAAATAAAACTGCAGTAAACAATTTTGAGTCTATAAATTTTCTTTCTTGAAGGTTATTTGTGGGATCAAAGTATGTGTCATTAATTCTGTTTATCAAAAAAGAGCAGATAATAGTTTTTTCTAAAAAGTTTATTATATAAATATTATAAACACAAGAATGATAAAAAATATATACCTACAATACCACCATCCAAATAGATAGGCTTGCTTCATTTTTAGTTTCCCTAGAAGTCTTGATTCATGTGTATACATCATTTTTACATATTTAACATTACATTTTGCCACACTGAAACAAAATCCTCCCAGCCCTTTGTAAAGACAGCATGGTATTCCATAAAGTTGAAATAACCATTGTAGAAATAGCCTTCCCCTCCATCTGGTTAGGTAACGTTGCTAATTTTTCCCATCCTTAAATTCTACTGCAATGAGTGTCACTCTTGCTAACAAATTTTCCTGTTTGAATATTGTTGCTTGGATGAGTTTTGAAAATGGGATTACCAGGGCCAAAGGGTATGAACCTTCCTATGACTCTTTAAAAATACTGGCGACCCTGGCTGGTTGGCTCAGTGGATTGAGTGCTGGCCTGTGAGCTGAAGGGTCCCCAGTTGGATTCCCAATTAAAGCACGTGCCTGGATGCGGCCCAGGTGCCCAGTAGGGGGCGCACGAGAGGCAACCACACATGGCTGTTTCTCTTCCTCTTTCTCCCTCCCTTCCCCTCTCTCTAAAAATAAATAAATAAAATCTAAAAAAAAAAACAAACCCAAAAAACCCCTGACCATTTACCTACTGAAATCGTACACCAATGTCTACTGCACTAGTGCTCAGATGTGTCCTCCTCTCACCCATTGTCCTTGCCCTTGAACCCCACTGGACTCAGAATGCGAGGGCAAGGAAAGGCAGGCAAGTTCATAAAATGGAAAAAGGTCATTGAAATGAACACTCAGCTCTTCCATTTGCTAGGAGAATTACCCTAGCGATTCCTTAACTTTTTTGAACATTATTTCTGTAAAATGGGGATAATTATACCCACCTCTTATGAGGTTCTTTTCAGGATCAAGCAAAGTGTGAAATATAGTCTTCTCACAGGGTCTTAGTACAGTCATTGTTTAGGGAACCAGTCTGGTTGTTTTAAAAAAAGCTCATTGATTTCATTCAGGTTTCTTTGCAGGGGTAGGAACATGCTTAATCACATTTATTTGATAGATTAGCCACGGTTTATTTAGTAGATTCTAAGTCGTACTTTTTAGCATTTCTGGAATCAGATTGCATGATAAAGTTCAGGTAGATATTTACTGTGGGAGCATTCCTTTGTTTTCCTTGAGAAGTTGTTATCTTTGTTCCATCTTCCAGTGTCTTTGAGTGGGAAAAAATGTGCATTTTTGCTTGTGTAAATTATGTGCTTATATCTCTTTTGTTCATTTATTTAGTGATGTCTTCATGAGTTTTCTTGTTACTTTGAATGAGCTCCAAAAAGAGCATTAGTTGCTCCTATTTACTGCTATTAATTTATTCTTTTTTTTGTTAAAGTCTTTTTTTTACATTTTAGTTTATTCAGTACAGTTTCTATCCTTTATTCCCATTCCAGCCCACCCACCCATCTATTAATTTATTCTTAAAAAAATGGCCTATATATGAGGTGGGATAAGTAAGAACTTACTGAACTGGATGTGCTTAAATCTGCCAGTTTTTTTCCCCTTATGATTTTTTTTATCATTCCTCTTCAGATCACAGGTTGGCTGTTATTTGTTTTCCTGTTATTTTTTCTTATCATTTTCATAGTTTTTCCAAACGATGTTGGAATCGACCTTTTTTAGGTCTCCGTCCACCCCTCTGGACTCAGAGATTCAAGGACAAGGAGTGGGTGTTATTTAATTACAAGGCAATAAACATTCAGTAGATGCTAAATGAACAAATATATTTAAATCTGGTCCACTGGTGGTAATTTTTAAAAAAGATTTTACTTATTTTTAGAGAGAAAGGAAGGGAAGGAGACAGAGGGAGAGAAACATCATCGTGCAAGAGTGAAACAGTTGCCTCTCACACGCCCCCAACCAGGGACCTGGCCCGCAACCCAGGCATGTGCCCTGACCAGGAATCGAATCGGTGACCTCTCAGTTTGCAGGTCAGCGCTCAGTCCACTGAGCCACAGCAGCCAGGGCCACTGGAGGTAATTTAAGGTGAGCCTCTGAAGCTCCTCCTTCCTACTCTCACCAAAAACACGACTGATTAATTTTCCTAATAATCATCAAGTCATCAGTACCATTCCCATTGGTTTGTGGTGGCATTCCAGTGACCTGCTTCCCGGGCACCATGAATACCCCATTGCTGCTGTTTTCATGTCTCTGGCTACTCATTTCCTTGTCTGCCTGAGTGCAGACATCACAACTTGTTCTCTGTTTGAGACTGCTTAAGAATAGATGGTAGAGTGAACCGATCAACTGACGCAAGGTGAATTCTTCAATTCATTTGAGCCAGTTTCTTGGTTTCCTGGCCTGTTCTCTTTAGGCACCCAGCACTCTGCTGGGCTGAATGATAAAAATGAAAGCAGTGCCCACATTCTTGAGCCCCTGTTCTGGTGGGGCCGGCAGCAGAGCGAATAGGTTGCTTTAGCGACATAAGCCGTGGTAGGGTCTGCCAGGGTTCCCTGAGAGCACAGAGAAAGGACTGCTGGGTCCGTCCAGGGGGCAAGTCAGAGAATCCTTCCTGGAGGGGAGATGTCTGAGCCAATCCTACCGGGTGAACGGGGAGTTAGCCAGACGGGGAAAGGAGAAGGGCGTTTGCCTGGCGCGAAGTGCCATCAAAGGCAGTTGATCTGGGTTCGTGTTGCTGAAACACGGCCATCGCCATGACTGTTATTTTGTGCTTTTGGACAGTTTGTGAGGCTTCTGTCATGGTAGTGTATTTTGGCAGAGAATATCCCTTACTTTTTTTTTCTGTTGTATTTTGCCTGATAAATTACAGAATTATGTTGTTTATTTCCCTTGAAATTTCTTTTGGGACTTTCTTTGGAATTTTGTAACATGAGCAAATTGTTTCGAAGGAAACCAAGAAAATCTTTATTAATTTTTGTCTGTACAGAGGAGTTGGTCTCTTGTATTTATCTCTGAAAATTTCTTTTCAAGTTTTAGGTTTTTGGTGTTTATTACTTGAATGCTCTGTATAATGGTTTAATCGTGTACAATCAATAAGATAAGGATTTCAGCATTATATATTTTTAATTTGAACCACTCCTAATAATTTTTACCATAAAGTCTAATTTAAAATATTGATTTTTCCTTTTGCTTAAATTTTATAGGTTAATTTTTGCCCAACATGTTTTTAAATGAAACTCTTGGTCTCTTAATTAACACAGATGTTTTACTGTTATAGTT
Source organism: Trachops cirrhosus (assembly GCA_028533065.1). Taxonomy (NCBI): domain Eukaryota; kingdom Metazoa; phylum Chordata; class Mammalia; order Chiroptera; family Phyllostomidae; genus Trachops; species Trachops cirrhosus. The sequence continues at coordinate 14,122,038 of CM052546.1, forward strand.
TCTACCTTTGATTTAATATCTAATATCCTAAACTTTGCCTTTTCAAAATGCTTACTTCCTATTAAAATATACTATAATTTAGAAGATCCTGTTCTCACATTATATAAACCCACTTTAAATTCTAATAAGCGTTATCTTGAAATTGCTCACAAGGACTCTACCCTGCTTAATTATTTGTGCCGGGGAGTCTCCAGGCTGTTCTGCTGTCTGTCCATTGTCACGAGGGTCTTCCTTGAGGGCTTTACACTGATCCTCGGTGGCAGGGGTTTGGTGTTCTCGAGGGTTCCTGAAATTGGCACTCACAAAATAATATTGATCTGACATTGGCCTTTACTGGAGAAGCTAATTCATCCATGTTGCTCACAAGTTTTTCTGAAATGCACTTATTTCTCTGCTCTCTGATTCCCATTCCCCACCTTCATACCCTCGGTTCTTTTCTTCAGATAACGTGAGACTGGATTATTAAATTGGCCACGGCATCTTACATCTTTTTTTGACAGGGTCAAGATCGGAAGAAATAGAAAAGTTGCTGATTTATACGTATTTTCCACTTAAAACTTTTTCCTTCTATTGAAGAAAAGGAATAGAGCTATTTTTAGCTGCCTAGTATTTCATCTGTTTTCTAATTTTGTATCAACAAGTATGTCAATTAGTGTGACTCTTCCATAACAGCCCTTCCCTCTCCTTAGTATTTATTATTTTAGCTACCTTTCAACATTTTCCATCAATTAATCGCCTCTCTTAAATTTGATTCAGATTTCTTTTGTAAATTCCCGCACCCCCAAAGAAACCAGGTCATTGAATTACTATATCTTTGGAGATAAATCACACCCTGGTTGGGAATAACACTTTTATTATAGCCTCTGACCTTGAGGATCATGTAATATCGCTCCAGAGTCCTTTGTAGTCAGGAGGCAAATTGGATGAGGTGTAGCCTGCGGTGCAAACACAGTCGGGAGTGGACACCAGTTCTCTCAGGCCTCAAATATGCAACATTTGCCTCCGAATTTCTAGATGAGGAAAAGCCCTGACTTCCTTACAGCATATTAGGAGGACCAATTTAGACAGGGCATTCATTACTCTTTTCAGAATGAACATAAGCATTGTAGGGTTCTAGGTTGACAGGCAATTAGGTAAGTCACAGTACAGTGTAGAATTATGAGAGAAATTAGAAAAAATTAACAGGGGAATCAAGGACAAGTGATGAAGACCACAGAGATAAGATGACATGGGAAAGGGGTCCCGAGGGTGATACCTTGGGGTGAGGTGGTGCTGGATGAACAGGCATGCTAGGTGAGTGGAAGAGTACGTGCAGCACCTCAGCATAGCGGAAGGCCAGGAGAGGCAAGATGCTCAAAGTGGAGGGCTGGTCGTGGTGGGTTGATCGGAGTGGTTCTGTCATGACGACTTCCGCCGTAAGTTATTTCACCCTTGGCCCCACCTCAGGGAGCAGTGTTAGGGTATTCTTTGGGAGTGGATGAAAGGGACTGAACCAGGGATGGACACCTAGCTCAAAAGTGGCTCATCCATTGGTTGACCAAGAATGCTAAGGCAGGCCAATAAAAATGGTTTCACGCACTAGGGACTACACTGGCTTCCCCACTGATTTAGGAGGGTGTGGTGAACTGTAGCAAAGAGAGCCTATGCGGTCACTAGGAGAACAGGAGAGCACGGTTATACCCTTGACCTGGCGTTCCAGTCCTGGGGACACCCAAGTCTAGACTGTGTATTACCTCCTCTAAGGCAGCCTGTGTGAGTCTCTTCCCGAGAGTCAGAATGGCTTAACCACCATGTCAGGCTGCAGATCAAAGAGATGCAGAAAAGAGGTGACTCTGAGGATAAATTCTGAGGTCGAGTCAAGTAGGAGGGACTAGTTTATCAACTCTCAAAGAGGGATTCCCTGAAGAAGTGGACAAGGGTGCTTTCCTTCTTACCAATCATTATTTTTATTAATATATTTTACAAGACTGCATTTGAAATAATATTAAATACAAATTTTTTTTATACAGAAAGTGTAATAAAGTTAAAATAGTTCCTTGTAATTCATAGCATTATTGCAATGCTTACAAAATTTTTGCATAGAGTGTGCAAGGATTGATGTTATTCAAAATAAAAACAAAACTAAGCTCTTTCTTACACCACACCCAAACCCAGAGAAGAACCAAACCAAAAATAACCCAAAGGCTGAACTTAATTGCTTTATGGGAATGGGGTGCCTTTTTCAAAATCTCCAAGCAACTTGGACTTCTAGGACCTCATCTTGTCTGTTAAAAGCACCAGAACCTGGCTTCTCCAGAAGTGCATCTAACCCGGACAACGGCGCACGGCCTCCACCTTCCCTTCTGCAATCTGACCTCCTTGAGAGGGCTGCGTCTGCTTCTTTGTGGCCTTAGAGAAAGAGACCGTTGGCTGAGGAGGTAGTTAACAAGGAAAACTCCGGTACCCCCTGAGCCAAGCACTGGACACAAATGAGGCTAATTTAGGTTTGTGGATTCTCTCCTCTACTTCGCTAGGTGCCATCTCCACCAAGGACCCTGATCTCCGGCTCTGGAGATGGTAGTTCCATGAGACCCCTCAAAGGTACCCATTCCTGGTAGGCCACTGGGATGCACACACCATTAAAAGAAAACCCCTGAATGACTTACCCTAAAACAGGGTCTCTGATGTTTTTGTGCTCGTCCCTTTACTGAGGTTTTATGAGGCGGTTCAGCCAGGTGGGCTCTACGGGACCCTGGCTGGCACGGGGACTAGGTCTGTCAGGAGCAGTGACAAGCTCTGTCCACACCGCCCAGTGGGCCAGATAAGTGCCGTTGACAAAGCACAGAAAAGCAGGATGAGCCCCAATCTCTTTCCCATTTGGTCTATCAGCTCTGGGTGAGGGCAGGTCCACAGCTGGACCTTACCACGGGCAAACTGGTTGATAACCTGTTCAGATGGTCGCTGGCTGAGTTAATGCTTCAGAATGCTTTCAGGTCTTTTAATTCTCACAGATCAAACCCTGATCTCTTTGCTTAGAAGTTGAAAGTGGCCCAAAGCCACCAAGTTGTAAAGAACTTCAGATGTACTCATCTCCTTTAGTAGTTGGAATGCCCCTGAGTTCATTGCTGAATTCAGGACACCCCATGTACAATGCTCGGGTTCAGGGTCAAAGGGTGCCACCATTTAAGCAAGGATTAACAAATCGTCCCTTTCCAACCCAGATCAATTAGAAGCGACAGCCCCAGTGCTTTGGTGAGAAGTTCCTGCATGTGGGGAGGGGCAGGGCCTATTCGTGAGGGCGGACGAGGTACGGGGCCGAAGCCATTGGCAGAGCCGCGGCGGCCGGGATGGGTATTGAATGGCTGCTGCTGCTCGAGTTCTTGCTGGTCCTGTACTCTCGCAGAGAAACAGGCACAGTAATAGACATTGAGCTCCCTTCTATTTGATTCTTTCTTTTTGAGTTTTGCTACAAGTAAAAGTAGGGAAGCATGACAACGAAACGGTGTCAAAGACCTCACCTAAAATAAGACACCTGTCTTTTGAACTGAGGAACTGGGGAAGGTGACGTACATGTGGGGAAATGCTGACTTGGTTAGCCACACCCATAGATTGTGCAGCATTAAAATATTCTGTTAGATGTAAAGCTGACAACCAGAGGTCTTCCAGTTTGCAGGGATAAGAAGCCTGACTTCACGAGGACCACGTACAGAGCGAACTAATTTTTTCATTTTTTTTGGTCTCAGATTCTATTCAGACTGACCTTCTATATTTTCACCTCATGCATCTACACTTCTGTGCCAGATGCTGTCATGGATGAGAGATTACGGAAAGATGGGAGACATAAGATGTATAGCTTCATCTACCCAAAATGGCCTAGTCTAGAAATGGGCAGGAGACATTTTTCTGTCACCTGAAAAATAGGTAGACATGTTGGTGATGTCATAGCATAGTGGTCTGGAGTGGGTTCACATTCCAGCTCTGCCATTTTCTAGTTAGTGGCTTTGGGCAAGTTTCTTAACGTCCCTCAGCCTCAGTTTCCATCTCTGTATATTGGAACAATATCAGACCCTACCTCAAAGGATTATTTTGAGGATGAAATAGTGAATGCATGTAAAACACTCAGTAAGTGCTCAATGAACATGAATAAAAATTAGCATTGTAATTGGAGAATAGAATCCAACTCTTGTCATATCTTAGATTTGGCTTTGGGTCCAAGAACACCTATTTGATTTTATGCAAAACTTCTAGGGTATGATTTTCTTTGGGGAGGAAGTTCAGAATTTCACTCTGATTCTCAAAAGAATGTATGACCCTCAAAATGCTAGAATCCTGTGGATTTGATGAAATGGGGACTAAAGAAACACCAACAGCTTCCTTGCCAACAAATATCATCTTCCTGCCCCAAATAATTCTTTGCTATTCTGCCCCTATGTAACCTCAGTGATTCACTTGGAATTTCTCACGTTATAAAATCTGGGTTATCTCTCATTTCACCAAAATGACCTAAATGCAGAACTAGGCTGTGAGGACATTGGAAGAAGAGGGAGCACGAGACAAGTCGAGGAGTAGGAATGCAGAATCAAGTTTGGGGAAGACAGATGGTTCCTTCTCTCTTCTCCCAAAGCGGGCAGCCTCGTGTTTGTCTCATTTACCTAACTTCAGCTAATGCTCCGAGCAGACACGCCATCCCCTCCCTCGCCAGGGAGGCTGGCTGGCTGGCTGGCTGGCTATGCGGCTGATCAGGCATTTTGGGGACATCTCTCTGGCTTCCTATCATAGCAGGTGCATTTGGACTCTATACATAGTTCTTGTCTATACAACCTGTGTTCTGTCCACCTGGCAGCCTCATGCAAGTGGGACTGGTACTGCCACCTTCTGGGCTGGAGTTGATTAGCGTTGTTGGCAGTGTGTCTGAGACTCTTTTGATGGATTTGATAACATCACTAATATGTTAAGACATCAGGCTTCCTGTGGCATCAGGGGCTCACAGTATTCTCGAATTGCTTTCTTTTCTCAAAGGAAGATGCTAATTTCCTACCCTGTCAGTATCTATAAAAGGAGTCGAGGTAAAAACAAAAGAAAATAGTGTATGTGAGCAGGGGTCACCCCAAATGGGCTGTTTTCTTTTACACTTGTGCTCTGACAATATGCAAAACGAGGACCTCCCACCAATGATCATTTTCCCTTTGCCATTCAGATCTGCCTTGAGAAATTTCAAGGACTCCCTTATGAAGACAGCTTCTAAGAACCACAGAAATCACATTGCTTTTGAAAGTGCCCGCGCGGGCGGTGGGCTGTGCTGGCTGAAGCAGCAGGCTTCAGACCGCTTTCTCTCTTATCAGCGGTTTCTCTTTGTGAATGAGAAATTCAGAGGCGACTGTATAATTTTAAATTCCGATTACCACAAAGAAAGAAATGCATCTGACATCCCAATGCAGTAGCTTTGACTATTTTAATGGAAATACGCTGGAAATGGGGGAACCTTCCACCGAAGAGAAAGTGATGAAAGACCAAAAGAGAGACATTTTATATTGGAGATAAAAGGTCTGTTTTCTACGGTTGTTTCTTTTAACTTTCTCCCCAACCTGCTACTGGGGCACCATGCAAATGCGTCATCGTCATCACAGGAGCTGCTTTGTTACCCTTTCTGTGCCTCAGATTTCCTGGTGCAGGGGAAGGCTAGAAAATGGGTCTCGTTTACAACTCACTCAATGAGATTTTCACCTTTCACAGAGCCTTGAGAGTAAGGTTCAGGTGCTCACGCGAACGTATTCACCTCTCTTGTCAAGTATCATGCTACCTTTTACCTAAAATAAACAAAAGCAAGACACTCCCGTCTAGTTCCTCCTGTGGCAGGCCGGGCTGCCAACTGAATTCTCTTTCGGTTGAATCCAGATAAAACGCTCAGGGATCCCTTAGGTGGCGTTGATTAGGGTCTGGTACATGGTGGTGGTTTTCACTGAGGAAAAAAATACCTTTCCTCTCTGACATCATACTCAGTTTACAGAGGCTCATTCATACCGACGCTATTCCGACAACACTGGATAGGAGTATAAACCCCGGGTGGCAGTGGGGTGGTAACGGAAGGGGCAAGCCGCTGCTGGGAACCGGCGCAGGCCGAGCTGCGGTGTTCGGAATCATCCTTTTTGTGCTCCCGCCACACCGAAGCACCAAGGCCCTTGGACACAAAAATCAAACTGGAATTACTGTCCGGCAACAGCTTCATGAAAGACTTGCACTCCATTTTTTTCCCTTCCTATGTATTTTAAGATGCATCTTTGAATATTTCTAATTACAGACAGGTCTCACCAGCCCTTCGGGCCCCGTGTGGTCAGAGGGGAGTAAACAGGCTGGAGGTGAGTGACTGAGGTGGTGATGCCACGTCAAAACCATGGTCTGGAGCCAGGGGACGGGCGTCTGTTGGGAGTATGGGAAGGTGAGGCGAAGCCTCTCGGGAGAGATTGCAGAAATAGTCTCCTTAGGGAGGAGATTCTAAGCTTAAATCACAGGACCCCGCTTTACTTCTTGGCACGCGAGCTACAGACAGGAGGTACCTCCTATTTATTGAGGGTCCAAGGAAAGAAACGCTTGGAGGATTACAACTTTCCTTTCCTTTTCCATCTTCCGCTAATCCCAGCCTCACTGTGAGCCTGCATTTCTCAGACAAGTGGGTCACTTTCTTTCTTTTTTTTTTGAACACAGTATAAGGCTAACCCTTTGTCTATAGCCAAGTGTTTATGTTCCCAAGCACACGTGGACATATAGGCTTACTCCATGCTGTCGTGAAGTCTGCTTCCTTTGCTGCTGTGTCCAACACACGCCATAAGTGACCTCTACATCAGGGGTCAGCAAACTTTTTCTGTAAAGGCCAGTTAGTAACTGTTTAATGCGTTGTGGGCCAGGAGATCTCTGGCACAGCTACTCAACCCTGCTGTTACAGTAGGAAATCGGCCATAGACAACATGTGAATCAACGGATGTGGCTATGTTACAATAAAACTTTATTGACAAAAACAGCTGATGAGCCAGATTTGGTCGAGGGGCCACAGTTTGCTGACCCCTGCTCTGGAATCGAACCTCAAGCAATCTTTGGTCTGCGGTTGCTGGACAGACAACGAAAATGAGCCAGAGGAAGACTGATGTAAAAGAAATGAAAACCAATTCAAGTTGGTAAGATCTATTCCTTGGGTGACAAAATTAAAACACCTCCTATCAAGTTGCCATCTATACAGATGCCACCATAGGGCTTTTGAAAACCTCTATCACACGCTCCCAGTTTCCCAAGGCTGCGCCTTTATGACTTGGTGCTAAGTAGACATAGTGCTAAACCCATCTGGAGATCAACTTTTCGTTTTTAAAATTCTTCTGAAGAATATGAACCTACTAGAACTTCAAGAATACTAAAACTTCATTTGATTTGTTTCTTATGCCACCCACTGCACTGAAGGGTATGATTGTCTGGAAGACATTATAAAAATTAGAATCTCATTTTTTAAAATTAAAGGTTCTCACATTTTAATGTAAAAGATATATTCCCCCCTCCCCCCACCAGAATTCAGGTAAAACTTTCTCTCATGACCATGGATGCATATTCTAGTTGAAGTAGGGAGGAAAAAAAATGTACATTGAAGAACTTAGAATGCATTTTATCAAATCCTAAAGTCGAAACCAAAATACATAATTTAATCCGTGCCAAATTTCCTGCTCACTCATTACGTGGTATATTGTGTTCACTTAGCACAGATGAAAATTGGGATTTGACATCATGTCTGCCCCCCATAGGTGCTTGATTTCTATTCTTGGCCGCTATTATTATTTATGTTTTGTAATCGGAATACCTTTAGGATAAACTTTTCTAAGTGGGATCACATCAATCTTTTTACTGGTATAAAATCCCCCAGGCGCTGATCTCCGACTTCCAGGTAATGATTAGGCCGGAATCAGAGGAAAGAGCTTTAGGAAGCTTTAGTGTTCTTGTCGCCCGTGGATTGTGTCGGTTGTGTAGCAGGGTGGTGCGTCTGCTGGAAAAAACTTTGTACTATGGTATTCGGCCACAAAGGACCTTGCGGCTACTCTCGTTTATCTGAACGATGTGGGGGGTGCTTGCAGCCGCCAGCGAGGGCCTTTCCTGGCTTGGCAGGGCCCTGGGTGTGGTCGGTGCAGACTCTGGCTGCGTGATCCTACAGGATATATGCAACACTGATCCACAGCAGCCTGATACCTTTTTGGAGTTTTCTCGTTTAGATCCTAGTGCCATAAACTAAGCAATCTCATGATCTCGCCCTTGAACAACCCAACTCTTCTCTATGGGATGCTGAGCAGGAGGGACTAGAGGGAGCCTGGGGTCTGGAAGCCGGCAGGGCTGTGGTCCGACCAGAACCACCCCTCCTCCCCGTACTTCCAAGGGACTGAGCACACACAGCTTGCTTTTACATCCATGCGTACAAAGCGTAGCCCAGTGCTTGAGTGGCAGCTCATAGATATCCAACCTCTTCTTTTTTTAATCTCCTATGACAAATCTCACCCTGCTTGTGAAGTAAGAACAAATTAGAACCTTGCTGAAGGAAAAAATAAAAACAAGAAACAAAAGCCATTCGGGCCTGTAAATACTACTTCATGTCGGATCGCGGGGCCGTCCTCGCTGAGTGGCATCTAGGGCTGTCTGCGCCAGGTGTGTCCCCGTTCTGTGCTCCTCGGACTCCACGTCTGCAGCCACTTGGCCGGCCGACCTGCTGTTCGGATGCCCAGTCATTACTGAACCATTGCCCTCCAATCACCCAAAATAAACTACAGGAAATGACGAGATAAATAGGATGTGCTTCTCCTTGCTGAGTGCATTGACTTAAGGCATAGGCACGTTTCCCCCTCTTTGAACAGAGATGGTGTAATCCCCTGTCCCAGCACAAGAGCTGGCCAGGGTGACCCTGGAGCATGACGATGAAGACGGAGTGATGGGTGGTAGCTGATGGCGGGAATTAGAGAGCTGCCTCCACACGCCGGGGTGGGGTGGGTGCTGCTGGGCCCGGGGGACACAGTGATTCTGATAAAGACACTTGACTCAGTTTACGTTACATTTCAGTGAGCATGTCTAGTGGGGAGGCATGTCGTGCTTTAGATCTGTTTTTCCTGGAGAAAACATAAGGGTGGATTTAGGAATATGAATATACCTACATATATAAAAGATCAGGTCAGTGCGTGCATGCCTTTAAAAATCAAAGGCATGTCTCTAAATTACCCACCAATCCCAAGAAACATATAAAAATAATTAGGTTCCCGAAGTTACTCTTAGACTTTCATCTCCAAACGGCTCCTCTTGGGGTAGGGGTCCCCTTCTTGTTAATTTTGACTGATCCAATTATTCTGACTTGGAGTCTGTTGAATAAGTCAGAAGTGAGGACAGAACAGATTCTGAGCCTTTTTTCCTCTTTAAACAGAGATATATTACCCATTTACTCTTCGCCTGTAAGGCCACTGGGTAGCTTCCAGCCGACTGAGGAGCAGCTGTTATCCTATTTTGTGCTGATTTATAACTCCGGTTTTGACTGGGGGATAACATGTGAGTTCGGAGGAAGTGAGATAGCAGGAACTGGGCGAGCAGTTCACACTTTGCTGAAATCCACCCTCCTCACTCATCCAACTACAAAAGCCCCCAAACATTTGACTGACGAGGAAGAACAGCCATTTCCAGCGTGTGTGGCTGAACTGCCCCGTCCCCAACGTGGAGAGGGAGAAGTTGGTCAGCCTCACTAAAGCTGCAAAAGGAAACCCAATGGTCTGTTTTTAATGCCAAGGTTGCAGCGCTCGGGCATGACTCGGAGATTCCCGCCATCACTGCCCTGTAATGACACTGAAGGAGAAGACATGCTGTTACTCAAAGGTGTAGATGAATATTTGGTGAGTGTCCAAGACACTGAGTGATTTTTGAAGGGTCTGGGGAATGCTGAGCCTGAATTAGTGTTTTGATTTTTATCATGTAGGTGGCGGGGTGGGGATGGAAATGACCAGATATCCAGGGTCACCCATGGTTCCTTTTGTACTGAAACCTCATTTTATACAGAGGATATATATATTTATTTATATATATTTATATATATTTATATCCACCCACGCACGCAAACACACTCACGCGTAAACGCACGCACACACGCGCGCACACACACACACACAAGGTCTTTGATAGGCTTTCTGTGTTCTAGTAAAAATAGCCGGCAGCCAGCGTCTAAAGCCAGAAAAAGGCCTTCCGCTGCCGACAGTGTCCTCTGTAGAGAGTCTCTCAAAGGCAGACACTTGTGTTTATCTGACAAGTGGACCCGGTCCCTGCCTGGGACAGGAATAATCTCCCGTTGGCGCAGACGCAGATCTCGAAGACCTTCTGCCTCGCTCCTGTGGGCGTGTAGGATCCGTGAGGCAGTCTAGGTAGTTTGATTTTCGCAGCATCTAACTTAATCTAGAGAGAGTGAATAGGAAGGGAGAGTTAGAGGCTGGCATGTCTTCTCCTGACGTTCAGACATAGCAGACGAATGTTCAATTCAACTTAAATCGAATGAGCACACACTGTGCGTTGAGCATTGTAGGCCCTGGGCACGTGTGGATGAACAAGACCAAAAGTCTCTACCCTCACAGAAGCTTATATTCTAGCAAGACAACACCGCACTGACAATGTTGTATAGATTAGCGTTTTGCAAGAGTGTATCATGTAGAATGTGAGTGGAGTCCCAGAGTGAAACAAGGTTGGAAATGCTGGCCTAGCAATTTCCTTTATTAGAGGCTTTCTCAGAGCCTAAGTATGTCGGTGTGCATGGCTAGTCTTCAAGAATATCCAACACTTTCTGGGCGTAAGTGACTGTTACAAGACAACCGATTCAGGCAGAATCTGGACTCCGATAGCTTTAACTATACCTGATGTAGTCACTGTGTTAAATGTGTGTGGCTTGGAGTGTGTGGCTGTTTGAAGAGACAGTTTGATAACTGAACGCTCAATCTGACCAGCTCTTTTAAAACAGATACAGCAGATGTGGAACCAAGGAAAAGGTGGGCTTGGTGTACAGAGGCGGCTCGAAGCTGATCATCTCTCAGTAGCTATGAAAAGTAGAATCAAGTTTTGCTTTCAAAAAGGAAAACACATTTTTTCTCTTCTTAAGATTCTTAAATAGAAAACTTTGCTTATGAACACAGTGAAGGCATTTAAAACGTCTGCAGCTGAATCATGTTTTCTTCACCGTGCTTGAGAAAACACAAGCAGCCATCCTGCTCGTCAAAGTGGGGTTGTGTCGGGGTAAGAGAGTGAACGTTCGCCATCTGTCACCCCCCTGTTGCCCAGTCTGTTGACCTTCCGGCTTGTCTGAGTTGGGGGGGGGCTTTGGATCTGGCTCTCCATGCTCAGGGAGAGTAGAAACATGCTACATAATGAACTTTACGGATGACTGCAAGTACGTTAAGGTCTTCTTTAGCCAGATGCGTGTGTGATGTGCACCTTGATTTGCTAGCTACCTAAATCTTATTTTAAGGTGACAGGAGACAGAATTTGGAAATAGCAATCATCTCCACGGCCACCTGTATTATCCTGTACTTGTGATACATGCTGTTTTCTCAGCACCTTACAAATAGTGACTCGTACTTTTTACGTGTGGTGGGTTTGGCTTATCATGGTCCTGCCTGACGTATCTGTTACAGAATAAAACCTTCAGGTGGGCCCCTTCTGTCGGCACAGTGCAGGCTCAACTGCAGCGGTGAAGGGAGAGCAGCATCTCTCCAGGGCCCTGCCCTCCTCTCCCCTACCTCTCCATCTTTGGACTCCAGTCTCAGCTCTGTTCTGCAGGTGGCTTCCATGTTGCCGGCTTCCGCATTTATTTCTACTCCCTTTGGGGCCTCCATCACCAGAGACCGGGTTGGGGACTCCAACCTGAAATATACAGAAAGCCAGGATTAAAGACCCCATTTCGGCTGTATGTAAAATTTAAGAGGAAGTTTGATGTCCAGAGCACTGAATCGGCACTTCAGTATTTGATCAGCAAACGTCTCTAGCTTTGATGAACAAACCTGGTGACGCAGAGGAGGGAGAACATCTCTGGGCTTTACCTTCAGGGCACATCACAAAGGTTGTAGGGAGGGAGTTCGAGGGTCCTGACTTCCTCATCGGTAAAGCTAACCAAGTTCCTATGTAAGTTTTCTTTATTTTTAGAGTAAGGCAACCCCAGGCCTAAACTGAGCTTCCTAGACCTGGTAGGTTTTCCTTGTACTCTGTCCTACTTTCTTCGTCTTCCACGGAGGCAGAGAGAGACATACCTGGACTCAAGCCACGGGGCTGCCCCTACCTGACCTTGGGCAAGCCTTGCTTGCTTCCCCTTTCCAAAAGTTCTCAAAGCCTCTGTTTCCTCACCCATCAAGTACTTCAAATGGTGGCTGGCATGTTGGAATGCATAATACATGTTAACTGATGTTCACTGTTGTTCATGTTGTTATACTACCAGCAAACCGCAGAGCAATTTCAGGCCTTGCTCGAATAGATCTGTCAGAAGAAAATGCAGAAGAGCTCAGTGGCTGGAGGGGTTTGGAGAGGGGGGGTGAGCTCACTGCAAAGCGACAGCACCAGGGGACGGGTTCCAGTCACACAGCTGCTCTGCTCCTTGACTGCAGCGGGGTTACACGTCTCTGAGTTTGTGGGCACTCACACAGCTACAGCCCCGAAAGGGTGCATGAATTTTATTGCACATAACTTAATTATCATGTTAATTATTCTCACAAAACAGAGGCTAATATCCTTAGAGTATGTTAGTTAATTACTGTGTGTTAGATTAAAAACAGAGGGTAATAGTCCTTAGAAAGATTTTTGCCTAACTCACTTCATGTGAAAATGTTACCCGTCCACTGGATAGTACAAATGAATGAAGGTCCGCCTCTCTGCCGCGGAGAGAGAGTGTCCCAACTCGGGAAGCAAGGGCCTCGGCGTGGCTCTCTGAGTGCTCTGATTCAGACCCATTTCCTGTGTTCCTAACTGTCAGACACTTAAAAAAAATTCTCACCTTAGGATATGAATATTGATTTGAGAGAGAGAGAAACGTTGATGTGAGAGCGAGACACTGATTGACTGGTTGCCTCCTGTTGGCACCCCGGTCGAACCCACAACCTTTTGGTGGACAGGACGATGCTCCAATCAACTGAGCCCCTGGCCAGGGCACTTTCAGACACTCTGCACGTGTTAAAAAGGAACATCACCCTGTCTGCCAACTGCTGACTCCCTCCTCCGCCTCCCACCCGCCCTGTGCCTCAGACAGACCCCCTTGGGCTTCACCGGTGGCAGAGGGAGCAAGCTGACCAGTGGGACGTCACCACTGAGATCCACGCCACCTTCCACAGGTGCCACGAGAGGGCTCCTCCACCCTGCCAGGCCCGGGCTCCTGAGGTTTGCTCCCGGGCAGCAGGCTCCTCCACCGACTTTTGTACTTGCCCTACAGTGCCTCAGCCGGAATCAGAGAGAGAGACCGCAGGTCCAGAACTCGTGGACAGGCGGGCTTGGATTCTCTACAGCTCGTTCTTTCCCTTCTGCCGCTCCCCAGCCCTTCCTTCTCCTCCAGGCAAGACCTCCGCCAGGTGGTGCTGGTTCAGGTGTGGCTCTGCTTGGAATTGGGGTTCCCCTCATCAGCACGTGGTTTTTCCCAGTGTAACGTCAGTACCAGGAGACCTCTCGTTACCCGAGCAACAGGGCGTGCCCCGTGCAGGACAGCCTTGCGCACCCACCGAGTCCCGCGCACCTTAGCTCCTCCTGCGCTCTGGACCGCTCTCACTTCTGAAATTAGAAGATGGTTTTGCATCTTGGTTGTTTCTGTCCTGTAAGGTCTGACAGACTGAACCCAGTTTATCTTCCTTTTTCTAACATCTTCCGTTTTCACTAACGTTTTCCCCTTTGGCCTAATTTTCCCTTCTCGTGATATTGCCTGCTCACCTCCAGCTGAGTCTGCACACTGCTCAATGGTAGGGCTGCTGCCCACCTCCCTCAGGCGACAGGCCCCATGCCATCTTTGTCCCCTTCTCGCCTCTCATCTGATCTGTTAGCTCACACCTTCTCCGCAGTCAGTACACCGATCCATACCGACCTGGGCTGTTCCAACCGCCTCACAAGTCCACTCTCCCACTTTTCCTCTTCTCCTCTGCACTTCACACCAAGCATGCCTCCGAAAGTGAGTTTCCAGTACGACACTGTTCTTATCAAAACCTCCCCAAGTTCCTCAGAAAAGATCTGACCTTCTGAGTTGACTCAGTCATTGAGAATTTGGTCTGCTGTACTGTCAGTTTTATTTCTTGCCACAAATGTCAGCTGTTTTACTGAGAACATACTAGGCAATGGACCCCGTGCCAACTGCGGTATATGTGTTATCTCATTTAATCCTCACTGACTTTGCTATTCCTGTGATCCCGACTGTGCAAGCGAGGAAACCAGGGTAAGCAACTTGCTCAGGGTTATACGTCTAGTAAAAGGGCAGAGCCCAGACTCAAGTTCAAGTTTAGTGGACACCAAAGCCAGGGCACTGACCACGCTACCATACCACTTCCAAAAGAACTGAACTTCTTTCCTGTCCATCGTATCTTCATGCTGTTCTTTGTCATTAACACCACCTCTTTCTTCACTGAATTAGCCCTTGTAGTCCCAGTCTCTGTGCAAGGGTCAGGTGATGTACTCCACACACGTGCGTGGCTCAGTGACACATCCTTCCCGCGGTGCCACATTTACCATAACTTATTTAAACATGCGGCAGCAGTGATGTCAAATTCAGAATATGGTGGGTGCGTTCACATTTGGTAGGCAGTATTCAAAGTGAATGATCCATATTAAAAAAAAATCAACCCAGTTGCAGTGGGGAGAAAGAACTTGACAGGAGAAAAAAGTTTGGAGCTTGGAGAAGTTTATCAGGTGGTGTTGGCATTTCAGACAGGCCTTGGAATTCACTTTACTCCTGCTCACTGTCTGTGGGCTTTGAGATCAGCTGGAGACCCCCCCAAGGCCAGAGTGGATGCCAAGCAACTACTACTACCTTTGCCCCCTCTCAGCCCTGGGAGTGCGAGGGTGCTGCTGGGCCAGGGAGCTACTCTGAAACTGCCTCCTACTGCAAAAGGCTACAAAAAGGTAGACAGGCTATTTGACTATTTTGAGGAAGCAGAGACCAGAGGTAACTGACTTTCATCTTAACCCCCCTTGCTGTTAGGCATTGTTGACAGTGTACGCACATGCTAATCATTTCTTTGTGATAAAAGGTCTTGCTGGAGCCCTGTGGGGTCAGCAGAGAGCAGACAAAGCACTCCCGAAGCGAGCCAATCAATTTCTGACCACAGATTACCAGTCACACAGCACAGCGGCTTACTCGGCATTGGCATGGAGCAAGGGAAAATGGAAGGCGGCTTCCTCCTGGTGGCTCTGGGAAGAGCACTGCCTCCCTTAGGAGAAAGTGCAGCTCTCCTGGGGGAGGGCTGAAGCGACTCAGAATGGGCCAATGGGCAGCAAGGGAGGTGCCCAGGCTGGGCCACGGCCTCAGGAACAATGGTCCTCAGATGCATCAGAATCCCCTGGAGGGCTTGCTAAAGCAGGTTGCAGGGCTCCAGCCCCAGCTCTGATGCCCTGGGGCTAGGGTGGTGCTCGTGACAGGTTACCGGGTGATGCTGAAGCTGCTGCCGGTTTGGGGATCGCCCTTTTGAGAGCTACTGCTCTAAAGCAGCGACCATGCTCTCTGGCACACACAGGGGTTAGGCAGGTGACGTAAATGAAATGTAAGAGCCCTAAGAGAGCTGTGAGGACCACAGTCTCTGAACAGTAATATAGGGCAAGTGATGGAGACGCTGTCTGCAGGGGCAGCTGCTATCCTGATCTGTCCCACTGCTGCCAGAACTTCTGATTCAATATTTAAAAAATTTTTTATTCTAAATCGTTCCATTTTTGGAATTGACGCAAAAGCAAGATTCCTAAAAAGATGAATATGGTATAAAGACCGACAATGCAACGAGCCCTGTATACACACCATCCTTTTTAAGGAAGAAAATGCTGTCACCTTGGAATGCCCTGAGCTCCCTCCCCAATCCCATCCATTTCCTTCTCTGGGATAACCGCTACGGTGGGTCTGGGTTAACTGCGCCCCTGCCTTTCTTTACAACGTGACTACACTGCATTTGCCTGCCCGGACACTAGATTGTCTGTATCGCATGTTTTTGACTTTACACACAGAATAATTCCACTCAGGTATCCTCTAGTGACTTACACATTTTTCCCTCTCAACATTCTGTTCCTGAGATGCATCCGTGCGTACAATTTCCCCGGTGCTGTCTTCCACTGTGATGTTATCTGTCCGTCCTTCCGTGGGACAGTCGGGTCGGTTCCAGGTTTCTGTTTCTACAAACTGCATCTCTGCCCGCTCTTGCACACGGGTCCTGGTGCACAGACACACGTGTGAGGAGTGGGGTCCCTAGCTTCCAGGATAAGCATATCTACAGCTTTATTGGGTTCTTTCCCACTAGAAGTGTAAAGGGTTCTGCCTTTTCTTTCTTGCTCACTTTTGATATTTTTAAATATGAGTGTGAAACGGGACGCTATTGTCTTTTAAATGTGCATTTCCAGATTAGTAATGGAGTTTAGCATCTTTTCATTTGTTTGCAAGCCATTTGGTATTCTTCTTCGGTGAAACGTCTTTTGTCTGTTTTAATTGCTTTTGTTGTTATTTTGTGCGTGTAAATTACAGCAATACTTTATTCTGAAAAATAATTATTTAGTAGGTCTCTGGATTGACAGTTTCTTTTGAGTCTGTGCTTTGTCTTTTCACTTTATGTTTAGCATCTTTGAAGGAATGAAGTTTTACATTACAGTGCTCGCAAATTTATGATCTTTTCTTCTAGGCTTTGAGTACTATGTGTCTTATCTAAACAATCCTTCCCTACAATGAGGTCATCAAGTTCTTCCACACTGCTTTAAAAAAAATTTTTTTTTTTTTCAGTTAAGTCTCGGATTTACCAGGTATTAATTTTTGTGTTTGGTCGGAAGAGTTGGGATCAGAACAGACGCAGATGCACGATCCTGACGCCACGTAGTGAAGAGCCCACATTAGCTCTGTCTCCAATGGTGTAGCCATACACCCATGAGTTTCTTTCAGGGAGTTCTGGTCTGTTTCATTATCCAACTTGTTTATCCCTATGGCACCAGTTAATTATTTCAGCTTATTTATTACAATTTTAAAATAATCTCTATTTCACAAGGCACCTCCTCTTCCCTTGTTCTAGCTGGCCTTAGTCTCCTGCACGCATTTCAGAATGAACCTAAGTTTTACCAAAACGCCCTTTTGGCATTTTGAGTTATGTTCATCCCATCTGTCTCTATTTAGTTGTGTTTCCTTTGATGTATTTTGGTACAGCTTTAACAATTCTCTCTGTACGGGTTCAGTATATCTTTTGTGGCTATTGAAAATGGTATTTTTGTTTAAAAAAGTATGTCTCTTACCCCTATTTCTTTTTCCTTTTGTATTGATGTCCAATTATTTTGTATGTTGATCTTTTACTTGACATGTAGGTAAATTATCTTATTTTTCATAATGGGTTTAAAGGTTATTTTCAGTGTTCTTTGTAGGCACTAATTAATTTGTGACAGTTTTGTATCTTTTTATTTCTTATACCTTTTGTTTCTTTTTCTTTCTACACGGTATTGCTTAGGGCTGACTGTCCAATCCTGTGCTGACTAGAAGTAAGAAAGGGGCCCTCACACTGTTTCCTGACTTTAAAGGGAAGACACTGAGCAATTTACTGTTAAGAATGATTTTTTTGCTCTAGGTTTCTTTCCTCAAATACTTTTCATTAGGATAAGAGAGTTACCTTTTATTCTTATTTTGCTAAAAGATCCCATCATTCAGTAACATAAATTTTATCAAGAACTATTTTTTCTTCATATATTTCTCCTTAATGGGTGAGCTATATTAATTTACCAGTAATAATCCATTCCTGTGTTTTTGGCATTAACCCGTAGTCATTATGTATGATCTTTTCCATATGTTTCTGAAACTATGTTAATTTTTAAGGGATTTTTGCACCTGTGTTGACAAGTTAGTTTATCCTGTGATTTCACTTCCTTGTAAGATCTTTGCCATGCTCTATTACTTTCCTATATTCTAGAATCTTATGTGCAAGGTTAGAATTATTTGTCCCTTATATGTTTAAACTCATTGATAAACCCTCTGTGCATGGAAAAACATCTTGTTTCAGTTTTTGAAAGCAACTACAGAATTATACAGTTTTTGTGTTTCTTCTCAGGTTGGTTCTGGTAAGTTATCTTTTTGTTGGAATCTTTTGATTTCATGTAAAGGTGTAGATTTTTTGGCAAACCTTCTCATAATATCTCCATTTTTCAAATGCCCCTGTGTTGGTAGTTACGTCTTTTGCCCCTGAGCTGCACCACTAACTACACTCCTTTCAAAGGGCTAGCTTTCCGTTTTGTTGATCTTATCTGTTATACAGATCTCTAGTTCTTGGATTTTTCCTCATCTTTTTCTTCCAGATAAATTTGGAACATTCCAGTTGTTTGAGGTTCTACAATGTGTTGCCTTCTTAGTTAATTTTTGCCTTTCCTAATTTTTACTATAGAGTAAAGTTATGCATTTTCCTTTGGAAGCATCCTAAAGGAGTATTTTGAATGTAAGTATAAATATTTTCTAATGTTAGTATGGATTCTCCTGTGGTCTGTGAGTTTTATAGATGGTGATTTCTCAATTTCTAAATATTTGAGATTTTCTAGGACATATTTCTGGTATATATCTTCTTCAATGATTTTAAACTTTTGAATATTGATTTTGAACTGATAATCTTATAATAAGAGACTGTTTTCTGTATAAAATCAATTCTTTAAAAATCAAACCCAGCTTTTGGGGCCAGTATGTTTCAATTTTTATAAATATCCATGCCCTTTTGAAAAGAATGTTCTGCAGTAGGTGCTATATTCCATATACGTCTATTAATTGAAAATATTTAATTGTTCTCTTCAAATATATATCTATGTTATCTGATCGATCAGTTACTAAAAGGGGCATGTTCCGTGCATACCAGCTTCGAGTCATTCCATCTTACTCATCTATCTACAGCGATCCTCCTTATTTCTTATAATGGTTTGTTCTTAAAATCCCTTTTGCCTCTTACTGTAGTTGTTCTCTGTTTCTGTATTTTCCTTGGAGACATTTTTTCCATACTTTTAAATATCAACCATTCTCTACATTATGTTTTAGATGTGTCTCTCATATAACTGGATTTTTAGTTCAGATGACTTTATATGGAGGTAAAATTTATAGACAGTGAAATGCACAGATATTTTTATTTTACTGACAAATACATATTGTATATGTTTAAGGTATATAAAAATGTTTTTTGCATTTTTACACTTTTTGCTGAATTTCTGGGGGTGACACGGGTTCACAAAGCGACAGGTTTCCGGTGCACAGCTCTACAACTCCCCGCCTGTGCGCTGTATTGTGCGTTCACCGCCCAAGGTCAGGTGTCCTCCACCCCCATTTGCCCCCCGTCCCCTCCTCCCCCTCCCCATGACCACTCCGCTGTCCACGCCATGTGTTGATGCATGTGTGCATTGTGAGGTCACCCCTCCAGTTAAGCTAGTTAACCTGGCCATCACCTCACCTGTTGCCCCCACCCCACAAGCATGGCAAGAAAACTGAATATCTACTCTCAGCGTATTTCGAGTATTTAATACACCGTTGTTAACTACCACCCTGCCGCAGAACTCATTTCTAACTGGCATCTATGCCTTCTACCCAGCATCCTTGTAGGAGACATTTGGTGGTTTCCAGTTTGGGGCTGTTTTGTATAGAGGGCTGTGAACATTCTTACCCAGCCTTTTTGAGGACAAAGTTTTCATTTCTCTTAACTAAGTGGCCATGAAGGAAATTTCTAGGTTATAGAATAGGTGTCTCTTTAAAAAGTGTGGGTAAGCAGCATGTGAGATGGCCCCCGATGGTCCTTGCCTCCTGGGACTCATGCCCTCATGTGGCTCTCTCCCCTCCATGTGGGCTGGAGGCGGGGCCTCGCTTCTACAGCGGGAGAATATGGAAAAAGTGATGGGGTGTCACTTAGGAGACTGGGTTACACAGAGACCGTGGCTTCCCTCTTTGGGAAGCTCTCATGGTTTTGCTCTTATCCCCTCACTCTGAGGGAAGTCAGCTGCCATGTTGACGGCTGCCCCGCAGAGGTGTCTCAGAACTGAGGGAGCCCACGGCCCCTCCCCAAATCAAGCATTCCAAGAACCCACAGCCCCGGCCCACCGCTGAACTCTGAAGCCCACCACTGCTCTGAGGCAGACGCATCCGCCACTGAGCCGCACCCAGACTTCTGATCCACTGGGAGGTAGTGACTGTCTGCTGTATCAGGCTGCTAAGTTTTAGGAGAGTATGTGACACAGCAATAGAATAATACAATAAGAAACTGCCAAACTATTTTCCAAGATAATTGCATAATTTTACATTCCTACCACCAATACTGGTGTAATTAAAGCCATTCTAGTGGCTACAAAATAGTCCTTTATTATGGTTTTCATTTCCCTGATGATTAATGATATTGAGCAGATTTTCATGTGCTCATTGCCTATTCAAAGATCTTTTTGGGGGAGATACCTGCTTGAATCTAATGTCCAACTTTTTTGCAATTCTGTTGTTTGTGTTTTTGTTATTGATTTGCTTTATCAATTTATCCAGCAACTATCTATGTATATCCAGTATTTCGTCTCTATTCCATGACTTGCCATTTTATTTTTTAGCAATGTATCGTGATAGATTTTAATTTGTCATGCATTTTATGTTTAGTGCTTTTGTGCCTTCTCTAAAAAAACACTGTCTACGCCAAGGTCAGAAAAATGGTCTCCTATGTTTTCTTCTAGAAGTTTTATAGTTTAGCTTTCAGGCTTAGATTTATGATCCGTCTTCAACTGGCTCTGAAGAACAGCGTGAAGGTTAATTTTTTCCCCAATAGGTTTATCCAGTTCTTGCAGCATAATTTATTGAAAAAAAAATCCTTTCCCTGTCAAACAGCAGTGCTGCTTTTGTTGAAGATGAAGTAGCCACTTGTTTGTAGGTCTGTTTCTGTCTGTGCTGTTCTGTTTATCTATTTGTCCAGCCTCATGGCAATACCGTAACTCTTACTGTAAGTCTAAAAATCAATGTAAGCGCAAAACAGCATTCATTTTCATCACGGCTAATGATGATGAGCAAAGTTTCATGTTCTTATTGGCTATTCAAAGATGTCCTTTTGGGAGAAATATGCTTAAATGTTATACCCAACTTTTTGCAACTTAGTTGTTTGTGTTTTTGGTATTGATTTGCTATATATTCTTAGTAAAATTATTTTAGACATACATAGAAAGAAAAATCTATAGGCTTCAGTCCTTTAACTTTTACAAACAGAAAACAGATTGTTTTGGTTATTCAAGATCCTTTCCCATGTTTATCTTAAAAGCCTGTTGGGATTTTTATTGGACCTGTAGATAAATTTTGGGGAGAGTGGGTACCCTAACAATATTGAGTCTTTAATGGACTTTTTTAAAAAATCCAACAGTCCAAATTCATGATTCTTGATATATGAGCTACTGGTGTTATATATGTTTTGATACTGTATTCTTTAATCAAGCAAGATTACTATTTATATAATCAATGTTAATTTATATATATTCATGTATTTTCCCCTTTCTTCACTTATTCCTTCTGTTATCTTAAATTTACCTTCCTTTTAACACCAAGAAAATGAAGTCGATATTTTCTTTTAGCGAGGTTTGCTGGGGGAAATTCTCAGTTTTGTTTTCCTGGAACAAATCTTTAATCTCCCTTCCTGGTGGGAGGGATTGTGGCTGGAAGCACAGCCATGCTGACAGTTACTGTGTCTGAGGAACTGAAGATATTATTCCTCTGTATTCTGGTTCTTACTGCTCTGGTTAAGAAGCCAACTGTCAGTTTAACTTCAGTTCTAGAACTCGTATTTGGTTCCTTCCTCTCCTGCTGTGTTTTATCTTTGGTGTTTTGCAGTGTCATTTATATGCCTAGATCTGGATTTAATTTTATTACTCGGGGTTAGGTTTTTTTTTTTAATCTCTAAATTTGTAGTTTTGTGTCTTTTATCACTTCTGGGCAATACTCACCTGATAGGTCTTTGAAAACTGTTTTGGCTTTATTCTCTCTCTCTTCTCATTGACAGTAGCATTGCTATTATCCTGCCTCCCTGCTGTCTGTGTGATTCTTCAGATATATTTTCATGTTCATGTATTTTTCTTTTTATCTATGTCTTACCACATACGCTGGGGTTTTACTTTTTGAGATGACGTTTTCATTTCTAGAAATTCTGTTTGGCTTATTTTTACATTTGTGAGCCATTTTTATGTTTTTTACTCTTTAAATTCCTTCTTTGGTTTCCTTACTCTTAGTAAATGGACTTGCTTGACGTATTTCTCTGTTAATGCGCACAGCTGAAGCCTCCGTGGGTCTAAACTTGGCTGCCTCGTTTCTCTTCGTGCTCCCGTTCCTGGCGCCTTGTTTCTGTGTGTGCTTGGTGCTTCTTGACTGTGGGTTAGTGTTTCTTTAATCTTTATCTGCAGGCAGTATTTAGAGATAAATGCAGGCTTGCGAGCATTTAAGGTGATTTTTCTCTAGAAGATTTGCATTTGTTTCCATTAATCTCTGGTGCCACTTTCAGCTTAAACCACAAACTAATTTCTTTGCTTGAGGCTTCAGGACCACCCAGGTTATATGAATTCAGGCTACACACCAGAGCGACAGCCAGTTTGGAGACACTAAGCCTGGGAAAAATGTTTTGCTTTTTCTTCCATTCAGTGCTGAGGTTCAAGACAGGCAATTTCCCTTGCAGCCCTCTGGGTGGAAAGGTCAGGGGTGGGGAGGATTAGGCCACTTGCATTGTATTTCTTATTAACGCTGATGGTTTGTACATTGGGGTCCCATTTTCATTGGACCATCTGCTACAAGTGGGTCCTGAGGTTTGGCTTTGTTCCCATGACCCTCTCCAGGGACATCCAACCTTTTGGCGTCTCTGGGCCGCACATTAAATACATCGTGACACAATCACAAAGAAGTATCATAATATTTTAAGTAAATTTACGATTTTGTGTTGGGCCGCATTCACGGCCATCCTGAAGGGCACGTGGCCTGCGGGCCGCAGGGTGGACACCCCTGCAGCGAGGCTGGACACTGAAGCTGAATTGCATCTAGTTCGGTTGCAGCTGACCTCAGTGCTCAGATTACTTCTCTGGGTTTCCATGCTATTTTAGGTTTTAGACTCTGAATAATCCCACTGAAAATATTTAAACAAATATTTTTACCCAATAATACCTTTAGCGATTTTCAACTAAAACAACTGGTTGGGGTACTTAGCCTACCATATTACTGAACTAGAGGCCCACATTTCTGATTTCTCAAAAAATCGATTTTGCAATTGTATAGTAAAATCAACTCATATTTAAAGGTGGGCAACATTGTTATTATTTACTATTATTTTCAAACAAGGATGTTAACAGCTTTCTGAGACCCAGATCTGGCTTAAGGGCGGCCAATAAGCTATTAGAAAACTGTCTAGAAGTTTATCAATCAGGGTGCAATTTGAGAAGGAGCCCGTATGAGTACTGGGTATATAGGTACATGACTGGAGGTCAGCCTTCTCTGGAGCGGGAGCTAGGTGCACAGCCTATAAGGATGTCGTCTTTGTGTCTGATGCTGGAGCCTGAAGTCAGCCAGACAGGCACCCAGGCAGGGAAGGTAGATGTGCAGTGGGGAGGGTGAGAGTGGGCTGGACCTCCTCCCCCCGCACAATGAGCTGGTCCCTGTCTGTCACCACGGCCAGGTCTCTGATTCGGCGGAGGGACAACTGCTGCCCTTCCTCAGGGAACTAAGGATGCTTCCGGCCCGGGCGCTGGGGAAGCTGAAGACGGGGGCTGCCCCACGCCGACCAGGTGAGCTGGCAGGTGACTTTAACGGTGCCTGGTGCCCTGTACCCCGCTCCAGTGTGAGAGGAAAACGGCTGTGGTTTCACTCCCACCATCTAACCCTCATGCAGCTACGCTAACTCAGAGAAGGGAGTTCCAGGGAATGCAGTGGCAGCTTAGCTAAATTGACCCAATGCAAATACACACCACCATGCCACCCTGCTTCAGATGGCTGCTTTGGCTTAAACACACTACTCAGTGGAATAAATTTCAGCTTCCAGTATAGAAACTGATTAAAAGAAAATAAGCACCTACAAAAAGTAAAGAGAAATGGGCTTTTCTGATTATATGGGATCTGCTTTCAAGTCAAGCAAAAGTTACTTTGAAATTCATGCTCCTCATACATGATAGCTATTTAAATTTCATGAATGGAATTGCTGAAAGATTGGTCTGTCTTTAAATACTGAGTTGAAAATCCAAGCAGAGTACTCAAAGTTTCTGTTCTAAAGATTTAAGCACTGGGTTAAAATTTCTTGGAGGCCATTTCTTTCAGGGGTACAGTGATGTCCTGTCCTCTGGAGCAAAGCCACTTTGAAGTCTGCTTTTATGACAGGCGAGCCAGGCCATCACAGATCACTCTTTTGAATCAACCCTTCTTTCCTGGTGCTGGGCTTCTTGGTTTATTTCATAAACGTGTATTATACTAGACCTTAGGGGACGGAGAAGTGGCCTCTGTGCCAGTCTGGAAGAGTCATTAGGAAGTGGCTCATTTATTTGGGCAGCATTTATTGAATTCCTATTATATGCAAAATGCCGGGATTAAAGGTGTCAACCGTACAGACCTCCTTCCTGCCCTACTGAGTGAATGCCCTCTTGTGCATGGGGTACATTAGGCAGCTGCTGGTTTACGGTGACGAGGAGTCCTCAGGGAAGACGTGCAAGGGGCTGCAACAGCTTAGGGGCTGTGGGACTGGCTTGTGGGAGTTGCTGGGGTGCTTACGATGACACCTGGTGGGTAAAAGGGACTTAGCCTGGTGAAAGGTGACCATTCCAATTAGATGGAGCGGCCCAGATGAAGACTTTTAGGAGAAAAATCGTTTTGTGGCTTAAAAAAATTGAAAGAAGGTCCATAGCAACTGTGGTATTAATAAGAGGGGGTCAGAGGTAAGTTAGGCCTGGACTTGCAGACCATGGAGAGACAATGAAAGGTTTTAAATGAATGCAGTGGGGGAATAGGGGCAGAAAAAGACAAGGGGCAGCCTGATCTGATGTCTGTGTTGCAAAGATGACTGTGATAGTTACTTCTATGCATCAGCGTGATGGGACACAGGGTGCCCAGGCATGTGGTCAAACATCAGTCACCCTGCGTGTCTCTGTGAGCGGCTCTGGGTGAGAGAAACATTTACATCAGTGGACGCAGTAGAGCAGATCACCCTCCCTAACGTGGGTGGCCCCGTCCAGCCAGCTGAAGACCTGCCTAAAACAAAGGGCTGAGCAGGAGGGAACTTCGCCTGCCTGCGCACTGAGCTGGGACACTGGTCCTCGTCCACTCTCGGACTAGAACTTACACCACCAGCTGTCCTGGGTCCCCGGCTTGCTGAGAGCAGATGTCAGGACTTCTCGGCCTCCATCATCAGGTGAACCAATTTCCTCATGATAAATTACCCCCTCCGTGTGTGTGTGTGTGTGTGTGTGTGAGAGAGAGATATTAGGGTTCTCCACATACACAAAACCCACACATGCATCTCTGTGTGTATACAATTAACCTCATATACATATGTGTCTGAGTAGAGAGTGGAGAAGGGACAAACATGAGGATTGCCAGAGAGGAGCCAGTAGTCTGTGGTTGTTCACATGGGAGAAGATGATGACTTGGAATTAATCAGATGGTGATGGAATTAGAAATGATTTCCAGCGCTTTGAGTTCTATAACCGGGGTACTGTGTGGGCCAGCCGCTGAGATAGGGAGAGTGCGTGTGGAATACTCACAGAGTGGAAGGGTAGAACGTTGTGAGTGGAGTTTCAGGTATGTCGAATTGGAGGTGTTTGGAACGTCGAGGGGAAATGGGGTACGCAGGGCTGGAGACGGACAGCGGGAGGAGAGAGTGACTGTGGCTGGCCGCAGAGCCCTCTACGGCTGCGTGAATGACAGTGTGGGTGTGCAGCCCCTGAAAACTCTTTGAAAACAGAGTCTGGAGTGTCAGCTGCCTCGTTGGGCTGCTGAGACGAGGAAGGCGCTCTGAGAAAAGGTTGTCTTAGCCAAGTCCCCAAATAGGTGGCTTTTGAAATGTTCCTTTGAAATGTTCTCTCTCTCTAGCTATAGCCAGAGCAAAGTCCCGACCAGATTCCAAAGTGCCCTGACTCTGTGGTGCCCCGAGGGGGTTTCACTGCGCCCCGAGTGTGGCTCAGAAACCTCCTTGCGTCTCCCAGGTTTGTAGGAAGCTCAGGGGGGATGTTTCCCCTGTGGCACCATCATTTCCCGGCGCCTTTCTGCCTTCCTTCGAAATCTCTGCTTCTCTGCTCAAACTCCCGTGTTTCAAGTCCCCATGAAACATGGGGCGGCCACGGTGTCCCTCTCCTCCTCAGTTACTCTCGGAAGTGTCATAAATCCAACAAACCGACAAAACCTAAAATGCTATCGCAAGGTCTGTCTCTGAAACTCGGAGAATAATTTACTTGCTGTTGGCACTATCAGTTTGTTCTCTCTGTTTCAAGCTCATTTTTTGTTGAAATTGTTTTTGTTGAAACAGTGATCACTTATCCAGATTTCTCATTTTCATTTCCTTCATCATATGAATCTACATTAATCACTTCCAAACCCAGACAAGCTTTTAGATCATATTTTGCTCCCATCCTCAGAGAATGGAGACAATAGCTTTTATTGCTTTGGGGAGCGACCTTCAAAACACCATAAAAAACCAAATAATATATGCGGTAGCTGCAACAGAGAGGTTAGTTAGCCCACCTTCCCTAGGAAAGGGCAGCTTCACACTAACACCAACCCTCGGATCATTCTGTGTGTTCTACGTTCAAGGAACGGTAATTAATTAGGTAAAGTTATGATCGAGAGGGAAACAATTTAGGAAAAAATCTGGCGGGAGGCTTTGCGGAGTCGGTGGTGCTTTGGTGAGCTGAAGCTGCTGCTCTGAGGGCGTCCTTGGCTTGGCTGAGGCCCGTGCCTGGGAAACTTCCCTCCGGTCAGAATCCCCTGGGGCGCTTTCAAAGCTTGGGTCACGCCCCATGCCAACTAAATCAGCATTCCAGGGCATCTGAATTTTTAAAAACTCGTCTATATGGTGACGACGGTTGACAAGCACAGACTTAGGCTGACTTGGCGGATCCGAGTGTGTTGCAGATATGCCATGTTAAACACGGAGCCCTGCCATCCCACTGATGGGGACAGGGTGGCTGTGCCACTGTTTGGGGGGAAAGTTTAACCCGAGCTGCTGCCCTAGGAGCTGAGTTAATGTGCTTGATCAATCGGAGACCCACACTGCCTGCTCTGTAGCTTCACTCTGCTACCTGGGCCACTTGCATTTTGGGTTGCTGATCTTTTGATACTGTGTATACAACCCCTTAGCCTATCAGCAGGACTTGACTCAACGAGTGTGTATAGTTCTCCGTTTCTTTGTTGATCGGAAGTTCATTAGCTCTCATCGAATCTTCAAGAGCTCCAGGACCATGTGCTCTTTGATAAATACTAACGAGCCAACAACATTGGTGTCTACCATCGAAGAAGCCGCTCTGCTTCAGTGCAGTGGGCTACTCTGAAGTCAGGGTGAGGCTTTCAGACGCAGTACTGGCTGCCATCACGCCAAACACTGTGGCAGTTTAGTCTTCAGCCTGCAAACTCAGTGCTCCCTCTGACCACATTTCCTTGCCACCTTTGTGACTCATCCTGTATTTCCGGGTTAGGCTTTCACATGGTCCGATTCAGGGGAACCTCAGAGGCCTCAGGCAGAAGTGCAGTGTCAAGTTCCAGGGGCAGATTTAGCGTCACATCTCATCAGTGAGGTTATGTGACATGCTGTGCACGGTGGGTGCTTTTCATGTGTATTGTCCCATCTGACATTGACCACCAGCCCCATTGTGAGACGTGGCAGTGGAGGTTTTGAGAGGTTAAGTGTCGTGCTGCAGACCACGTGCCTAGAGAGTGCAGATCAAACCATGGCCCCCTAATTCCTAGCTAATGTGTTTTATCATATTCCCTGGTTCTGATGGTTAAAAACTAGTTCAACACATTGGGTGGAAATCCCATTGTGCTATGGCATCCACAGCTGCCAGAGGTCGGCACTTCCTGTTTACAAAGACAAGCATTTGTTTTAGCGGGCAGTTTGGTTACCCTGAAGTTTGTTTCATCCCGGAGACCGAGGACCTGCACCAGAGCCTTCAGTGAGACAACCTGAGGGACCTTCCCGGTCATCCTGTCCCGACAAACGGTAGGTCCACCTGCCCCATCCTCTCTGTTTGTCTGTTCCCTTCTCACCCTTCAAGTGCCACTCAAATGCTACCTCTTTAGAGAGGCCTTCCCTGGCCACCCCTTCCATCACTCAGTGACATCCCTTCAGGCCACTGAACACAGTCTGTAATCATTTGTCTGTTTACTTGTTATAATCTCTTCCTTCCTCTCGAATAAGGTCTGCAAGGGTGGGAATCCCACTAGACTTATGCCCAACAGCAAGGATGTTGCCTGGCTAATCACTGAGTATTTGTTGAATCTAGTGCCGCTTAGGTCTGCTACCTAGCACGGAATACAGCTTTCTGGCTCTCTTCTGAGTATGGTCCAGGACTGTGAAACACCCTCTCCTTGCCTCCTCTTACCTTCTGGGTATGATTCTGGACAATTTATTATTATAGCCTAATTACATTAGAATTGGCAGTCACATTAGTGTTATTTCACATTGAGTTTAGAACAAAATGATAAAATATGTCTCTCATTTGGGGGCCCATTTTGTTAGTAACTACCTCATTCTATATTTCTGCTGCTAGGGCCATAGTCTGCTCCCCACCACCGCCCACCCCCCTCCTCCAACCTAAAAATTTTAATCTGAAGTTCTTGGGGAGGAAATATAGGGGAGTGGTTTAAAACTTGAACTTAAGAGTCAGGATTTTGAGTTCAGGCACTTCCGTCTGCTGGATGTTTGACCTTGGAAAAGTGGACAAGCCTTTCTGAGGCTCAGCTGTTTGTCACGATCCACAGGGACAACAAGACCTCCCTTACAGGACTGTCCAGAAGCTGGAGTGTGGGAATGTAGGTGAAGCCTTCGTGGGGGGCCTCAAACTGGGGGGGTAAGTGACCGTTTCATGACTGTATTCATCCAGATAGAAACTGGCACACCTATTCATCCCGCCTCTTAAACTGGGGTTAGACTGAATGAGTTCTTTTCCCCTGATCTCGAATTCCCTCTGACTTCCTCAACATTTTATCATCCACAAGAGGCATCCTGGTTAATCTGCTGGCCATGTGACAGACTGCAAATAGCTGGAATGCCAAGAGTAATTCATTCCGACATGTTCAAATGCTAGTTAGTGGCCAAAGAAGTCCATTCCTTCTCCAAAAAAAATGTGTGTTGACTCTTACAAGATTTACTAAAATGTCAATGACTTTGAGAGGGCGAAATCTTGACACATTCTCTCTGCATTAAGAGTTAAACACTGATCACAGATATTGTGCCTTTGGAGTCTAATGGGCTTCTGAACAGCAATGAGAAACTTGGATTTTGTAGCCAATCGTGTTTCTCAGAACTTGAGGTTTCCCAGGTGACTGACTGGCTAGGAAACCACAGGTATGCTAACTGCAGTTTCCGGGGGAATGCCCTCCCCAGCCCTTCCTGTGCCCTGTCATCTCCAGGCCATTCTTTGCACTGAGAGGTCCTCTCTCGAGTGAGAAAGGAGCTCAGTAATTGATTCGAATATCAAAGAGATGATGTGCATTTCCACACTCCCGGCACTCACTAATGACAGTAATAACTCTCACGTCTTCCCGGTGAGATCTAATGCTCTCAGATGCTTAATGACCCGACAGCAAACCTGACTCCACGTGTAACAGCAAGCGAGGCTGTTGGTTATTTTAAATTAAGAAATGCACAATTGTTACTTAGACTTTTTTTCCTTGAAATGAAATCACTAGCTTTGATCTGGATTGGAAGTCAATTCAGCCCCCTGGGACAGCCCATTATAGCAGAAGGAGCACCGACTAGGAGTGGATTTTTATTGCCAGGTTTGCCACTGCGTTGTCATGTGGCCTTGGGGACACACTCTCCGTTAGTCAATGAGAGGGGTGGAGTGGCAGTTGAAGGAGTGCCTGTCCCAACCCTGAAAGAGACATCATTACAGATTTTGGAAGAGTGATAGCAAACCCATGTATGGCCCGCCATACAGTCACATATTCTACAGGAACCCCTGTCTGTGGCTACCAAAACAGGTCAGCTCCATAGCTCTGAGGAGGCTGAGAACTGGAAACTAATTACCTTGTATGTGAATAATTATGCTTCATTCAAGTTTAATTTTATAAAAGCTATTAAAAACCATTGCATACGTACTATATACTAGGCACTGCGCTAGTGAAACAATTCTAGTCATTACACACTATTCTCAGTCTTGCTGTTCATGACCCCTCTTTGACAAGCAGGGAAGGTGAGGCTTGGGGGTGCTAAGCCCACGCTCACACAGCTAGGAGGGAGCCTCACGGTGCCTGTTCCAGCCCCAGCTCTAGCACCAGGACCCACACTTTGAAAGGCTGCCCGCAACCTGCCTCCATTTACTGAGCAAGAACAAATATTAGGGTAACACGACTAAGGCTTAGGGTTCCAGGGGAAGAGTAAATTATTAAAAAAATAATTGAGGGAGTACCTTATTTGTGTTGAAAGACATTTTTGGATAAGGTGAATATATCCATTTAAAATGAATGTAAATGGTTTCTGTTTGATATTAATTAAACATTTAAAACTTTTTTTTTTTTTCAGATTTTTGTTTTTAAAGAAAGAGGAAAGGAAAGAGAAAGGGAGAGAAACATCAATGTGTTGTTGCCTCTCACGCGCCCCCTACTGGGGACCTGACCCGCAACCCAGACACGTGCTCTGACTGGGAATCCAACTGGCGACCCTTTGGTTTGCAGGCCTCCGCTCAGTCCACTGAGCTACACCAGCCAGGAACTTTTTTTTTTTGTCTAGCCAGGACATAAATCATCAGCTAATACCTATTTTGTAAGTAATTTGGTTAGTACGTATTTTGCATTTTTTCACAACCCATTTCGGGATCCTCTCAGTTTAAAGAATAACATAGGAAGCCTGAAGGAGTATTGAAAGCACTGTGGAGAGAGGCCCAGGGTTCAGTCTGGTAAGCAGAGGGCATGTTTTGAGAGTGATTTGTGAATCTTAACCAATAATGACCACTATGTACTGAGCACCTATATGTTTTTTGGTCACATGACCCAGGGAATCGTATGGAGCTGAACCCCTACTGAACAGATGAGGTTCAGTAAGATGGAGTGATTTGCCCAAGGCCACCCAGTCACTGACTCACAGGGCTGGGACACAGGTGACTGGGACTGTCTGACTTCAGCGTGGCCCCCTCAAAACTTCTCATTGGATCAGCAACTACCATAGAGAACACAGGGCCCACTGAGATGCCATTGTTTCTTTGGAGTTTCCTGTCCTCGGCTTAAAGCTATGGGATTGAGTGTTCCCTATTTAATGGAAAAATAGTGATTATCATTGGCTCAATTATTTGATTTCTACCTTAAGGTCTGTAGGCAAACGTCTTCTCCAGGAAGACGCGTCAAGACTGTTCTCTGGCCTCACGTTTTCTCACTCAGGAGGCAGCGCAGGCATGAGGCAGAGCAGTCAGCACAGCACCTGGGGACTGACACCCCACTCGGCAGCTGCGTGATCACAGATGCTCACCCTGTCTGAGCCTTGACTCCCTCATCTGCAGGACGAAGGCGATGATGATTCCACTAGTTGCCTTATGAAGCTGTTTCTGTGGTTCCCCGCACAGGTCGGGGCTGCTCTCTCACAATACGGTCGTGCATGTAGGAGGAGAAAAGCTTTCAGATGTGGCCTGATTTTTAGAGATGTAGAAAAAAAATCATTTGACTCACTTCTTTGCTGTTGTTGTTTTGATTAATGGTCCCTGTTAAAAGCATGACTTCATCTCAATCTGCAGACAGCCTTTTGGAATATTTGGTTCTTCATCGCAGTTTGAAGAACAGAGTAGAATAGTTTTACTCTCTACTGCAGCTCACCAAGTTGCCAGACTCTGAAAATAATTATTCTGCTTTTACTTCAAATCCTTTAGGGGATGGGTGGTCCATTTGAGACATGCCTATGACTGGTGTTGAGAATATTGGTCATTTCTGTTTTTGATATATGTTAATTTTATCATGCAGCAAACAGAAAAGGAGGGAAAAAAATGCTTGTACACACTACCCCTGCTTTTCCAATGGGCTCTAAGTAAAAGCTTACCCTAGGACTCAGGATGTCTCCTTAAAGGATCAGATTAGGAAGACAGAGGTGGTAATGATAATAGTACTATTTATAATATTCATTGACTTCTTCCTGTATTACAAGACTTTGCCTAAAGTCCTTGTGTACCATCCCAGCTGGCACTCGCTGTGGTCCTCAGAGGTATGTCCCAGCATGAGCTCCATTCAGCCCAAGTGACAGACCGCTCAGTCTCACTGTCCCTGAGGCCTTGGCTCCAACCCACTGTCAGGAACATTTCTGTTCATACATGTGGGGGAGTTGCATCTGAGCGACAGGGAATAAACCTGGGTCTTGTAGCAAAGCAAACCGTGAGAATGGTAAAGCCACAAGGAAAAGGACTTGTTCTCAAAGGGACAATCACAGTACATAGGGTGTGCTCATCTTTACTCAGAGTCACAGCAAGGTAAGTAAAAACCTGTCAGAAACATCCAAGAATGATAGATGGTATGTACTTCATTTTGATGTAAAGCAAATTGTTTACAGGGTGCAGCTATCTCTGCTAACAATAGTGTTTATCAAGATTATTTATTACAAGGCATTAAAATAAATCTGTTTCTCAATTACTCTCTAATGGAATGTACCAATTACCTTTTGAATGGTGACATATGGCTGTAATCTATTCCAGGGGGGATAAATCTTGTTTACACAAGGTTTCAAGGGCTCCCTCCTGAACCACATTAATTACTGATATAAACAGAGATAGAAGATTATCATCACATTTATAGATAAATCCCGAACCTCGCTGCAGTATTGTTCTCTGGGTCCGATGACATCAATCATCAGGTAATTTCCAACAGTTAGGGTGCGAATTTGTTGTAACAGGGAAGCTTCTGCAAGCCGGCTGACATCGGAGCCCATTTG
This sequence comes from Trachops cirrhosus, assembly GCA_028533065.1. Classification (NCBI taxonomy): domain Eukaryota; kingdom Metazoa; phylum Chordata; class Mammalia; order Chiroptera; family Phyllostomidae; genus Trachops; species Trachops cirrhosus. The sequence continues at coordinate 14,155,304 of CM052546.1, forward strand.
TCAAGGTGGCTGAATCCCGGGGTAACCAAGGGAAGAGTCACAGTTTACTGTGCACATTGTAGTTAAAAAATAATGCTCTTAAGCAACGGGTGGGCTACCTGTTGGCTAGCCAATGAGTAACTATGACAGGACATTGTCAAGCGCTGTGTCATAGGGCCTTACTGGAGTCCATTCACTGAATACTAGTAGGCTGCCACTTCCTGCAAAACACTGGCCCTGAGTGGGCTATGATTTTAGTAAGGAATTGGGAGGGGAGACGGAAAGAGAGGACAGCACTATGTTTCTGAACACAGGAAAATCTATCGACCTTGGCATTGAGACCACTTTCTTCCCCATTCTATGCTACCAAGCCACCGTGGGTTTCAGAGAAGACTGTGGTGTTTGCCATGAAGTAGTCTTCCTTCTTTCTGTTTTGCTCTTTAAAAACTTTGCCAAGCTTTGATTTACTCAAGTGCTACATGAGGTTAATAGTAGTACTGACCTCATAGGATTGGGGGAAGATTAAATAAGATACTGAATGTAAGACCGTACCTGGCACATTTTGAAAGTTCCAAGATGTTGGCTACATTATCAGTGATGAGTCAAGAAATGTAATTTTCATGAGATAAAGAGAAAGCTTTTAAGTGTTCTTTTCTCCTCAAACTACTTTTTTATATTTTACATTGAAAGGAAGCTTCTGTAAAAGATGGAAGGTAATTTACCAAGAGAAATACATTGATTACCTTCCCTGTTTGCCAGTGTGATGGATAATTTATACAAAAAATATAATAGTTATATTATTCTGTTTATATATACAGAAACTGGGAGGGGGGAAAAGGATTTATATCTTATGCAACTGACAAGTCAGTAGCAGAGATAAGATTCACTCCTGGATATAACTCTATAGTTTGTTTTCTTTGCAATGTGATTCAGAGTTGATTTTCTAGCACGCACCTCTAAATATTAACATTAGGACCTTGTTTGGTCAACTTCTGTTGAGAATTTAGTAACCTTTTGAAGCTCTGTATGAACTTGGGTGTTATTGGATTGTGTTTTAAAGAATCACTTAGAAAATACTCTCGATTTACATATATTATCACATCTGCCCTCACCTGTATTAATAAAGTATTGAATACTGATTGTGTCGTGTGCAGAGATTTACTGAAGGGCAGCTCTGTCGTAGGCATTGCAGTCAGTGCTGGGAGTGTAAGAAGGTGTGTTTAAGGCATTGGATGACCATCCCTGTTCTGCCTAGGAGGATACTGACGCAGAGAGAGAAGACAGGGAACATGGACATGTTTATGAACTTAGGTAGTAGAAAAAGTGGGATTCTAGCCTCAAAGGTCTGGTTTTAAAGTTGGAACCCTAGGTGCTGTACAGCCGGGCTTGGAGAAGTACAAGGTAAAGCCTCCCTCCCTCTCATTTTCCTCTCTCTGTCTCACTGTCCTTTCTCTCTGTCCCCTTCCTCTCCTCTGTCTCTACCACTTCTCTTTCCTTCTGTTTTCTATTGCTTTCCCTCCCGTGTCTTTATATCTTGTCTCTCTCCCCCAGTCTTCCTTTTTTCTCGCCTCTCTCTCTGTCCCCCAATCTGTTTCCTTCTCTCCCTGTCTCCATCTTTTCTCTCCTTTGTTCCTATCCTTTCTGTCTGATTTCTCTCACTCTCTACAGACTGTCCTTTCTCTCTTCCTTCCTTCTTCACTCTCCTCTTTATCTCTGATTTCTTTTGCTCTTCTTTCTAGTCTCTCCCTCTGCCATTCTGTCTCCCTCCTCTCTCTACTTTCTTTCCTTTCCCTCTCCCCCTTCCTCATTCTGCCTGTCCTTTCTCTTCCTCTCCCTCCTGTCTGATTTTTTACTCTCTTCTCTCTTTCCCTCCAACCACTCCTTCTCATTTCTCTTTCTCCCTCTATTATTGTCTCCTTCCTGTCTCATTCTTTCTTTTACTTTCCCTTTGTTTTCTATCTCTCTGTCCTTTCTGTCTCTAATGTCTTTTAAGACTTTTTTTAGAGAGGGGAGGGAGAAAGTGAGGGAAACATCATTGCGTGGTTGTCTCTCGTGTGGCCCCCCACTGATGGACCTGGCCCACAACCCAGGCATGTGCCCTGACTAGGAATCGAACTAGTGAACCCTTTGGTTTGCAGGCTGGTGCTTAATCCACTAAGCCACACCAGCCACGGCTGTCTCTAATTTCTTTTTACTCTCTTCTCTCTTTCCCTTCAATTCCCCACACCCGTCTCCTTCCCCTCTTTTTTCCTCTCTCCCTCCTTCCTATCTTTTCTTTCTCCCTCTGCTTTCTCTCCTCACTTTCCCTGTCTCCTCCCATTTCCTTCCCTCTCCCTCCACTCCTGCCTTGCTTCTCTTTCTCCCCATGCTCTCTCTCTTCACTCCTTACACTCTCTTCTCCCTCTGTCCTTTCTCCCCCAGTACCCTCAGAATAGGAACTCAGGCATTTGCAATGACTTTGGCTGCAGCATTAACACAGCTGCTTCCTCTTACCATACCAGGAAGGTCTTTTTTCTCTGGACAGGACTGTGGAGAAAAGACACAACCTGGAACCTTCCACTTCACAGATCAATAAAGGACCTTTGTGATACAACAATCATCCACTTCTCCTTATTAACGCCTAAGAGGACTGGGAACAAGTTTTATGGGGAACTAATAAATGTTCCTTTGACTGCCCTTTGTCTTCTGTGCCTACCGCCTATAATAAAGGGCCTCCTTATTACTGTTTGTATCTTAACATCTTCTCGTGAAGAAAGCACCATCCGCCACTGACTGTGCATTTGGGTACTGCCCTCTGCAGTGCTCTGTGCTCACTTATACTTAATTATTAACGGGACTACAACGTGCTAGACGCTGCTAATCTTAGACTGAATCCTGCCCTCCTACAGGACAGTCCCTGATGATTAATTCTGTGTGTCAACCAAGTTAGGCCATGGCACCCAAATATGTGGTCAGACTGACTTCATTTTCCTATAAAGGTATTAATTAAATGAGCTTACCATACCAGTAGACTGTAAGTAAAGTAGGTGACCCATCTAACATGGGTGGACGTCATCCAATCAGGCAAAAGCCTTAGCAGAAAAAGACGAATCTCTCTGGAAGAGCAGATTCTGCCAAAGGCGGCCTTTAGACTCGAATGGCCGCATCTCCACGGGTTCCCTGCTTGTCCGGCAGGTTTGCATTTGCCATAGCTCCACAACTGTGTGAACCAAACCTAAAAATAAATCTCTCTCTGCATCTACATTCTATTCTATGTCTCTGAAAAACCCAACTCATACACAGTCTAATGAAAAGATACACACTACTCAAAACCACCCATGAGAAATCACAACAGTAAATGCTACTAAGAAGAAAGACATGGGGTTCCAAAGTCTGAATCGGAGATTTGCCCTAATTGGGGGAGTCACACAAGGCTTCCCTAAAAGAATGGCTGCTAAGCTGTGATGTCAAGGATAGGAAGAGGTAGAAAAGAATGTCACAAGCAGAGGAAATAGTCTGTGAAAAGACTTGCCGCCTTTTAATCTTTATAGCACTTGGAGAGAACTATTATCCTTATTTTGTAGATGAGAAAACCAGAGCGCACTTAGGTGAAGCGCCTTGTCCAAAGCCACGGAGCCACAATGCGTCTGGGTTGGGGGACTGACACTGGACTCCACGCCTGTGCCAGTGGCCAGCAAGCTACAGTGCCCCCTTCAGATTCGGGAGAAGTAGGCAAACGCTCACCCTAGACCATTTGCTGACTCATGTGCTACTACTGGACTCAGATTGGAAGGTTCTTTTCAATTCACCCACTTATTCCTCACGTTGACCAAGACACAAATGCACTCGGATGAAGGTCGGGACTTCAGAGATGAACGTGACACAGACTCTAGAAGAGCTCAGGCTAAGGAAGGGGACACACGTGGCTGTACAACCTGCACAGACAGAAACCGCCTTTGCAGGGGAATGGGGAAGGCGCCGCAGCGAAAGTGCCTTTGAGCGCCTGCACTTTGAAAGATGTTTCACCTGTGCGTGAGATCTGTCTTCATCAGGCGTGGCAAGACCAAGAGGCACGAAAGTGATGGTCATGAGTGAGGATTTTGTTGCACTCAGTTCCTCAGAAACATGAGGTGTGACATGCCACACCGGGAGGCCACACGGGGATGCACGAGGGTGGGCCAGGAGGCGGAAGGAGTGAGGGGGAAACAGACAAGAGCCTTCGCTGGGTTTCCACAGGAAGGAATGAGCAAGGCACCTGCTAGCATGACGAATTCCAGCAGGCTCTGGGCGGCAGGGCCTGCCTCCCATTGTCTCTCTGGTGGGCTGTGGGGTGATTAGAACAGGGAAACAGCGATCCGGAATGTGAGGGCCTGACAGAGGAGGTGTGCAGGGGGTGCAGGGACTCAGGACCGGTCTGTGTGCAAACAACAGGTGTGCTTGCAAGCAGGTGAGCCGGGTGCTAACCCTCGGAGATGGCTAACCCTGGGCGAGATGGTCCCTCCCGGCCAGGCTCCCCAACATCCACGCATCAGGACACAGAACAGTGCAGACAGGGTTAATGGCGATGCAGAGGGATATGTTCAGAAGAGGCAGGCCAAGTCACTGGGGGGAGGGCCACCTCGTGTACACAGTCACTGAGGCACAACAGACCTGGGGGTCTGGGGGCATGACAAAGCTCCATGTAGCTGGAGAACAGCACCCGTGAGATGGGACAGAAGTTGGAACGGAGCACAGGGCCTGGGTGAGGGACCTGGATTTTGTCTCCAAGCGAAGAGGCTGCATGACCGGCTGCACGGGCGATCAGAGTGTGTGTCTTTGAGGCACCCCACACTCAGCGACCCGCTGAAAACCAGCCCCGCTTTCCCAAGCACTGCCGTAGGTGGACCCCCCTTTGAACTATTTGCTCTCCACCTGATGCCGAGGTAAAATGCTTCAGATGTTTTCCTTTTAAAAAATATTTCATGTATTAATTTTATGCATGAGGAAAAATCATATTATTAAATCTCACTACCTAATTAGCCAAACCACAAAAACGTTTTCAGAAACAAAGATGATTCATGTTGTTTCCTAATTAAACCTTGCAAGGTTTAATTACGAAGCATGATTTGGAGAAATCTAGTTTCGGGGGAACTGGCGCTCGGCGTCCTGAGTGTGCACACACAGGGCCTCCCTGCTCCTCCTCCTGCTGAGAGGCTGGAGGGAGCAGACACGTGAACAACGGGAGCAGCCCTTTGCAGGGGGCGGGGGGTGCTTCCCTCATGCGTGGCGCAGAGACAATAGGGAGCTGGTTAATGGTAAGGAGCAGCCTTTTAAGAAAACAACTAGCATCCGACCACCTCAGAGTACAAGATGCAGAGAACACACTGGCGGGCCGGCCACGCAGGAAAATGAAAGTAACAGTGGAATGTGGATGGCGTGTTCACTCTATGTCCAGCACCTCACACTGACACAGCAACCATTCCTCACAACCTCTCCGTGGAACAGGTATTATCCCCACTTTTCAAGAGGGGAAACAGAGGCACAGAGGTGCGGCAGAGCTAAGGCAGCCTGTCTGACTCCACAGCCCTCCCTCCATCACATTCAAGGTCCCTCTGGGACCCACTAAGAAGCCAGTGAGCCCTGGAGCAGAACACCTGCATTTGGATCCTGGCTATGAGGTTTTAAGTTCCAGTTCCTCATGCATTAAAAGCAGATACTAAGGCCCTGAAAGGCAGTCGTGAGGTTTGAATAACAATGCATGTAAGCCCGACACAGGTAAGCACACCAAAGACGGCCTTTGTTGCAAATACGTCTGCCACCAGTGCTGCCATCGTCCACCTCGGACGAGTGGGTCCCAGCAGACCTTTACGTCAGGGCACGCAGGAGCACTGTGGGGTCACTCGGAGGCCAATCAGAATGACAGGGAATGAAAGCGTTAAGGCAATGTTGCAATTTTTTTTCCAGTAAAAAAAGGACAGTATATTGCAGAAATTGTTTACAACATTGTTTTCTTCTACACAGGGTTGTCAGTGCCCTGCTTAAAACCATGCATTGGCTTCCTAAATGCACTTTAGAATTAGTTTTATAATCCTGACGTGGCTACCCATGAGGCCTTGTAGCAATTGGCCGACCTCCTCTTGTACGACTCTTTGCTAAAGACATCTTGGCACATGGCTCCCCCCTTCTGTGTCTCAGACAAGGACTCAATCCTGACCAGGCTCTGTGCTGAGCACTGACACATAACTGTCTCACTCAATCCTCACAACAGCCTTGGAGGTGGACGCTAGGGTTATCTATCCTTACAGTGGAGGTCCTGATGGGTTAAACTGGCGTCACACACCGAGTTCATAAGTGCCAGAGCTGTGATTCAAACCTCGTACTCTTGGACCATAGTCCAAACACAGAGCTACAGCGTCCCCCAAGTTTGACCTCGCCTGGCTCCCGTAGCTACTCCCAGTGCCTGCTTGCTGAGTGAGGCCAGACTGATGATGATGATGGCCCAGCACGGATTAGCCCCTCAGGTGCAGGGAGAGCCAGCTTGATGAGCAAACCGACTTTTGTTCCCAAAAGAGACAATCTGCAAATCCTAAATGTGCGAGGGTGACAAGTCCACCTGTCTTTGCAGCTGTGCCCTGCAAAATCCTCATGGCGTTTCGAGTGCAACCCCACCAACCACATTGCCCTTTGCTGACGCGCTTCTATCAGCCTTAAAGGCTGTAATCTTCTGTCCTTTCCACTGACTCTCAAGTCAGTCAATTTATTAACTGTTGCACTGAATTTAATCTCCATTATTCATCTTATCTAGTCCCTACCTTCCCATCCCAATGATTAATTCTTAATTTTAAGTCCCAGACAAGTGACAGGCGATACGATGACTGACCAGGCACATTACACGTCAGAATGGAACGCGCTTTCCTGAAGCGTCACTACCGTGCAGATTCAGTGGCTGTGCAGCAAATGCCAGCTGTCACAGCCCAGAGGGCCCTTCCCTGGGCCTGTGGACAGCGGCCTGTGAGAAACGCCATCTCTCTCTCGAGTCAGCAGTAGAACAGCACAGACGGCCCCAAACGTTCATGGGTGGATCTGTAGTTCTCACAAGCCTGACACCAAGGAGCTGCGATGACTTTAAACAAGTGGTGAAGGGAAAAAGGATTTACTGAAAGAATGCATACTCTTCAAATATTTGTGATCTGAATAGTTTGTTCTGAAAAATAAGCATGTGCTTTAAGCAAACATCCGGAAGCTCTACTTGATATCATCGATACAAACAGGTGTGACAATCCCTTAAGTCAGTCTCGCTAGATTTATACATGCAGTCGATTCGCATGATTATGGTAGTTACGTTCTATAAAGTCACCGTGGACACTGAACTAGCAAACACTGAGCTACCGCTCCCAGGGGAAGGGCAGGCCCGGTTCCTGAAAGCCTCTGGCCATACCACTTTCGTCAGTGGATCAATGCCTCCCCTTGTTCTGTGTTTACAGACGCCGCATTTAACAGGCCATTGATTCATGAACAGGGACCTCGAGGACGGGACGGTAACTCCCGTCCGATAAAGCTTCCCCAACACACGTATTTTCTCCGCAAGGCACATGACGGCCTTCTTACGCTTAGGAACACCAAACAGCACTCTGGCACTAGGCTTGGGGGCTGTTTTAAAGAGCAAAATCACTAAAAAATAAAAGAAAAATGTGGTGGTAGACCAACCACAGAAAGGACGCTGGTTTACAGCATGACTGAAACAGTGAGGCGGAGAGTCACCTTGTTCCCCATCAGCCTTGTTCAACACGAGCACTGAGTGGCTTGAACTTTTCGCCACTCTGCCCACGTCCACAAGTGACCGTGAAAACAGCAGCAAGCACTGAGTCTCGGGTCACAGATCCATGTTAGCGGGTAGGCGTGTTCGTAAATGCAGGAATCTGTGAAGGATGAGAAACGACTGCACGTGTTCATCCCAAGCTTTCAGTTGGAGGGCCCTCTCATCTGTGCCGGAGTGCGCAGGTGGGTACCTGGAGCGCTGGCTGGACAGGACTGTGGACCATGCCCTGCCCCTTGGCGTGGTACAACTAGTCAGCTCCGTGAGCCGCTGTCAGATTGGTAGACCAGTCAGGATTGAGCTGCCAGGAGGCAGGGTCAGGTGTGATACACACCCCCCTATTTCGTTGAGAAAATCCTAGAACTTGATTAAGGTAGGCAGTTGGAAGTAGGCATTCTGGGGAGTATCTCCTAGCTCACAACGGTTCCCTATAACTGCCTGGTCACGCTGAACTACAGTGGAGCCTGCATTCACAGACTCATTCAGTCAACATTTACTGAGTATGTGGGGCCACGTCCAGGTGATGGGAATTTAGAGATAAACACGCTCCTCATGAAACTCTCATTCAAGTCTGGGGAACGATCATAAATAGGTAAGCTAGTTACCTACTATTTTAAGGAGGACAAAGGAAATGGTAAGGGGACAGAGAGCACCTGAGCGGAAAATGACGCTGTCTTGGAGAAAGGGTGGGGAATACGTCTCCTACGAAGTCCGTGAAAGGGCACGGCAGCCCAAGGGGAGGAGAGCGAAGGGCTTGGTGGGCACCGCGGAGACGGGCTCATTCTGCCAGGTGAACCGCGGGGCAGGGGGGCAGCTGGGGCAGAGCCCAGACCGTGGCTCTGGTGCTTCCTAAGAAACCGGGTGCTGCTCCTTGGGTTCTGTGAGAAACCTACCGGCCTTATACTTCATACACACGCACAGTGTTTTGCTGTGTATAATGCACACTTTGCCCAAATTTTTGAGGGAAAAATAAACATGAGCATTATACATGGGTAGTACTAATTCCATACTTATATCAATGTTTTTAATTATTTACTTACGCTTATGTGTTAAAAGTGTAACTAGAATTGTTTCATAATTTTTCTTCTACCATATGTTAAAAAATAAGTGCTAAAATTCCTTTATAATACAAAAATCAAGTATCTAAATATAAATAAGTAAAAAATTGAATTAAAAAAATAAAAGCAAAAGACTTTTTTTTTCTTGAAAGTTTGGGCCAAAAACATGGGTGTGCATTATACACAGCAAAATATGGTATGTACATATAATTTTCAATTTTTAAAAAACTTTCTTTAACCTGGATCTGTGTAGTCTCTAATAATTGCATCCAATGCTTTCTATTTAATTGCAAAGTTGCTTGAAATAGGTAAGTGGGGGTATTATTTTGCCTGGAAAAAATAACCTTAATGTATCTGATACGAGTTGCTAAAATAATGGCTATCTTATCTAACTCCCATAACCCTCTTGCATACCAGCAGCTCATTTTAAATATTTCTTAAAGATCTGTGGAGCCTGTGGCGTTACCCTCTCCAGCAACAACCAACCAGATTATTAAGCTATCACACCTCTGCAGAGATTTATATTTACGATGTATTTCACTTTGGGGAGTTTCAAGAAAGTCATTAAAATATAAAACCTGATTTTAAAAAAATGCATGTACTGGATTAAAGCTAAAATAGCACCTCCCAGGGATCTCTCTCTAAGTAAAGCCAAGTCAGGGCCTGGGGACAACCTTTGCCTGAAATCACAGCAAGAAGCAAAGTACAGCAATTACCACTCCTAACAGGGAGGGTCATCCTCTGGCAAAACACCACGGATTAAAAAGTACTTATGTTGATGCTCATGAAGGCGAGAGCTGCTTGCATCAGAAAGTTATCTGCCCTCTACTCCCCCAGAGACGTTTTTCCTCTCATCTCTCACTGCTCTGTGAGGGAGATATTAAAAGATACATTTGTAGGAACTTAACGTTAACTTGGCAGGAAGCCATCTCTACGGCCTCGGCTGCTTTTACGAAAGCAGGACATTCCAGAACTAAGAGTCCGATGGGACACACTCGGTGAAGCATCCCCGAATATTGCTCTGGGTCTGATATTGAAGGTCCTTTTTGAAGTGCATGGTGTAACCAAGGGATATTGCCCCCAGGCCAAAAATAAATAGTTTTCTCAGAGAGGCATAGTGGGCTTGTTTTTCTAAGGGTATTGAAATCGGCAACAGTAGCCCACCATTCATTGAGTTTTTACAGAGCATGTGTTCGCCATCAGGACTTGGTCTATATAGAACCATGCACATCTTTAGAAAATTAAAAAATATTCTTCTGGCTGTTTGTCACTACTCTTGCAGTCAGTGAGAGAGAGCTGGAGAGAAGGCTGTCCGTATCCCATGCACTTCCCATCCATCAGGCCTAGGTCACCTTCTCTAGTGCTCTGTGGACAAGACCAGTACGAAAATGGAATCCGGACTTTCGGCCAAGATGGAGGAGTAGGTAGACTCACTGTGCCTCCTCGCACAACCAAATCAAGGACAACAAAAATTTAGAAACAAAAAAGACAACCAGAACTGATAGAAAATTGAACTGTACAGAAGTCTGGCAACCAAGGAGTTAGACACATTCATCCAGTCCGGTAGGAGGGGCGGAGTCGGGCGCTGGGCAGAGAGGGGTGGCAGCAAAGGCTTGCAGGCCCAGCGCTCAAGGCCGCGGCTGACGGACCTCGGGCTGATGGACCTCGGGCGCGGGGTGGCAGTGGGCAGACCCGGTGAGGCGTGCAGGGCGGCTGGCTGACCGAGCAGTCCCACATTTGCGTGCAGACAAACCAGGGGAAGTTAGGGAGCGAAATAGACCCCGCAGCCCAGGGCCCCAGCTCGGGGAAATAAAGCCTCAAAACACCGATTGAAAACACCTGTGGAGGTTGAGGTGCTGGAACAGAGTCCCAGCCTCACAGGAGTGTTCGCTGGAGAGACCCACGGGGTCCTAGAAGGTGCACAAGCCCACCCACCCAGGAATCAGCACCAGAAGGACCCATTTGCTTGGGGGAAGTGGTGGAAGGGACTGAAATCTGAGAGCAGAGCAAACACCATTGTTCCCTCTCAGACCCTTCCCCGACAGATAGCATCACAACCCAGCGACTGGGTTGCCCCGCCCTGGTGAACACCTAAGGCTCCGCCCCTCATACGTAGGAGGTGAGACAAACCAAAAAAAAAAAAAAAAAGACCCAAACCGAAGAACAGATCGGAGCTCCAGAGCAAATACTTTTAAGCGACGAAGAGAGAGCCAGCCTGTCAGATGCACAGTTCAAAGCACTGGTGATCAGGATGCTCACAGAATTGGTTGATTTTGGTCGCAAATTAGGTGAAAAAATGCAGGCTACATTAAGTGAAATGAAGGAAAATGCACAGGGAACCAATAGTGATGGGAAGAAAACTGGGACTCAAATCAATGGAGTGGACCAGAAGGAAGAAAGAAACATCCAATCAGAAAAGAACGAAGAAACAAGAATTCAAAAAAAATGAGGAGAGGCTTAGGAACCTCCGGGACATCTTTCAACGTTCCAACGTCCGAATTATAGGGGTACCAGAAGGGGAAGAGGAAGAGCAACAAGTGGAAAAGTTATTTGAACAAATAATGAGGGAGAACCTCCCCAATCTGGCAAAGGAAATAGACTTCCAGGAAGTCCAGGAAGCTCAGAGAGTCCCAAAGAAGTTGGACCCAAGGAGGAACACACCAAGGTACATCATAATTACATTAGCCAAGATTAAAATGAAGGAGAGAATTCTAGAAGCAGCAACAGATAAAAGGCACAGTCACCTACAAAGGAGTGCCCATAAGACTGTTAGCTAATTTCTCAAAAGAGACCTTACAGGCAAGAGGGGGCTGGAAAGAAGTATTCCAAGTCATGAAAGGCAAGGACCTACATCCCAGATTGCTTTATCCAGCAAAGCTTTCATTTAGAATGGAAGGCAGATAAAGTGCTTCTCAGATAAGGTC
>CM052546.1:14167538-14206078 GCA_028533065.1 Trachops cirrhosus
GCTTTCATTTAGAATGGAAGGGCAGATCAAGTGCTTCTCTGATAAGGTCAAGTTAAAGGCGTTCATCATCACCAAGCCCTTACTGTATGAAATGTTAAAGGAACTTATCTAAGAAAAAGAAGATAAAAAACATGTGTAGTAAAATGACAGCAAACTCACCATTATTAACAACCTAACCTAAACAAAAACAAGAAGAAACTAAGCAAACAACTAGAACAGGAATGGAACCATAGAAATGGAGATCACATGGAGGGTTAGCAGCAGGGGAGTGGGAGGAGGAGAGAGGGGGAAAGGTACAAAGAATAAGTAGCATGGATGGTAGGAAGAAAATAGGGGGAGGGCAAGAATAGTAGGGGAAATGTAGAAGCTAAAGAACTTATGACACAGGGACATGAACTAAAGGGGGGAATGTGGGTGGGAGAGGGTGTTCAGGGTGGAGGGGAATGAAGGGGGGATAATAGAACAACTGTAGTAGCATAATCAATAAAATATATTAAAAAAAAACTGGACTCTCTGAAAGTCCTTTTAGATCACCTATCCGGTGGTGCCAATGACTCAGTCATGGACTTCCCACCTGCCCTAAAATTTTCTTACTATCTTTTATAATCAGCACTTTTCTTATATTTTAAAAGGCAACTCTGTTCTACTACCTTGATGGAAAAAGCAGCATTTCTTGACTCCAAGAAGATGACCAAAGAATTAATATAATGCAACAGTTTTACCCAGACACTATTACATACTGAAAAGCTCTGAATTCAAGGTCAATGTTGGTTTAAAAAGTAGAAGTAACACTGAAGTAACACCAAGCTAGCATGGACAAGACTGTGTCCTTGCCTTAACCAGGATGGTGGAGTGAAAGGGAACAGCTCTGTTGCTCTGTGGTTCCATATACTGCCTGTAATTGTCTCCGGTGACACTAGGGGCAGCATTTCTCCGCTTTGGGAAACGCGGACATAGTCCGATACCCCTTCTTCTATGTTACAGAAAAATATAGCTCAGAGAAATGAACTGCTTATTAATGACACAGCCAAACTAAGAATACTTTTTAGTCCCTTACCTAAGTGCTTTTTCAAGTATGTGACAATTCTACTTTGGAAGAAAAGAAGATGACATTTAAAGGGTATTTTTTAGTCTCCCTGTCATGACTGTTTACCGTTATCCATCCAGTTACATCACCAGCGAGCGGCCTGTGTGATGATAATCTCGCACGGGATTCCCCTCACGTTAAGATGATCTCTACAAGAAAAGGTATGATGGCTTATAAAAGATAAACACAAGCCAATACTCATAAATATGGAACAAGTAGCCACATTTAATTGGCTGTGTTCTTTTGGATCCTCCATTTGATGGTGTTCATTTGGGTTGTGCTCTTCAGTGTGAGTTCGAGAGCCTGTTCTCTAGAATAACCGTGAAGCTTTTCCTGTTGAAGGGAAGAAGATAGGGCCTTGCTGTAAGATCTAATACAGCACTGAAGTGTGCACAGTTTGAGGACACTGAAGCACTCTCTTCCTGACAGTAATAAGTGTAATAACTGTAGAGGATGGAGTCCGAAGAAGTAATTTTATTGAAAGGAATAGGCATGAAACCAGGCAGCATGTCCTAAGACGTGGTGGTCGACACAGATTTCTAACACACTCTTAGATACTGCCCTGGCCTGCAGGTGGGAATAGATGAAAAGACCAGTGAAAAACAAGTATAAATTTTCGTATACAGATGTGATCAAAAGATGCCGTACTCAGATCTCAAAGTCTGCATTTTGTTTAAGCTGTGACTACATATATGTTTTTACATACGTATATGTGATAGAATAATATCTTGAAATAACATGATTGTGTTTTTCTGGGACACATGCTACTTCCCTCTCCCTATTCGGGCAATAGGTATCGCATTCTTTAGAAACTACTTCAAGTAAGAAATGCCACAGCAGTCCGCAGGCCATAGACTGTCAAGTTCTTGGCCTCTGGGTCTTACAAGGGCGGGGTCAGGGTATAAACAATGATTCTTAAAGTCCCGTTGAAGAGTCAAAGCAATAGTATGTTGCCAGACTGAATCAACAATCACCTGGATGAAGGAAGAAAGGGGTAAGTCACAAATGTAGAAAGTTGAGACAATGAGGAATTCCTAAAAATGAACCCAAGTGCCTATTTTATGCCTCAAAGAAGTCCCAGTGCAGGGAGGGGCAGATGTTTGAAACCTTTGGCAAGTCTGGGGAATCTTAGAACAGAGAGGACATGTACCTTCATACCTTTCCCAGGAAAGGCTGGCAAAGTGCCAAGAGTCCGAGAGGAAACGGGTACCCGAGGGGTCCAACAGACAGAGGGCATTTCAGGGCATCCCTGGACGAGGCGCAGGAAGGAGCAAAAGGTCTCCCACCACCAGGGGCAGCAGGCCGGTGACAGAGAATGGGTGGAGTGCAGGGTCTCACTGCCAGGATTAGGGGGATGCGGTGATATTCCGCCGCAACCAAAGACCGAAAGTCCAGCAGAAATAAAGGCATCCCGACAGATGTCATTACAGGTGGAAAATGACAAGGACCCAACGGCCACTACTGAGAAATGTTGTCGTGATAGCAGCACTCTCACCACAACAGACACATAACTGGACTGAGGGTGGTGGGGGTTAGGGACACCCTAAATTAGAGATTTATGTCATCTAGAAAAGTAGGTGCTTTACATAAGTGAAAAGAAGTGTCTCCTTTTACTCCAGTTTGGAAATTATACCTGCTATACATATAAATTGAGATTATGCACCCAGAGGACAGATCATACACCATACTACTGTGTCCTACACAGAAATGGAAGAAAAAAGCATCTTAAATATATCCTTGAAGTGACTTCTACTTTAGAATTTCTGACAAAATTAATGATTGCACCAGGTTGATTGGAGTATTTTAGTAAATGTGTCTGAACTCACTGTGAACAAAACTGAGATACTACAAGATAATGGTGGAGGGCACAATCTAAGCGACATCAGTAGGAGAGAACTGTCAAAGATACAAAATCAAATATTAGAGTAGCGTAAAGTAACAAAGGACTCCTCTACACCTGTGATCACAGAGTCACGACAAGGAAACCCATCATTTTTGAGAGGTACGCAGTGTCTAGGCAGAATCGATGCAAGCTAGTCGCACACAGCTCATTGCCAACACCCCAAATATCGAGTCGTTTGTAATTAGTACAGGCTTTATCCCTCTGACCTTCAGGAGGGAGGGACTAACAGGGCTCTCTGTTTCTGCATCAAAAGGGTAATCACGTTTAAGCTGATACAAGAGCCTTTTAAATCTTCAGATTTGTATCAGTCAGTTTAGGCTTAGTTGTGCAGCAGTAACCAGGACCCAGACTTTCAGTGGCTTACAAAAAGTTTGCTAATATCATGGCAGAAGGGAAAAGAGAAAGTGGCAGAACCAAGTAAGGGATCTCCACGTTTCTGCTCAGAAGGGGCACTTGTCACACTTCATTGGTCAAAGCCAATCACGTGATTCCTGACACAGGCAGGGCAGTCTAATCTCCTTCAGGGTAAATTGCTCTGGAGTGAGATTCTGTTACTATTCCGGACAGGGAGCCCAGCTGGCCCCTGGGGGGAGACACTATCTCCTAAAGCAGTTTGCCACGTGAACATCCTTGAGACTAGAGTTTGGAACAAAAGGCAGCCTCGTGCCTCACCCGAGAGACATTCAGAAACACAGGAGACCTGTGTGAATGGTCTCCCACTAACTAACTGAAAACCTAAATTAAAATAGTCAAATCTGACTTGACTAAACTTTGGGTATGTAATTTCCCCTTAACCAGAGCTCCTACCAAATCAGAAAGAGAAGCTACATAAAGTTAGTTTGACTCTGGAGCTTTCTGAAGAATAAAAAGCAAAACCCATATTGCTTTTTTTTATTATTATTATTTTGAGAGTTATTTTCCCAAGAGAGTTAGATTCTTTTGGCTTTAGTTTCACTAGGTTGGGTTTTGATACATTTCTTCCTGAGTTTGTTTGGAGGTGACTTAGGGAGGAAAAATATCCACCTTTTTGCTGGAGCATTAACTTGATGCTCAGGTACAATTTATGATAAAAGGGTAAAAGAGTTCATGGAGAGAAGGCTGTGGAGCTGAGAAATTAGTTGTTAAGAGAGCTGGAAATGCAGGTCTGTACTTTTAGGAGTAGAAAATTAACCCTAAACACAGTGGCATGAATGAAGCAAGTTTTGGACCAATGGTCCTTAAACACTGTTTCAAACAAACAGTTGAAGTGCTAAGTCAACATTTTATTTCTAACAGCATCCTGAAACCCCCAGCCCAGATGCATCTAGAGCGAGGGAAGGATAAGGTAACTTGAACTGATGGGTAAGTTTACCTGCTCATGCCTCGTTCATACCTAAAGCAACTAAAGAGAGTAGAATCACGTAAGTCTCGCAGACTTAAATCACGGAAGCAACTCTGACATAATCTCAACAAAAATAAGGCTGAATTGGTTCTATGGGTTTTCTGTGTATCTATCTAATTTTTTTTAAATTTTACCTTTTTTAGAAAGTAGGAAGAATCAGAAGAGATGGAATCTAATGCCTTCATAAAAAAACAACAAACCCACTATGTGCATACAGATGATGTCATTTCTTGCTTTCTTTGAAAATGTAAATGACAATGTTGGTTATTCCACATCTCCAAGTTCTCAAATTCTAGAGTGTCCTAGAAATCCTGTGACTCTTCTTTCAGGTCTTGATAAATTATGAAAACATTATTTTAAAATGAAAATGTAGGTAAGTCCCCTTTTAAGTTTTTGCAAAGGCTTCCCACTTCACCAAGGAGGATGGCCCAGCTCCTTTAAAGCACTGAGGGGGCCTTCTACCATCTAGCCTCCCTTGGGCACACCTGCTTCCCCTTCCCTACCTCTAGCCCCGCCCCCACTTAGACGATCCTGAGTAAAGAAGTGATGTGATCTAACTTTGGCTGAAATACAGAAAATATAAACAGCCAGCTGAGGAAGCAGAGAGAGTTCATGGCACAGGCGGTATGGGAGCTGTGCTCACAACGATGAGAGGTGGTCAGAAGCTGGGTGTTATTTTAAAGATAGAAGCAACAGGATTTTCTGACATATTGGATGTACAACATGAAAGAAAGTTTTTTCTTTTTCTGACAAACTGGAAGAATAAAATTGCCACTTACTGAGACAGGTAAAACTACAGGCAGTCAGGCTTGGAAAAAATCAGGAGTTCAAAGTTAGTATTTGAGACACTTATCAGACATCCAACAGGGACAGTAGTAACTACTTAGACATATAAGTTTGGAGTTCAGGGGGGAAGTCCTGAGCTAGAGGTAAATAATTAAGAGTCATAAGCATAGAGATGGCATTGAAAACCATGAGTCTGGACAAAATTAGCAAGGGATTGAGTGCAGAGAAGGTCCCTGGGTTGAGTCCTGGGTCTTCACAACGATTAGAGGGCAGGGAGGTGGGGAAAACCAGCCAAACGGCAGAGAGGAGAGGCCAGGGGAATAGCAGGGGATTCTAGAGAAAGCATCTGAAGCAGCAGAACTCTTTGAAGAATGAGGGAGTGATCTACAAGGTCAAACGCTGCTGTAAGGAAAGGACAAAAGGAAACTGAGCATTGGACAGGACAATGTGGATGCGAGGGGTGGATCCAGGTTTTGTGGGGTCCAAAGTTGACATAATTTGGGGACTGTCTTTCAGAGAGAGATTCTAGTTTGGGTATAGGGCCCTGAAAGGCTTGTGCCAGTGAAGATCTCTGACGTACAAGCTTTATTAATTTGAAGGTGGCTGCGCCTCTGGTGACGGTCGCTGACGAACTATGGAACGCGTTCTCGGGAGTGGTGGAGAAAGCCCACTGGAGTGGATCAGGAAAAAGTGAGAAAGGGGGAAGTGAAGGCAGGGGGCAGAGACAACCTTTTCAAGGAGTTTCCCAGGAGTTTCTCCTGGGTGATGGCCAGGAGAAATGTGGAGGTTAAGGGAAGGTTGTTCCTTTTTCTTTTCTTTTTTTGTTGTTGTTGGGAGATGAGAATATATATGACTACTGATTGGAATGATCTGGAAGGAACAGTTGAAGATACAGGTGAGAGGACAGTGGTCAATTGTTGGAGTAATGCCCTTGAACAGGTGCAAGGGAACAGGGTCCACTGCAGGGGCGGGGGATGCTCCAGAGAGAAGCAGGGACATTTATCCTGGGAACTGCAGGCAGGCGGAGGGTAAACACACAGGCAAAGGTCATGATGGGAACATGCAGAGGTTCTCTTTCGATTGTCACTTCCCCCCATGAAAAGGAAACAGAGCCATGAGAAGAGAGAAGGGCACGGCCAGGGCGGCACCGAAGGTCTGAAGAGAAAGGAGACGTGGGAAGTGACTCCTAGGGGATGATGACAGGGAACGCACCAGAGGCTCGGAGGAGGATTTCGGCACTGTCTTACAACCCACTTGAGTTTAGGGCCCATGACCTGAGAGAGACTGGTTAACGTGACTGTATATATATTTTTTGTGGCCATTATGTGCTGCCTTGGAGAAGAAAGAAGTAGAAAATTAAATGAGACAAGGATGGGGTTCAGTCAGGCACACCTGAGGGGGTAGGGGGACAATGGTCAAGTCCACCCTCCACATTCCATCCAATTGGACTCACTCCTTCATTGTCTCTCTTCACTCTGGATCTTCCTCTGTTCCCCCAGTGAACACTGTTCATTTCACTAATTACTGCTTGTCTTAAATACCACTTCCTTCGGGAAGTCTTCACTGACACACAGGCTAGACTCCAATAGGCTTCTTGTCCACTCTGACTGCCCTCTGCCACAGCAGACAGCCCTTAGTCATGATTTATTCAATCTGTGCCTTTCATGCGTGACCTGGAGTCCCCAAGGCTAGACACACGTCTGTCTCATCTACCCGTCTTGCCTCTGTGACTGGCAGAACAAGGTCACACATGGAGAAGCTAACATGACATGTATCCAGTGCCAACACTAATCATTAGAACTAATCTTTGCTTCTTGGGCTCCAGGAAGCTAAGGCCCAGGACCCACAGTAGCAGCCAGTCTGTGAAGCCGGCAAGAACAGCCAAGAAGCCCTGGCTGGTATGGCTCAGTGGATTGAGTGCCGGCCTGTGAATCAAAGGGTCGCCGGTTTGATTCCCAGTCAGGGCACATACTTGGGTGGTGGACTAGGTCCCCAGTAGATGGTGTGCAAGAGGCAACTACACATTGATGTTTCTTTCCTTCTCTTTCTCCTTCCCTTCCCCTGTCCCTAAAAATAAATAAAACCTTAACAAAAAAGAGAGAGAGAGAACATCCAAACCAGTAGCCAGTTGCTTTTCTAGAAGTTTCAAAGACAAATGTGTATATAGTTCCAATCAAGTAAATCTTAAATTTCAATTAAGCAAACATTTATTGAGCATTCATGAGGTGCTAGGACCTATTCTATGTGTTTTCATGATTATTATCTCATTTAATTCTGAAAACAAATATCTTTACACATGTTAAGGCTATGGGGACTTAATCTGCAAAGAAACTCTCAGGTAAGTAGGAGCAGCACACCCACTGCCTGATTCACGTTAAGAAATTTAATAGTTATTTTGCTGCAGAATAATTTGGCTGCCCAGATATGTGCATACAGATGGCCTTTGTCCCTTCTTTTAACTCATTGACTATGAAACCTTACAGTGCATTAGAATTATTGAACAGGGTTGAACCTTAAAAACCCTGCAATAGAGGAACAGTTTCAGAGATTGCCAAAGGTAATTTTTTTTATCATAATTTGTTCTCTTGATCCTGCTGACTTGGAAACCTCGTTCTCTTATAATTTGCTATCCCTTACATATAATGACTCAGTAAGTATGTGTTGAATGAAAAAATAAATATCTCAATTAGAGTAGTCTGCTTTCTATCATAGACACTCAATAAAACTATTACTAGGAACTTACTATGTGCCATGAACTTGAAAATACAAAGGTGGAAGGCAGTCTCCTGGGGACACAGGGGCGAGCAGGTAAATTATAAGATGACAGCGCAGGCTACAAACAAAGGTACAGACACTGAGACGCTGGGAGAAGTCCAGGAACGGTCCCAATAAAGAGAATCACAGGGTGTGACTGCAGGTATGCCAGGTGAGGGAATAACAGGTTCCAAAGCATAGGGTTAAAGACAAAAACAATCAGTCATTACAATTGCTCTAGGAATTGGCCAAATTCATTGAAAGAATTAAACCTGGGCTTCCTTATGTTCTTTCTGAGCTTAAAGATGCCTTCGCCCAGGAGAATCAGCCCTAATGGTGCTTGGCATTTGCAGGCAGTGGTGTAACAAGATGAAAGTTCATGACCAGAAAGCAATAACCTCATGGTCCTGAAAGAAATCTGGGACCTCATGCTTGGTTAGTGGGAAGCCCTTTTCACAACAACCTTATGCTTAGCCCATATGCACAAGGCATGCTTTGAATTAGGCAGGTGACTCTGACGTGGGTTGGTGCCATGGTGGGAAATGCTGAAAAGTCCTGAGCCACCCGAGAACTACTCTCACGTGTTTCTCAAGAGCTCTGTCCCCTGTGACTCATGGCCACTTTGAAGAACTGGTTCTGGTGTTAACTGATCTTTCAAGAAGTAAGAGTGGGTGATTATGGAACTTGGGGAGTCATCAAAACCTTATTCCTTTCTTGGTTGGCTGAACTGAGGATCTAGGTTCTAAATCACAGTGCTCTTACTTGTGAGGCTACCTCCTGCTTATAATACAAGGTAACTCAGAAAAATCAGGAACAATGGTCTTTCATTGGAGAAGCCGCAGCCAGTTACTTTTAGAGATCGGACAGAGATTCCAATTATCATCTTGATGAGCTTGGTAATTTCAAGTTTTAGAAATAGAAAAAAAATTAACTGAAATCACAACTGGAGTCATCAGACTCCATATACAGGCACTGATAGAAAAGAAATAGCTTTTCCTTCCAAACTAATTGATTTGTTTGGTTTTGTGTTGTCGGGTGGTTTCCACTCGCTGGTGCAGTAGGAACAGAGGACTTGGCACAGCAAAATGACCAAGGGGCATAGACAGGACCCTCAAGGTGTTTCCACCTTCTTCTGTCCCACTTTTCTTCCT
Source organism: Trachops cirrhosus (assembly GCA_028533065.1). NCBI lineage: Eukaryota > Metazoa > Chordata > Mammalia > Chiroptera > Phyllostomidae > Trachops > Trachops cirrhosus. The sequence goes on from CM052546.1 coordinate 14,176,601, forward strand.
CAAGGAAGTGGAGGAGCCCAGTCTGTGTCATGATTCTCCCTTTCTCTCTCTCTCTCTCTCTCTCTCTCTCTCACACACACACACACACACACACCCACTCTCCGTATCTAGACAAATATCAAGTCATTCCACAGAAGTTCAGAATCCATCATTTCAAATCCAGGCAGCATTGTAGGATACGTACATGTATGTTATAGTAAGATACTGGCATGACTTTGATGGCCATGGTAGCTATAGACCATTCTAATCCTGACTTTGATATGCAAATATCAGTCTTAGAACCTTTTAAGAACTTTTTTCTTAGTTTGGTTTTAAAGCTACTACTTATTGCATATTTCCTATGTGCCAGGCAACACACTGAATGCTCTGCATATGATATTTTTTCATTTAATCCTCATAATGTAATAGGCCAGGTATCACTGCCCTCCCTTTTGTACAGAGGGAAATAGAGCTTAGAGGTTAAGTAACTTGCCCAAGGGCACACAGCCGGTCAGGAGCAGCCTCGACTCCAAGACAGGTGTGTTCCCAAACTTGGGCACTTTCAGACTCTGCTCCTCTGAAATGAACTTTCCATACTATTCTCCAACAGGGAAATCATTTGTCTCCTGCGGTCATGAGTGATTGTCCCTAGAAACGCATAGAGAGCAAGCCGAACACCATCTGTTCAGAACACTGTGGCAGGGACTTTTGCATTAGTAGCAGGTTGGACCAGGTGGCCTCCGGGGCACCTTCCAACTGATTGTTCCATTTTGGTAAAGAGGTGGCAGATTTTTAAAGCTGAGCTTGGGACACTGAGTTGGTGGCCACATTAGACCACTGTGGGAGCCATTAGGGAGGGCACAGATGGAAGGAAAAGAAGCGGTCACACAGGGAATTCTTCATTTTTCAGCATGTTCTGCCTTCTCCTAGCCTACTAAAAATGGTCAGCCCTGCAAATAAACTCTTATTCTACTTGGTCTCGTCCTGGCAAATGATTTCATGCCTTGAAAGAAAGTGTGGGCCCCCCATTCGAGCTGCAATGATGTCTCTGAATTGTCCTACACATACTTCCATCTCACTGTTGCTGTATGAGAACACAGCTCCCCCACCAAGCTGAAAGATGTTCTCTAATTTATAAACAAGCAGGGAGAACAGCGGGACAGCACAGCTAGGGCAATTATAATAGCAAATGTAAGATGAGCCACTATCCCCCGAGAAAGCCTTCCTTACACCCCAGTCAAACAACTAAGATTCTGACAAACAGATGACCAGTCTCAGTGGTGGCATCCTCACCTCTTTGCTCCTCCTGACTTAGGTGGAAAAGTTAGTTCTTTGTAGTTCCCGTCAGTGTTTTTTATCCTCACCCAAGGATACGTTTTATTGATTGTAGAGAGAGGAAGCAGGGCAGGGAGAGAGATAAAAAAAGCATTGATAGGTTGCCTCTCATATGCTCCCCGACCAGGAATCAAATCAGCAACCTTTTTGGTGTATGGGGTGATACTCCAACCAACTGAGTCACCAGGCAGGGATCCATCAGATTTTACACAATGAAAGCACATCCATCCATCCATCCATCCATCCATCCATCCATCCATCCACCCAACTATCCACCCACACACCCATCTGTCCACCCTCCCGCCCTGTACTGTCTTCCAGGCACTGCTCTGGGCACTGGGGCTATAAGAGTGGGGCGTGATGAACGTGATTCCTGGGGAGGAAGCTGTGATGATAGAGTGTAAAACAGGCTGTGGTACGGACATTTCATGACATAATCTGAGCCCATACCAGGGACTGTTAACTCACATGTGGTTGGTCAAGGAGAACTTGGAAATGGGTAATGTCGGAACGGTCTCCCAAAGGATGAGTTGGAATTCTCTAGGCCGAGTACATACGTATGAGATTTGGCAGAGGCCAGCGGGTGGATGAGGAGCGAGGGGAGTTTCATAGTGTGTACAGGAAATAGGTGAGGGAGACAACCAAGTACAGGGCTGGGGGAAAAGAGCACCTCCAAGGGCTTCCCACCCACCTGCTCAGACACACATTCAAGGGTCCCCGAGAGCTTTGCCATTTCTCTTTCTATTCTACAAACCCAAATAGCTTTTTAAAATGTCTTTATCAAAATATAACTCACCTACCATATAATTTACTGATTTAAAGTATAAAATTTAATGACTTTAATTATATTTACAGAGTTGTACAACCATCATAAAAGTACATGTCACCTCAAAAAGAGACCCCATGCTCCTTAGCCATCAACCCAAGGCAATCAGTTCTTCAACAAGCAAGTGACCTGCAGAAGTGAAAAAGGCATAATGGCCGATGGCCGCCTACTAAGCCCAGAGAACACACAGCCGGAGACCCGCAGTGCTGGGTCACGGATGGCTTTCCGTGTCTGCTGCGGTGGCCAAGGCTGTGTGTGTGGTTGTGGGTGGAGTGCGGGAGCCAGGGGAGAGGGTGGGGGTTTAGGAAATCCTGAATGATCAGTCAGATTCCTCACTTTTAGCTCTGAAATAGGCTCCTGAAAGCAGAGGTCTTTAATTACAAGAGCTGATCTTTTGAGAGATAGTTTTGTTTTCTGTGTGTTGGTCTATTTGTTAAGCCACAAAAATAAAACAGTAAGAGGAAAAGAGGGGGGAAACACCAAGCATGCATGAGAACAGTTTTCCTACTCAAAAGAGTTCAACAAATAGCCATCTGAACAAGATCAGAAGGGGGGCATATCCAAAATTTCGATCTTGCCTGTGGCCTAGGGCTCCAAGACGCTGGGCCAGGGAGCACAGGCCCCGCTAACTGGAACCGCAGATAGGTTTTGGGATGGTTCCCAGAACAAAACCGGTCATTTCTGAGCTTCGAAGATACCACTAGAAGAAACTAGAGGTGTCAGTGAGACATCCCAGGTCTTTCTTTGTGGGCCAGAGGTTCAGTTTCTCCAAATGCCAGTTTGCAGTTCTATGACAGGCATCGGAATATCAAATATTTACCAGTGGTATGTTCTTTTTCACTTTGGCCATTCCTCCCATCGAAGGGCCAGGCATGTTTGGCTCACTGTCTCAGAGAAGAAATATGGTGAATGAAGCAGAGAAAACCGTAGTCGTTGATGCCTCTGGGGTTTGAAAGGCTTAGCAGGTGAAGGGATTGGAAATAGCACAGGACATGGTGAGAGAGCTCGAGGTTTTCCCTCCTGGGGCAGAACATGCTGACTGCACTTCGGGAGGGGCCAGAAAGACAGAGGCACTGGCCAGGTGCCTGCTCCACTGGCTGAATCTGGAGAAGGGGAAAAAGTAGAAAAAGAAGTTCACGGTGTTGAATTTATCCCAATATTGGAAAGAGCACAAGAGAGCCTGGGTAAGACCGACTCATTTGGGTATTCAGGCAGGAAGGCCACACACTGTCTGAAGCCGTTTTCTGTGCCCCTGTGTGATGCCAGAACAGAGAAATTATTGAGGGGGGCCATGCCAAGAGCACAGAGGCTCTTTGGGCATGAAGGACCTGGGGAGACAAGATCCAGCGGCAGCTCAGTGGTCACCCATGATGACTAGGGACCAGAGGAGACAATAAACATCTCACTGCAAATCAGCAGGGACAGAAGATATTAAGACTTATATGGGCATGCTCCTTTGTACAAGACAAGCCCTGGGGAAATTATTCTGTGTGTCCTAACTGGCAGTTTATGTGTGTTACACTAGTGGAATAAAAGCTAAAACTAGGCATTAAGTTGCTACAGAAAAATAAGGATTCTACAACTTGTACATTTGAGTTGTGGTTGACACATGTATACTCATCACCTGCTGTAAAATGCATGGACATGTGGCAAATGCTCAATATTTGACCTGTCAACCAATAACTGTTACGGTGACAACGTTACACAACACCTTTGGAGTGTAGAGCAGAGGTCTGCAAGCAACGGCCTCTCGGCCAAATCTGACTCACCACCTGTTTTTATAAATAAAGTTTTATTGGGACACAATCATGACTATTTGTTTTCACATGGTCTATGGCTGCCTTTAAGCTGTAACAGCCGCGCTGAATAGCAGCAACAGAGATAATAGGGCCAGTGGAACTTAAAATATTTACTCTCTTGCTCTTGATAGAAAACGTTTCCTAACTTCTGGTTATAGTTCTTAATAGTTCTAGGATACACAAACACACTAATGCACACCCCTCCCTCAATGTCCTCTGAAATCAAGGACAGGTCACTCTCCCCATTGTATTCCTTCAAAAGATTTCACTCAACTCATTTTGATTGGTTTGTAGTCAAATCAGCTAATCAGAATACACACATCCTGCATGATACTCAGCTCTTCAGTGCTCCAAGAAATATATTTTTCCACAAAAATTCACATTTTCTTCCAGAGAATAAAATACAGGTAAATATTTCACATTTTACATCCCAATCATTTTGGTGAAGCTCCAGGATGAAAAGGCCAAATTCGAGTGGATTTTTATTTAAATTAGCTGGCATAAAAGATGACACATTCCTTTTTTCTCTGTGGGAACACCAGACGGGCCTAATTAATAAAATGTATCATATCAATCTTCAATTATGCCTCAGTGGGGAGGGAGAATAATGCAGTCTGGAAGTCTTAAAGCCTTGGAGAATGATGTTTTAATTAAATAAACACGTTTTCATTTTTATTTTTTGGAAATAGCTTTAAAAACAAAGTATCTGATTTTAAGGGACAAGGCTGAAGTGTAAAAACTTTTGTTAATAATATCCTATTTTCCTCTTTAAAAATAGGTATACATGCTGCATCTCTCTCAGAGGGTCGGTGTGAAAAGCAGATGATGTTTAGGAATTTTTTTATCCTTACTCAAGGACATGCTTATTGATTTTAGAGAGGGGGGAGGGGGGAAGAGTGAGGGAGAGAAAGATGGAGGTGAGAGAGAAACACTGATTGGTTGTCCCTCGTACGTACCCTAACTGGGGGCCAAACCTGCAACCTAGGCATGTGCCCGGATGGGGAATCAAATCTGTGAACTTCCGGTCTACAGTGCGATGCTCCAACCAACACAGCCACATAGGTCGGGGCTTAGGAGACAATTTTGAAAATTATGAAAAACTATGCAAATAGAAGATGATAAAGCAAGTGGCCAAAATAATCTAGTTGGCTATATTTCAGATTTGAATATCATCACCCAAAGGTTTGAAAAAAGAATCCTTACTGAAGGGCTGAATACCAAGGGAGAGCAAAGGCAGGGGAGAGGTAATTAAACAGAATGCAGGGCTCCAACGTGCTCACCTCAACGCCCAGATCCCGGAGTCAGCAGTTCCCCCGAAAATTACAGTGACCCGGGTGAAAGGGTGAGCCCTGTGGTTGGGACTCCAAAGCTCCCGCTGCTGGAAAACTTTAATTAGACAACATATTGCAACCTCAGCCAGCAGAGATGTTATATTTTACCGGACAACCACAGAACCTCAGAGACCTTCGAGTTCATAAAGTCCAGGTTGTAATTGCAAATGTCTCCAGGGATCAGGCAGGGAATGTAACCGTAATATATGTCAAAAGTCACTGCAAATAAAGTGACAAATGACAACCAGCCCTCAGACTCCTTCTCAGGGAGACATGAAGAAGTGCCGGGAGCACAAGAGAACATCCATCCATTCTTTCCGAAGGCAACAGCTCTATCTGGAGATTCCTAAGTCCTGCCGTGTAACAGTAGGGGTCCAGAAAAGATGAGAACTGTCTCAGTTTTTGAACACTGGGGGCTAATTCAAATCTAAAAAACAACAACACACAATCCATATGCTAATCTAAACATCAAGGGCAGACAGTGAAAATTCCTGAGTCTACCCTTCTGATTTTACTGATGAAGAAACAAGACCAGAGAGAAGTCAGGGGCAGTTATGGAAAAATGTAAACATTGCCCCTAAGTAGGCAGGGGCAACCAGCCAGTTAGAGGTCAAGTCCTCCTGCCTCTAAACTACGTCTTTTTCGTTATTGTACTATGCTGGCAGATACACTGCTGTCCTTAGCATTTTGACTGTCCACATAAATGTGTAATTGTCTCTCATATTCCTCAGGTTGAGAATACCTTCTCATTCTCATTTCCCTCTGCACCACCATCCCCCCAGGCAGACATTAACCATCGCGCAAGAGCCCGACGGCAGGTTTGAGGTCAGATCCCACAGTTCTTTTCTGAAGTCTGGGGATGTGAGATGCGCTGGTCTCCTCGGGGCAGTCCGAGCATGTAATAAGGTTTCTTGCCTTCCTTATTTTCATGGTCATAAATAGTGGCTCTAAACTCACTTGTTTTTTTTCTCTGTTCGTGGCTTTTTGTCAGACATATCCGAACTTTGAGTAGCTATCGGACTCAAGTTTCAAAGACAACTTGAGTAGAACAAGTAAAATCTACCGGAGGGAACATCAGAGTTATGTTGAATAAGGTAAAGGAAGCTTAGGGTGTTTTAGAAGCCATATTCATTAAAAAGGTAAATCATTTTCTTTATTGCCGTCCCTGCTGTCTGTCTGACTGGTCTCAGGTCCATCACTTAGCACCCTCATGCCTCAGCTTGCCTGGGATAACAACGCCTCACAGGGCTCTGGACCAGAGGAGGTGGCTGTGCTGAGCGTGAAGTTTCACGTGGTCAGCACGTGGTCACTGTGCGCTGCTCCCGAGTGCATGCATTATGAATTACGTCTTTAAACTCATCCCTACACATATCACACACAGGCTTATGAGACAATTTCCAAAGAAGTCTGATTCTGCCTTAATATTGCCCACTGGAAACACCGAACAGTTTCACAGCATTTATCATATAACAATGGAGGCCTGCTAGGCACGGTGAGAAACTGGTCAAAAAATAGCTCATGAAGGCTCTGATGCCTGCGATTTGCTCCTAAATACCACGGGGGTGAAAAGGTGAAGTGAAGGTTCACCATGAATTGATCATTGTTGAATCCGGGGCTCATGACACCATTCTCTCTTCTATATATGTTTACATTTTTCCATAATAAAGTACCGTGCCGCTCACACAGGGAGGGCCGTGGCAGACACTCATAGTCGGTGACGACCTTCCTCACTCAGGGCTCCAGGCAGCCACTGTCAGCCGGCGGCAGATGAGAGGAGAACCCCTTCCCTTCCATGCCTTATAAACGGGGAAGGCCATTATGGTACTGAACCATGTCATCTCTGAGGACCTTGTGGTGTCTTGGGATGATGAGTGTTTAAGACGGCTAATGGTGGTATTTCAGGAAATCGGGCTGAATACGGGAACTCTTTTTTTATTTTTACAGCAAAGATCTAATTAGATTTCTATATGGCAACACACCTAGTTATCTAGTCATATCAAATCCACACATAAAAATTTCCTTTTCATCATTACATATTAACAGCTCCCCTTTTTACCTTCTAAGACAGCTCATGTAATTTTGATGCGTATTTTTATCTGACCTGCATGGTCTACTTGAATGAGGGAGAGCAGATGAAACTTGATGCTGCTATGTATTCATTTGCTACTTTTTCCCCATTCAGCCAATGTAGTGAGCGCACAGAGGTGCCCACGCCGCGCAGCCTCCGCTGCGGAGATCCACAATGTTGCAGCCCAGGGTTCGGGAAACGGCGGCCCACCGGTCAGGTCTGACCTAAGATCTGCGTGTGTATGGCACACAAGCTAAGAACAAGTTTTATGTTTGAAAATGATTAAAATTAAATCAAAAGGATCGTATTGCGTAACATGTAAAAATTACACATTTTGATACCACTGTCAAAAAATAAAGTGTTATGGGTACACAGCCACGCCCACTTGTTTTCTATGGCTGTTTTCAGCCACAATGGCAGAGTTGAGTAATTGTGACAGAGACCATGCGGCCTAGAGTCTAAAGTATTTTCTGTCTGAGCCTTGATGGAAAAACTGTCCTGACCCTTATTTTAGCTCGACTCTAAACTCTGGACCTGTGTGGTCCTACAGAATGCCAGCTACACGTGGCTATTGGGCACTTGAATTGAACCTAGTGTGACTGAGGAACTGAATTTCTACTTTTATTTAATTTGCATTAATTTGAGTTTGAATAGGCACACGTGCCTGGCGGGCAGTATAGTCTTTGTCTGTCTCTAACGGCAACCTGGGTCCCATTTGACCTTCAAAGACTACCTCACCCTGCCATCGCCTTCACCTTTTGACCTTGTCCTTCATCCTGTGTTCCCCCTACAGCTGGACTTCAGCTTACCAAGTGCAGCGTACTACTCTTCCAGCTACTCACTTCCCCTGGCATTTCCTCCACATTAAACCCGTGATTTCTCCTTCCTGTGCTTCTGAAAGTTCTTCTCATCTCTCTTTTTTGCAAGCTCTTCTTTCTCTTCACTCTAGGCCTTTGCTAACCACTTGGCCATGTTTTCTATTTGCAATTGTTTTCCTGACAGTAACATTTACTCTTGTGCGCCAACTGTCACAACTAAGCAGATGGCTTTGGTGTCTGAGCCGCGCTCCCCGAGTTTAACTGCTTGCTCCGCGTCTCCACTGAAACAACTTGCCTGCGCATAACCTCAAGCTCATTTTTGCCCCTGAGTAATCTCTTTTTTTGTCTTAATTTTCTTGAAACAGTTCCAGTTTCGAGGCTCACATGCTTGGCGCTACCTTTTCATTTTCCCTCCTTTATCCGCAGCTGCATTCATGCATTTGCCCTATTCTGTACTCTTCATTCACAGTCTTTCTCATGCATCCCTCCCCTGCCTCTAGTCCCACTACTGTTTTAGTCCCATTATCTGTTTTGTTTTAATTAAAACTTTTAAATAATAACACTAAACAAAACGGTGTGCTGATGAAGAGCGAGCACTCCAGCCAGACCGCCAGGGTTTGAATCTCAGCTCTCCCTTCCCCCGGGACCTTGGCCGAGTCGCCTACCCTCCCTGCTCCTCGCTCCCTCGTCTAACACGGTCCTCACCCCAGAGGGCATCATGTGAGGATTAATGAATTGAAATGTGTAAAACATTTAAGACAGCACGTGGCAGACAGAAAGTGTTTAATATGTGTTTAGTCAAAACTGTCTTTTTTCATAAACATAAAAATTATGTTTTGAAAATGGTGATAGGTGTTGTGCACAAGGAAAGGGACGATAACCTTTTACTAAGTGTCACGAAGAACTCTGAACAAGGAGCCACATCCCATGTCCAGTCTGCTTCTCTGGGTTCTCACAAACAACAGCGAGTGCTTGGTGCCCCTGTCAGATGGTGCCAGGTGTTTGGACAAACCGAGACTTTCACTGGTGACTATTTCCAACATTGAAGACACAGTATTGACTTCAATTATTTCTAATCTTCAACTTTGAATCATCTTCCCACCATAGTCTCTGCCTCCTGCTTTTCTATCCAGAATCTCCCCTATGCATCACACGAGAGTATCCTTTCTAAAAACAGCTCTGAGAACTTCCCCCAAATGACCACAGAGAGGAGTAAATTCCTCCTTTCCAGTCTGGATGGTGGGGCCTTCCACGTGCCTGCCTCACGCACCATCCCCATGTCACTCTTGTCTCCATGACCCAGGGACGCTGCTGCATGCTGCCCTCTCCTTGGGGATGCCCATTTCACCATCCTTCACGACCAGCTCAACCCCACCGTCCCTGTGACTTTGTGCTCAAATGTCCTCGCCTCCTCTGAGCTTTTGGAATGTGCTGTTTGTCCATATTTCTTTCTGCTATGGTTACAGGTCTTTCCAGACAGCTTCTTCCTCCAGTACAGAGGCTGAAGGCTTGCATCTAGAAGGCTATCGATAAACGTGTGTCACTCTGTCCCAAGGAAGTCTAAGGAGAGCTATCCAACTGACATTTTAAAAATGTTTTATACTTGTAATAATTTAGATTTATAGGAAAAACAAAGACAGCAGAAACAGCTGTATATTTTTCTTCCAGCTTCCCCTAATATCTGCATCTGAGATAATCATGGTACATCTGTCAAGACCGAGAAATTAACACTGGGACAATATAATTAACTAACCATAGATTTTATTTGGATTTCACCAATTCCTCCCTGTATCCTTTTTCTATTCAGGATCCAATGTACGTTGCATTTAGTGACTTGTTTTGAGGTCTAAATGAACGTGCTACACAAATGTGCTATAAAGGAAAGTATGTGGAATTTGGGAACAGAAAATACAGGTTTGAGTCACTTTCTGAAGCACCATGGGGGTGATTTTGAGAAAAGACAGACTCTGAGCTTCACTGTTTGTGTCCATAAAAGAGATATGGCAGACCCCGACGGGTGGTTTGGCTGCCTCGCATCCACTTCCTTGTCCTCACAAGCACCCTAATTTCCTCCTGGGGTTTTCCTCTAAGTACAGCCCAATGGAGCTGTAACCTGGGGCCTACCATCCCTGAGTCAAGGGGTGGGCCTGAAAGCCAGGCTAGGGCAACCCGGGCCCTCTACCTGGGGTACGACGCATGAGCAGAAGGACAAGGAGACGGAAACCAGGGGTCCATCCCAACGGTGGCTTCCCGGTCGTGCTCCTCTGGCTCCCAGTGTTTTTATTTCCTGGACTTCTGAAGCCATCTTAGTTCCTGTCTCCACGCCTCATGTTCCAGCTTCCTATTGTTTTGGAAGCTTCCTGACATCCTTTTAAAGAAAATCTTCTTTTAGGTAATTAAGTCCGAATGTGTTTCTGTTGTTCACCATCAAAGGACCCTAAGTACGAGGACAGTTAGAGTAGCTGCTGCTTTTGATGTAAAGATCAAATAAACTGATATCTATGAAAATCCATTATAAACAGTAACTACCATGAATATCCTAGTTGATAAATCCACTTAGATTAAATCCATTACACCACTCTTATATTCAACAATGATTTAAATTCCAAATACTTATATGCGCCAGCCACTATGCTAAAAATAGAAAATATTTCAAAATAATTACCAAGGCAATTAATTCAAGGCTGAACTGTTCTGCAGAGAGATGGCGGTGAGTATCTTTGTGTGTGTGTGTGTGTGTGTGTGTGTGTGTGTGTGTGTGTGTGTGTGTGTTGGGAGAACTGGGGAGGGCTGGGAGGAGTGTCAGCGAAATTTCTCGTGCTCCCTGGAGTGCTTACATCTCTCTCTTCCGGTCACTAATGTGCTGCAGGGCCTATGTGGCCTAGGTGGCTCTGTAATGACGGCGGTCATCATCTCTTCTCCCTCCACCGGCCAGCGACCTGGTGTCAGTGTGGGGTAAGCAGGGCCGGCAGCCATCGGCGCTGAGGGGGTGGCACATCTCTCTTGTGTTGCCACTGGCCTGGAGTTCCTGTCCGCACAACTTGTCAGCAAACACCAATTTATGACACAAGTTGATGCCGAGGAGAAAGGGGGGTCAGTGAATGGACGTGTGACACATTTTCCTGGCCGAGGCTGCCTATTTCATCAGGCGCATTATCGGCTGTCTTCTTCAATGAGCAGCTTTGATAACAGTGACATTTGGGGTCCATTCACAGTTGAGAAGGAGTCTCCGATAGCTATTTAGTGCCGTGACATAGTGTCAGCACGAGTTGAGTTTTTTACCACCAATAAACAGCTTGCCTCCCCCTTTCTCTTTGTTCTGTTTCATGATTCTTGCTAAATGGTTTTTGAAGAGGGAAAGAAAACATGGAAGGAAAAGATGGGGAGCAAGAAAAGTTTGTTCCACTTGAAGGGTGTCTTTTAAATTCTGTTGATTAACAGATGGCTTCAATCCAGATGTGAGACCCTTTCACAGTGCTCCAGGCCCCTCCTGCTGGGTGGGAGGGGCACGTCAAGGGGCTAGAGTTTTGTGAAGTGCTTACTGCCCAGCTTATTTTTCAGAATTTGGTCTCTGTGTTCCTCAGTCTCTGGCCTGCCCTGCCTTTTCTGTCCATCGTTCTCACATTGTCACAGTGCTGTATTCCTCCGAATCCATTCTTCTTCTGTGTGCCAGGCAGGTTCCCGGAGACGTGCATTGTCTGCTGAGGCCTGAGTGTATCTGGAGCTGCTGATTGCAACCCAGGTGCTTCTGATGGACAGTCTCTGTGCAGTGAGCTATTTGGAGAATGGGATATCTTTGAAAAATAGACTGCCCCAGAGGGGATCAGACACATTAATAAATCACAGCCACGGCTGTTAAATCCTGACCGAGGCTCACAATGAGAAGAAGACATGGTCAGATTTAAAAAGTGGCCTGGGAAGTCCTCAAGATCCAATTCTCTAGTGCCTTTGGCTTTGACCATAGAATTCCCTAGAGAGGTGCAAATCAGCGATTCAAGCTAAACATGCCCAATTACTCAAAGGAGTTACTCAAACTGGTTACCCCAAAGTATTGAGATCAAATCACTTGATGGACCTAAAACAAATTTAATAATCAGCCACAGCTTTGTTCCTTGGACACTTACAAACCTGTCAGCAGCCAGGTGAGCCTTGTACCAAGTGTTGTGGCCGTTCTGTGCTCTGCAGAGATCCTGCTCTGGGATGAAGACAGGTGGGGGCCCGTGATGTATAAGATACTAACCTGCCTAGAGAGACTATCCATCAGGCTTCCACCGCTAAATGAGGCAGTGTCTGTGCTAATTATACAGCAGCCTTGGCTTCTATCAGGACTGGAGGGCAATGGGGGAAAGAGGCAGGAGAACAGTGCCTTGCAGATTACCACAGTCCAGATGCTCTCTGGGTACATGCCTTACGAAGACTCTGAGAGAAGAACTGACCCCATGAAGGGCAGTCCAGCCTAGAGGTCTTTGGGTTTAGACAAATCTAAATTTAAGCAGCAGCTGAGTCATTGACTTGTAGCATGACCTTGGATTAATACATCCCTTAACCTCTCCAGGCCTCTGCTTCCTCATCAATGAAATGGGGATAAAAATAATACCAACCTCATGGGATTGTATTGAAGATTGAATGTATGTAAAGTACTTTGCACAGTGCTCAGTACATACTAGCCACTACTTTTAGTAATATGTGGAAGAGTAATATTCTTCCTAAAGTATTTTTCACCCACTTAGAAGACAGAGCATGGAAGTCAAGCCTCGTGGCATAAAAGAACATCAGCCCAGCTTGACTTCACTTCAGTAAATGTTGGTTAAGTAGCTTCTGTGGAAACTGGTTTCTGCCAAGACACTACAGTAAATGACAATATCCCCGTTGTCTTCCCAACTGCATAATAAACTTCTTGACAAGGCAGGCGTGCATGAAGAAAACTTAGGAGGGGTTCCAAGGCAATGCAGAAGCAAGCTGGAGGCTCTGTGGATACCGAAAATACCGAAATTCCTAGGAGCTGTAAAGCAAAAAGCTATTTGTGAGGAGTCCTGCTGCCCTCCCCACTCGTCTCCCACCATTCCACAACCTGCTTCCTCAAACGTCTGGGAAACCTCGAAGGCGTTCTGGATGACAATGTGCCTAGTTCCAGTTCCCTACAGGAGAAAAGCACAAGGAACAGAGAGGATTCTGGGACAAAACTGAATAACACCAATAACTTTCCAGCTCATAACCATCTGTCTCATTTTTTCCCTACTATCTTCCATCTCTCCATTTTCATGGCCTTTCACAGGCGTGAGTCTAACTTGTTCTGGTTAGAGCTGCCCTTGGCCAAGTGGCCCATTTGAGTTCCCACTCAGCCAACCGTCTCCACTCTGACATGCTAGAGCAGCCATCTCCGTTCTATCACTCATTTCCTTCAGCATCCACCCTTTCATATAATGGCTTTTTAAAATTCCACTTGTAGGGTTTGGCCATGTCTACTTCATTGAGACACATTTTTTCTCCCTCTTGGCTTTTGTAACTTAACTCCTTTGTCAGCTCCTTTTCTTCCTTCTAGTCCCTAAATGTATGTCTTTTTGCTCTTTGTTCTTCGCCTGTCTCTGAAGATGGCATCCACTACAGCCCTGCACTCCTGTTCTATTGCTTAACTAGGTACTTTTATTCATCTGGCTTCCTGTTACTTCAAAGAAAACAAACAACTGAAATTATTCGGCTTTAAGCCCTGACTTTCCTATTTCTCTAGCAACATTCCTGTGATTCTTTACATCTTAGAGTGATGTAATCCACCCAATAAATACTGAGTGATATGCTAGAGGCTGCTAAGTGTGAATGGGGCATGCATGGTCCCTTGTCCCCCGAACTACTAGGGGAAAGGAACATCTAAGCGTAGAAACACAATACAGAGGAGTAATTGCTATGATTGTGTTGAAGACTGAAACCAGTTTGAGGGTGTAGAGGAGCTTTACAGGAGGAGATGATATCTAATCGGAGACCCCCAAAATGAGGAGCAGTTATGTGAAAAGGTTACGGAAGTGTTCCAGGCAGAGTGGGGAGATCAAAGATCAAGTGGGGAGGGAAAGAATTTGAGAGTCTGGAAGTCATTCACCGTACCTGGAGTCCATAGTGCAGGAGAGCAAGACAGAGGTCAGGGCATAAAAGACTATTCAGTCCCCATCAACAGTGACTATGACCATGACCACATGGAGGTCCACAGTCTTAGGCTTACTTTCTTATTATCACATTCTTACTTTATCATCCTTACCCATCTTTCCCCCCAGAATGCCATCACCCTTTTTTTTGTGCTAACCTGTTATGGTCTGAACTCTAGTGTAGCCCATAAAGAACTCTAAACTAGTCCATAGCTTGGCAATTCACAATGCTTTCCCCGGGAGTTGACTCATCCATCCACCTCTCCAATGTGTATGAATGACCCACTGCATGCCCTGTGCTTAGTAGCACATGGAAGTAAACAAAACAGACTCTGTCCCTGGGTTATGAACCTTTCAGTTTCTTATAGGAAATAATCAACTAGTAAACAAGTGAGTTATAATTTCTTGCATTGTTGTTTTTGTAGTTTAGTCTCATCTTTCCGTTTGGTCTCATAATCAATCATAAACTCTTCAAAGTTCCCGTTGAATTAGAATAATTATTTTATGATGTTAAATGTCCCTTTGCATTGGCACTTTGGTTTACCAAACTTGTTGGAGACCTTATGAGATGAATCTATTATGATTTTTCTTTTGCAGACAAGGCAAGTGAGCACCAAGAGGTTAGGTGATTTGTTGAAGATCACATGACTGGGGAGGCGGAGCCTCTTAACTCAGGTCTCTGTGAGTCCAAAGACCAGGGTTCTGTGTAGCTGCTCAGGTGATTCACAGTGCTGGCTTGCCATTCTTATTAATGAAATTCTCAGGGAATTGGTTTTTTTTTTTTGGTTGAATTTAGACCTATACCAGGCACAATGAAGGGCATGAAGTTCTACAATCCAGCAAAATATAATTGTGTATACAGGGTTACCTATCTCCTCTTTTAGGGTTAACCACGTCAGCTGGCTGATTCATTCTCAGTTCACCTGTCAGTCAACAAGTATTTATTGAATAGCTACTATGTGTTATGCACTGTTAGTCACTGAGGATAAAAAAAGTTGCATTACCTTTATGATGCTTTTGGCTCATTGGGGATGCAAACATGAATAAAATGTGCCTAAAAGTGAATGTACAATGGGAAATGGAAGTAAATGCTATGGAGGAGAAATGTGGGGGCTGGAAGAGCTTAGGGCACGGGGTGGAGCCTGAGGAAGTGATGCTTCAGCTCAGCCTAGAGTTAATTAGGCAAAGGGAGGGAACCTATGAAATCTTTGATGGAAAGGTCCGTGTTTCACAAGCTCACCTAGCTCATCAACTCGATGCAACCTTACAGCATGAACGATCCCACAGTCAGCTATTTCCACAATCTAGTGCAGTTCCCTTGTTAGAGCTGAACATCGGTTCCTTTAAGATGTGTCCCTGGCTGTCACTCAGCTATCCCCACTTGCTGCTGCCAGAGAAACACGACGTTCCCTTCCATATTTTAACACAGGCTTCACCACAAAGTTCCTGCACTGAAATGTGTTGTTTTAGTATCTTTTGCCTTCTTGGGGATTCTAAGTTAACTTCCCATGGAAACGTGTGCTGGAAGGAAGACCTATGGGGAAGGGAAAGGCTGGCATCAGCTTTGCTAAATACCCCATTCGTCTGCCGTGTGTGTGTGTGTGTGTGTGTGTGTGTGTACACTGGGTGTGTATATAGTGATCCTCAGTGCTGATACTGCACCCAAAGTCATTACTAAGGGTTTTTAAGTATAAAACTAAGCTTACCCCAGTCCTGACCCCAATACCTTACAGCCACAGAGAACCCAGTTCCTGCTGACCACAGGATCTCTTCGCAGTTGGACATGTGAATTTTTTTCCACATTTCCAATTAGTTTTCTGCCCAGTGTTTTAATATTTGTTGTCCATACTGCATTCTTTGTCTTTATTTTAGTCCCTGTATTAAATTCTAAATTAGCTGTGGGATAGCCTGAAGATGCTGCCTTTTTGGCAGAAGCTGAAAAGATTTTTGTACATATGCAGTTTGATTTGGGAGAAGAGGAATAAAGCAAAAGCCAATTATTCTGTTTGTTCATTTTTTGGTCTTTAAACAGGAATGTTTTCTAAAGAATCCCTTAGAATCTATTCGACATGTACACTTCTGAGGCCTTCTAATGTGTATTTTATTTACTTTAGAAATGTCCCAGTGCCTGTCATCTCCTACAGGAGGGACTCCGCAGACTTACTACTCCTGTTTTTATGCCGATATGGCCATGGCACCATGTCCTCTATCTTTTTTTAAAGTCAAGTTGATATTCTACATTATCTTTTCTCTTTTTAAAATTATATATCCTTGAATGAGTCAGCAACATGTGTCATATCTAATCCCCTGTAACTAAAGTCCTGGGAAATGTACCAGATAGAAAATGCACTTAGCTTTTCACTCTTTTTATATGTACTTTAAGCAGGTTTTCATTAAATCCGGTGGCAAGGAACATGTTATTTTAGCTACAGTGAACTCCTTCATTACGCAAGCCGTCAATTAAATAGAAGCCTGCTGGGATTATATTTTCACCTTCATGACAGCATTTGCTTCAGTTCCTTTATTTGAGGCAATCCATTTTCAGGTGGACAGCTTAGAACCAGAATATTTTTCATCAGCAACGCCGAATTGAGAATATATTGAGAACACGGGTAACTGGAAAGCCAGTTTTAAGAAATCACCGTGATGATCCATGTGATAGTGCTTCTTGTATTTTGCGTTTGCCCTCCCCATCCTACAGGTGAAAATCCCAGCTTATTGGCACGGCATTCAAGGCTTTCCGCCATCCATTCCTAGCGTACCCCTCCAGCATGCTCTCCTCTCTCTCTCTGTCCCGAATGCTCTGTGGGCACTAGCATCACAGTTTTTATTTCATTTTGAGGAAGCTGATGGGGACATTTTTGCAATGACAGTCAGGGCACGACATTGTCATCACACATCTAACCCATCATGCATGCATGTTTGTGCTCTGCCAGTGCCGCCAGCTCCCCCTGCTGGACGAACTCCCTTTGCTCTTTTTCTAGTGAATTGTTATCTTGGACACCCAGCGCACGCCTTTTCATCTGTGTTGCCTCAGTACCTTCTACGTAGGCCTGTCCTATGTTTATGAGGTGAGGTATTCATTGAAGTGGGGAGTAGGATTTACTTATCTCTGCATTCAAATATCTCAGCTTTCTGAAGATATGCTTCCTAGTTGAGTGAATAAAGACCAAGACACTAAACCACTAGAAGCCTTGTGGAACCCAGAGAGTATATTTCAACCTTGATTTTTAAAGCAGGGTTAGTCTCCCCATTTTGCAATTTAAAGAACAAAAAGGCAGAGGGGTTAAGTCCTTGGTACCAAGTGGCAGAATTAGGACTGGACTGTCTCTCTCATGTCATGTCAAGCTTCTCATAGTTGTGATACCAGGCTGGCATGTGAATGGAATAGAAATTATTAATTAAATGATGTAAGGGGCCATCTAATATCAAAAAGATCACAGGCCTGGGAATCAAGAGTCAAAGTGCTGACCACCCCACCGAGCTGTGTGACTTGAGGCAGGCCACTCTTTCTTTCTGGGCTGGGAGTCCCCTGTTTCAACATGATGGCACTGGACCAGGTCATATCCAGGGACCATTAGCATCTTCAAGGCTGATGAACGCCCCTCCCCCTAATGGCTGCCTCCTCTGTGAAGCCTACAGAATGTTCACTAGATAGAAACCAGCTGCCAAACTGAACCGTTCCTAAATCCGGTTTAAATATTTATAGCAAGATTTAAAGAAAAACTCTTAATTCTTGCCCCAGAATTTATCTTTGGAAAGGAGTTCTCTTTGTTTAGGAAAATACTTTGATATGTAGCTCCAGGGAAAGAGAAAACTCTACGGGCATGCTTGGGTCTGCAGGAACCTCAGTTACTAAGAAGATAATGAAACTAAAATGCCTTAGAAAGAATCCGGATATCTGAGGGTCAGGAGCAGAAAATGAAGAGAGAAGAAAGATGGAAAGACTTCGAGAGAAGACATAAGGACTGGGTAACGTGGCCTGGAGACTTATTGGAACAAAAATATTTGTTATTGAATTAGAGCCTGCTTTTCTTTCTCACAACCGTAGTAAAATCTTCTGTGCACACCAGAGCCTTGTATGAGTTGTCCACTTGTATAAGATCCAAGCTGTAACCACTGCACCCCTACACAGGCGGGAGAGCGGGATGCTCTGTCCAGAGAGCGCATGGCCTGCTCAAGAGTGAAGAGTGACGTGTGCATGCACACATGTGTGTGTGAGTGTGGGGGTGATTCAAATCCTAGGCATCATGGGTTTGTGCATTTATAATTCTCCAGTACATAGCAATAACTATCTTGCTTTAAAAAAATCATCAAAGTATGACAATTTCCTGATAAATGGAAGTTAAGTGACCTGAGGAAGGGAAGTCTTTTTCTTTTTAATTGAATTTATTGGAGTGACATTGGTTCACAAGACCATGCAGGTTTCAAGTGTGCAACTCAGTAAAACACCTGCACCCTGCACGGTGTGCCCATCGCCCCAAGCAGAGTCTCTCTCCGCGCCCGTTTATCCCCCTTCGCCCACCTCCCTCTACATGCACCTCCTTCCCTCTATCACCACACTGTTGTCTGTGATGCACACACATGCACACACACACACATACACACATAATGTTTCTGCTTAATCCCCTCACCTTCTTCCACCCAGCCCCCAACCTTCCTTCCCTCTGACAGCTGCCAGACTGTTTCATGTATCCATGTCTCTCTTTCTATTTTTTGTCATTTATTTTGTTCACCAGATTCCACATATGAGATGTGCACGAAAGTGGTATACAGTCTGGTGGTGGTGCTCAGGCTCACAATGAATATGTCCACAGAACAGATGCCCCAAATTAGAGGTGATCATCAAACTAGAAGGAGGATCTAAGGATATTACATTTTGCTCCATCTGCCAAAAACAGCTTTGCACCAATCACGCTCAGGAACATTTCAGGTGACATGCAGCTGACATGCAAGTAACGTATTGACAAAGCAGTACCAGATACATCAACAGAAACCCACACGATGCTACTTTCTCTGCTGTCTTTCCACTGCTCCCTAATGTATGCACCTGCTTGAACTTGAATGTGAGCAGGAGCCAGAATAAAAACTGGTGTGCCCACCGTAGCACTGGCATGCCGCAGAGTTCTCCAGGGGCGTCATCAATGCTGTAACAAGGAAAGTGTGGGTTGCCCAGCTGTGGAGGATACCCCAGTGTCTTTCTCCCACTCCCCCAACCCCAATGTGAGCAGGGCACACGGCACTCACTCTGTGCGTCTTCAGCACCGGGAGGACAGAGACAGACTTCCCAATCGCCTGCATACACTTCCCTTTTACCACTTGGTTTACAAGCAATCATGTCACTCCACACAAACTGTAGTTTCCCCTTTGTTTCCTTTGCTTCCTCCAGACAAACCCGATTCACTGAAGAAATAACAATGAGCCACTCCCTCAGAGGGAGTGGCTGCCCGCACCGTAGTGGCGGGTGTGTGCCAAGGCTCAGGTTTGGTGCGGCATTAAGGAAGGCAAAGTCAATTCCACTTCCGGAGGATGAGAGCACCCTGCAGTCTGCTGTTTACTCTTTCTTATACCTCCCTATCTGAAACCTCTGATGACTCTTCGTTTGGGTGGGGCACTGCGTTTATAGAAGCTGAGCTATTATAAAGTTAACTGTAAACAATTATCTAATAAAAGTTATTCTAAGAACCCCGTTTTCCACCTTGGCTGCCTCCTGGAAATCACCACGCATGCTCTACAGAGTTTAAACAATACCAATGTCTAGGGCGCACCTCTGGAGAGTCTGATTTAATTGTTCTGGGATGAAGACGGGGAGGTAGATTATTTATAAACTCCTCAGGTTAAGAGTCACTGGTTTAGAGTTTATAACCCTGTAAGGGAGATAAACAATAAACAAGTAAAGGAATGAGTAGTAATTACTTCATACAAAAGGCCGTGAAGACTGGTGTTTCACACTTTTTGGGTAGCTCTAACAAATCCCTTTTCTGAGATATGGTCCAAGGATTAGTAGGCTATGATGGAAAAGTAAACTTTATTGATCTGTATTTCCCTGCATTTTTCCCAAGCTGTGGCCATGTTTGTAGCAAAACATTTCCCTTGTGGCAGATTTTCAGTGAGGCTATGGCCAGAGATCTGAACTTTGGGCTGATCTTGCTATGTCCTCGAGTTACTTTTCCAGAGCAGAAACCCTGAAAGCCTTTCTAAGTGAATGCAACAGAAGGCTGGGAAATACGATATGAACACAGAAATTCCTTTCCTCCTCCAGAGGAGAGCAGATTCCTTCACGTGGTGGGTTGGTTTAGCTGGAAGACTGTAAACTGAAGTCAGGCAACATGAGTTTTCCCTCTGGCTCCTTCCCCATCTCTGTGCAAGTCCTTGAATCTCCCTGAGTCTCTGGTTCCTCGTCTGTAAAATGGGAACGATTCTGGGCTTTCTCCTGTGGGGGCTGCTCCTGATGTGGGGAGTAAATGAGATGATGCACACAGAGCAGGGAGGCGGGTGCTCCAGAACTCTGGTCACTGCCTGAGGAGCCCAAGTCTCTCTGCCAGAAAAGGAACTCCATGAGGGGAAGGGTGACATCTGACCTGTTCGTCATTGTGTCCCCAGCACATCGGTCAGACACATAGCAGGCATGAAAATATCTGTGGAAGGAATGGATTCATTTGGGTTCTATTTCTCTGTCTAGCCTGGAAGGTCCAACGAGAACCCTAGTTGGCTGAAACGTCCAGACGCTGGTGGCAAATGTCATCCCAAAGACTTCCGGATGGACTCAACTTGTGAAGCGGTGCTCCAAGGCTGCTTTGCCCTGTCCTACCTTATGGGCAGTGTCCTCAGATCTCACTATGTTTTTAGCTGGAGTGTGGGAGTGTTAGTAAACCAGAGGGTCAGCACTGCTTAGCTTGTCTCGAGGTCCCAGGCTGAAGCCATCAACCCTGTTTTACCCGCTTCCCCGGAACCCATGGAAACAGCGCTTTGACCTGTGTGCCATCCATCCACTAGACCTCCTTAGTGGTGCCATGTCCAGTGACATCAGCCTTTTAAAAATCCTGCTGGGTTTTGCTTCATCAGGGCCCTAGGGGTATCTAACTACCTGTTTTTACCAAAGGCGATTAATTCTACTAGAAAAGCCACAGTAGCCACAGTAGGCTTCAGGAAGGAAGCAAAGGTTCAATGGCAGCAGCCCATGGTTATCAGATAAAAATCGCTCCATGCCACATGAAAAACAGGTACCAACTGTGGCCTTCAGGGGGAAGGAAACACCAAAACTCATAAGGGTGCCTCTACTGGAGGATCAGACACTTAAGACACATGTGAAAAAAAGGGGGGAAGGCATCTCTAGGATGAGACAAAAAATGCCAGTGTGAAATAGTTTTAAAATATAGCCTCATCTGAGTTAAAGTAGGATTCCATTTTCCTGCAAGGGTTGAGAGAGATCCATGGACTCTCTGCAGCAGCCAGCAACTGGGATGCAAGGTACCCAGACAAGACTTCCGGTTTCTGGGGTTTTCTGCTGAGTCTGGGAGTCTCCTGGAAGGCTCTTGGAGCCCCCATCTCCTTTCTGTGAATGGCAGAAAAAGCTGGGAGGGAGACTGTTTTGGTCACTATAATGTTAGAATTAGTGGGTTTTCAAGCATTTAATACTTACATGCTATACTTTTCCTTTTTTTAAAAAAAAAACTTCCACCTTAATCCCTCACGATACTGTAATTCAGAAAATGTTCAAAAGCTCTTCATGGCAAGAGTGCTTAAAACACTAATCTTCTCATTCATAACCACAATGGTTACTGCTTCGTCTTTTCTGTGTAGTGTTTAAGTCTCTCTGTTTTTCTCTCCTTAGAATAAGCTATGATTCTCTCATGCCTTCCTATAGATGGCAAAGGCCTTTGCTGTCTAAGAACATCTTGAAAGGTGGGTTAAAGCTCACTTTTAATATTGGACCAATTCATTGGTTCACACTTGTTTTGTCTTGATTATACTGACTTGTGCAAAACGGGCCATTAACCTGTTGCTGACCGTTGCCTATGAGAAACGTGATATTGCAGGACTACCCAATCACCAGGACAGGATCTTTGGCCATAATCAAGAACGAGTAATAGTCTATTGCTTCAACAGCAAAGCCCCTGAATGAACATGGAAGCCCTAAGTTCTAGGTTATGTTTGCGGTATAATAGTTCCTATACATCATGTCCTTTGGTTCTCCCAAGTCCTTCTGACACTGGTACTATTCTTACCACCCTGTTCACAAATGAGAAAGGGAGAAAGAAAGAGGTTTTTCAAAACCTTGCCTGAGTCACACCTTAGCAGGTGGTGAAATGTGGATCCAGGGCCTGGTAGTCAGACCAAGAGCTCTGCTTCTACCCTTCACTCCGGCTGCAGCCAAGGTCAGAGACTCTGCCCCAGGTAACAAAACCTCAGGACCTTACTGAGCTTTCCGCAAGGACAGGGTCTTTTCCTTCAGCCACACGGAGAGATGTCCCATAGCAACCCTCAGTTTCCCCCCCATCTATACACAGCAACGAAGTCAACCCTTCTCGTCCCACCTGAGGGAGTTCTGAGGGAGTGTTGGTAAAAGTGCTTTGAAATCTATAAAGCACTGTAAGAATTTGAATTATTCCCCTAACAACCACAGTACAAAAAAAAATGAAAAAGAATCATTCAACGCTAGTCACAGATCTGTTTTTCAACTACTCAGTGAATAGAGCTTTTTCAAGGAATTTAAACTTAATGAGGGGTCCTGGGTAAGACTGTATCTGTGAGTAGTCCTTTGAAGTCTGAGCTCAGAGTCTTCATATTAGAGCCAATCTGAAAGTCATTTCATTAAAATCTTTCCTCTTTCTGATGCTTGGCACACTTCTACAATAGTTTTGAAATGACAGTCCCTTTTACGATGAGGCTCAGTGACAGGAAGCTCATGACTATCCAGGGAGATAATTCACCACTTCCGGCGATTAGAAACAGCTCTCTTATGTCACACTATCTCACTTTCGGTTCTCCACCCTCACTCCTACTCCTTTGCCATTCTAGGTAAGGAGAATAAAGAGAAAAATTCTCCTTTTGTACGAATATCACAACTTGCACAGAGAAAGGGGGATTGTACGTTTACAGGTTCACTTAACTTAGTCACCGCATGGCTCAAGCTATGGGATTGTTCTGTGGCAGGAAGCAAAATCCTCCCTATGTCATTCCCTAAGAACTGACTTCTAGCTTTATAAAGAGCTACCGAAGGGTCCTATTATAATAGCTCCTCAGGTGTAGAGAGGGGGCGTGTCCAATCCATTATGGTTGTGCATCTCATGAATGGTTTTCAAAGTGCAGTCCGGCCACTGGCAGGGGCAGGAGATCACAAGTTCAGTGCCTCCTGCCTTCCACTTTCATCCCACTCAGCACGCACGTGTCCTACACTGCAACTGCATTCAAAGACTAAAAGGCGTTTTCTTCATTTCCCAAAGTGCTTTCCATGAGGACCGGAGAGAGAATCATAAACTAATAGATGGATGCATCACGTTAAAAACGATGTCAACATTTTCCTTTAATCAGTACACAGTCGATATTCCCCATCAGGAAAAACTAATGAGTTTCTCAACTCCTCTCCTCAAAAGTCATTGTAAAAATCTATCGAAGGAATGTCATCTGTACTTAATGAAGGGACAAGCATTGTAATTAAGTTTCAAGCTATTTCTTCAGCATGAAGCTGCCACTAAGTGTGAAATGGCTATAATTCATATTTTTAAGGCCTTGAATTTATCAGCATCTATTTGCTATTCAAGGTTAGGGACATGGTACGTGGTTGTTAGAGGATTCAGATTCTGCTGGTCCTTGTTATTCCAGAGCGAGCGGCCTGAGCCCAGATGCCAAGCAAGGAAAATTATCATCAATGAGTTAAGGGGTATTTTTGAAAAAAATTCAAAAAAACTGAAAACTCATCTTCATTTATGAATAGGATACGGTGATGAAACGTGTAATAGGGGAAAGGGGACTTGGCGTTCATCAGTGAATTACCATGGTGGAGAAAATGAGCGGGGACCATGGGCTAGAGGTTCCAAGTCAGGCACAGTTCTGCTGAAGAGTGCTAGTGCACACCCACGGACGAAGGAGACAGAAACCTAAAGTTCTGAGATTGCTTGTAGAAGAAAGAATAATGAATGATTCTCTTTTTGCAAATGACTTAGTATGGATAGAAAATAAAAGACATGAGGTTAATAAGTGCTTAGACAAAATTAGGGACCCAGGAGACTTTGATCGCTCTCCTTTACAAACAAATGTGAAGAAGGTAGTTACTCCTCACTTTTGGGGGAAACAGAATTTGTAACGATCCGTCTAACCCAAACCCCTGTGTGGGCAATGGTAAATGTGGAAGACATCGAGCCTGTGAATCCAAAAATGATGAGTATGGGGTCATACTCATCATTTTTGTAGCAGGCAGACCATAATGAGCCTAGGGATATGCCAAAAAGGATTTTCTTAGGAAGTAAAGTTCAAGCTGAGAGGTGAAAATAAATAGGGTTATCCAGAAAGAGAGCAGAGGAGAATGTTTCAAGGAAAGGGTCTAAGTGAAGACTCTAAGTCATTCTACAGGAAACAAAGAGAAGACAGGAAGCTTGAAGCCTACAAATTCAGGAGAGAGGACTTCTGATTCAATAGCAAACTCCACACACACACCCACCTCCGCTCCCTCCTGAAGCTCTAATGCAATGACAGTAAATGAACAAGAAAGGACACAAACCCATAAGAATAAAGAAAGAGAGAAGCAGCAAGAGTAGAAGAAAGATGTTGACAGAGCTTTGGAAATAAAAAAACAACAACAACAAAAAGTAACTTCATTAGCAGATGACATAAAACCGAATGCTAACAGCCTATGGGTTTGGTGGAGATCCAGCCAAAAGTTAATTCAAGGTGCAGACCCTGGCCCAATACAGGAGTGGGGCCACCAGGCACCTATGTGGCGGGGAGAGTCTGGTGGGGCTGAAATTAAGAAGACTGATTGAGGTTTCCATGGGACATTGTTGGACCCCTAGACGGTTTCTTCACTGTATATCCCCAGGTGATTGCCACCCTCACTGCTAGAAACTAAATGTGGTGCCACCCAATTCATATATTGAGATCCTAATCACCAAAGTGGTGCTATTAGGAAGCAGGCCTTTAAGAGGTGATTAGGTCACAAGGGTGGGGCCCTCAGGAATGGGATTAGTGCCCTTATCAAAGAGACCCCAGAGAACTCCCTTGCTCCTTCTATCACATCAGGACGCAATGAGAAAGCTGTCTATGAGCCAGGAAGCATGCTCTCACCAGACACTGAATCTGACAGTGCTTGGAGTTCCCAGCCTCCACAACTGGGAAAAAGACATTCCTATTGTTTATAAGCCACCCAGTCTATGCTATTCCATTACAGCAGCTCAGATGGACTGAGATACACTATGGAAGACTTGAACTTTAGGTCCTGTGACAGGACAGCTGAGGTCAGCAGTACTGTAGTGAAAAGAGGGAATTAAATGAAAACCTGTATAATGAGAGTGAGAACTCCTAGGCCCCACCTGAATGTACTAGCCACAAAAATTCTTCCCAAACAAGGGATCAGGACTCCTCTCTGGGGAAATTGACCAGTCCAAGAGAAAAGACCTACAGATTCAGACATTCAGGGTTACCCACCTAAAAATCCCAGCCTGATAATCCTACCTGGAAGCCTACTCCCCAACAAACCCCCTTCATGTGAACAAAACTTTGCAACAAATTTCCAGTGCTCAGCTTTTAAAAGTGAATTAGACCTCCTTGAATCACAGACCATGTGAAAAAGCCCCAGTCAAAAAGCCTGAAATCTGAATTTAAAGAAAAGTAGAGAACAGAAGAAGCTTGAAAGGATCAAAAAGTAAAGAGAGGATAGTACATCTGCGAACTTAATACAGGGCCCTGGAGAACGGAAGCACCACAGAATAAAGAACATCTGGAAACTGAAATACGAGAGTAGGGATGGAAAGTTGAATGGAAGGAACGGAAAACAGAGAGGAGAGCAGAGAGAGAAACAACAACAAGGAAGGGTCCGAAGGAGCGGAAAGGGTGGTGGGGGATGGGAGGCTGGGGCCGCCAGGCAGAACCAGACGGCCTCTTGTAGGTTTCGGGCCAGTGCTTTTGTTCGGAAATTTTATCTTCAGGTCAGTGGGAGGAGCCACAGAACAGCGAACAGGGAGTGACGGTTAGCCCAACGTAGCCAGGGGTCAGGGAAGGCCACTTAGCTCCCTCTGAGGTCTGACGGTCTCATGCTCGTTTATTATATCCCAACACACCCTGGAGAATTGTGGATCAAGGAAGAAAAGATACCCAGTGGCTGATTTTTAAAAAAGGATCACTTCTAGTTCTCAACTTATTTCAGGTAAAAACTGTTGTCAGTTTGTTCCTCTGTAAACTCCCATTACTCTTTGTTTTGAAAAGGTTATAATTGGAATTAAACAAGTCTGGCTTGGAGCCAGGATTGTGAAGGCTGTAATTAAGGAAGATTTTCTATCTAGACTCCCAGCAGGGCCATCCCACGGAGGGGGGGGGGAGTAGATTTAAAAGCAATTGTGTGTTTTTTCAAGAATAATACAGCACCCATTTTACATAATAAATGGCAGCTGCTGATGTGTTAATAAAGATACAGACGATAATAAAGTTACAGTGCTGTGTTCTGAGGCAGAAGGTAGCCCCGACTCAGGAATTTCAACAAACAGACACACCTGCCCTTCTGCTCTGAACGGCTGGGAGGTCAGCACTTACTTCTGATGTCCCGTCTGCTCTGACAACATGAATAAAAGTGCGGTGTTATTACCACCACGCCCCTTATGGCTTTGTCTCTTGAATGACTTCTCCTTTCACATTTTAGACACTTCTGTTAAAAACTTAATGTAAAGGATATAATTTTAATTTTTAAATTAAAGCCACTTGTCTTAGAGAACAACAATACTTGTCCCGTGGCCCCTCTCAGATGCAGATGGAAATGGTTGGCCATTAGGGGGCGGTCAGGTGCCTCCTGCCCATGCTGATGATTGGAGCTTCCACAGAGAGTGTAGGCATGATATTTTTTTAACATTTTATTTATCCCAATATATCTAAAAATATGATCACAAGCTATGTAGGATCAATATAAAAGTTAAGAAAATAATTTACAGTTTTTCCTACCAAGTTTTGAAATCTAGTGTATGTTTTCGAGGGAGGCGTGTGGAGTGTTTCGGTTATTAAGGCATTTCCCCCAGTACCTCGCTGTCTTAAAGGGTTAGACATCCAGAACCACTTCTGCGGAGTGGGTTTAGAGCATGTGATCTGGACCGCACTCCAGCCAGTGCTGGCCCAAGGTGTGATGAGAAGTGAACATCGCTAACGGCAGGTGCCTGGTGATGGATCCTGAAAGTGCCTTTCCCTTTTGATTGTACTCAGTGGTCCTTCCAAGACACAAAGAGAAAGACTCAGAGCCTTTGAAGCTTGGCAAAGTCACCAAGATACTTTGTGACTGGCATCCTACCCTGTTTTTTAGGCTGGCCAACTTATAATCCATGCTTATCCATGAAAGCAAATGGCTTTCTTATGGTTATTACCTGATTTAGTTTTTCTCTCAAACTTATCCTTATGGATTGTTGGGGAAAATTAAATTTATTTCAGTCTGCTATCTTCTCTGTGACTGAAAAGTCTCAGCTTCCTCTAGGATAACGAGTCTCCATTTTCCTCTCCCTCTTTAGGATATCATTCTGGACATGGAGGAAGGGGACTTCTGTGACTTCGTGGTGACAGGTACAAAGAAAGTTCAGATTCCATAGATGCTGTTCAAGTGGGCATCCGGCTAGCAACCCATGCTCAAGTCCTAGGGGAGTGAGTTCTGGTTGGTTCTCTCGGTGCTCACTCGGCACTACCGAGTCAGGTCTCAGAGGTGTTGGTGGGCACGGAGCTCTGGGCACGTCCCCCACTCCATCCCCACCGGCACTGCCTGCAGTGGGGCCCTCAGCCCGCTGCAGGGAACCTGCCCAGGAGCCTGCCCATCTGCACATCAGTTGCTCAACATAACACCACGAGATGCTTCTAAACCACCCCCCGCCCATCCTCCAGGACTTGAAGGAGATTCAACAGTGCTGACCCAAGTCCTTCTCTCTCTCCAGCCGCATGACAACCCGGGGGGTTGTGAGTCCCCCCTAAGGGATGGCTTCCTAGAATCCCAAATGAAAATGCGTGATGACTCTTTGCTTTCGACTTTCCTTAAAACCTATCCAATCCATTTCTTTCCCCTGTAACTCTGAGAAAAAAGGTCATTAGGACATATATTTTGCAACCTGCTTTCCCTGAATTTCCCATATTCTTCTTCCCACAGTTTACCAGAGACCACATAGTTGGGTTTTCAACTTCCTCTTCCTGTCTGAATGGGACTTCCCCTGCATCCTCGCCTCCTACCCCCCATCTGCTATCTGCGGCCTCTCCTTTCCAGGCCTCTAACTGCAGAACTATAACACTGAGAGAATGTGAATACAGAACACACCAGTTTAATATTTAAAAATATAATCTCTACCATATTTCCCAAAATAAAAAAAAATTGATAAGTAAAACAAAGGGAAAAGTGGAAATACCACGTATCTACTACTAAGAATAAGAACCATGGAAAAGGGCATCCTAGGGAAAGTTTGGAGGTAAAGGAAAAAAAGAAAATATGAAGATAAATTCTAACTACAGTGCAGATACGAACAGGAAAAAGGGAAGAATGATAGCATTTTGGAATACAGGAGGAAGGGAAAGAGGAAGAATAGGGGCTTATATATGACTGGTCTTGGAAAACGGGCTTCCTGACAGGACAACCTTCCGATCCAGTGGGCCGCACTGGGCCCTGGCCTACGGCTTTCAGCTCTGCATTTTCTGTCCCCGGCAGGCACCGCAGAGTGTGGGACAGAGCACTGCAGTCGCTAGCATCTTTGGCACAATGGAGGCAGGATGATGTGTCGATGTAGTTAAAAGTATTTAATTTATGGGCTGTGTTTATTCTAAGGTATGTCTCCTCTACTCTGTGAGTTGAAATATATTTTCTTTTATACACAGTCCTGTTAATAGTAGATGAAAGTACCCAATGGTTTATTTTTTTGTCTTTAATTGAAAAACAATTGTTATTTTCCCTTATTTCGTGGGAATTTTTTATGGGTTGAAAAAAAAAGTTCTGGAAACCCCTGTCTGAGCCTTTGAGTCCCCAC
>CM052546.1:14206578-14285563 GCA_028533065.1 Trachops cirrhosus
AAGAGCTGCTGGCCCCTCCTCCCAAAAGCTGACACTTGAGGAATTACTACTCGCTGGGCTTCCATGTCCTGGACACTAGGGCCAGGACAGCCTGGAGACGCGCCCAAGTTCACAGAGCACACAGGCACTGGGGCCAAGTGCGAACCCAGTGCAGGACCGTTCACAGCAACTCTTCTGCTTGGTGATTCCTTAAGCAACGACGCTATTCTTTAGCTCACTGTACACTTCCGTTTTCCCTTTGAATCGCTCCAATAGTCACGCCACGTGATCTAATCATTCTGAATCCTATACATGCAACACAAAACTAAAACACTCAGTCTAAGTGCTTTAAAGGGGGGTGAAGGGAGGAACGGGGAGATAAAGAAAATGACAGAACAGAACATGTCTGCGAAATGTTTAAAAGGGAGAAAATTCAAAAATTTCTTCCACAGTTGTATTGACCCACATGCCATGTAACAAGCTCAACACACAGCTTCTCTCCCCCCATTTCTCTCTCGCTCTCTCTGAGTGTGTTTCTCTGTCTGTGTCTCTCTCTCTCTTTACATATGTGTGTGTGGTATGAGCATTTATGTGTGTGTGACTTTTTTTTTTTGATCAGACAGGTGACCCAGTAGTGTCAGGATTGTGAGCTCCGGGGAGGCCAAGCAGGAGGAGTGGTGTTCCCAAGCCTCTAATTTGTTGTACCCTGAAGGTTTGACAGATTGTTCTGGTCATATAAACTAGCAAATCACAGAGAGTCAATAAATATTCAGTTGGTTACAGACATTTAAAAATAAAATTAAAGAAAGAAATTCATTTTTGTCAGTTTGTGGGAACCTTGTCTAATCTTTATTTCCCCATGATCCACAGAGATTAAATCTCATACATTCCCTAAGGAATTCAGATTTAGTTTCTGTCCATTGAAAAACATCCTACAGAATATTCAAGTGCCTACTGAGAGTAACAGATATAGCTTAGAATTCTTCAGTCTTATCGTTAAAACCTTGGTAATAGTATGGAGGAAAAGTAAACATTAACAAAGAAATGCCTTATTTACTTGGGGCTGTAGAATGGGTTTGATCTCCTCGAACCTTTTGGCCCTTAATCGCGTTACGTATTACGCTGTGAAACTTGTCGCACTCTTTAGAGTCCTTTGTGACCGTATTTGAAATTGCCTCCATACAATCTATTCAAGAATACAACTGTCATAAGGAAATGAGTCTGTAAATAACACAGGAACATCCTTGGCAGCTACAGAATTATTTCAGGCTATTCGCCCCTACATGACATGGCTCTGCAGAACCACGCCTTGTGAATTCTGAAGCCTGCTTCTTGGGTTTTAACTTTCTTTCTTCTTGCAACTGAAATGCCACTTCCTTTGGACGGCCTTACTTAAATCTCTGAGGCAGATTCTGCCATTTTCTGTGTTCCCCGGACTCGGTTCCTGCAACTATCCCAGTCCTGCTCAGATTCCCTTGTGCTGTGAGCTTCACTTCTGTCTCACTCTCCTTAACTATAAAGTAGCTGCATGCTCACTTATCTCTACATCCCAAGTATTTATTTAGCATGTGCCTTGACTCCTTATATACATCAAAAAGTGCTTGGTAAACAGTAGCTGCTCTGACACTGAATGTAAAATCTGGCCGCCACCCTTGTGTCACTGTATGTAGCATAAGAGCACATCGTCACGTCAGCTGATGACGCACTCTTTTATAAAGACCTTCTGGCTTCTTGCCCTGTTGCGGTTTCTTCCAAGCTGTTAGTGCAGTTAGAGGAACAGAGGTGGCTCTGCAGGGACAGCGGTCTATGCAATCTTCTCTTTCTTTATGTTTGCCCCAGCATGTGCCTGGGAAACAGGATTTCACAATCTATTTTCTGTTCCTGTAGGATCGGAATCCTGCAAGGAAACTTCATGCTTGAAAGAATCTTCAGAACAAGGCGGGCATTCAAAAGTAGCCTCTGTTCTTACAGAAAGTACACGTGCAGACCTGAGTGGCCCATTTCCCGTCTCAGATCTCGCACAGCCTGAGACCAGGGAGTTTTGCATATGTCTTCTTATAAACTCCAGGAAGGAAAATCGTGAACAAGAGAACATTTAAAATATTCCCATTTTAAAATCATGAATTTATTAAAATCCAGTTTCCATTAAAAATGAGTTTTCCCCCCGCAAGGTACAGGCACGGTGGCTGGTACACGTTTAGGGGCAGAGCCTCCAGCGAGACAGGTCCTTAGTTCGGAAGAGCCCGGCGGAACAGCCCACACACGCTGTCCCGGGCGGGCGCTGGGCACACACCTCACTCACACTGTCTGTCTGAAGAGAAGCAACGTCCTTTGTGATTTCCAGCTCAACCCTGCATTATTTACAAACATGTCAAGCAAACACGGCAGATGTGATAAGTACAGGAACTCCGAAAATAACAGCAGTAAACCAAAACTCCAGTGTACTCCCCAAGGGTGAAGTCTTTTAGGAAGAAATGCCAGAGGCTTAAGATTTGCTTCTCCTTAACAAACAAGCAAACAACAACAACAAGAGAAGAACAACAACAAAAAAATCACTCCAGCAGCCAAGATAGAGGTTTGAGAAAACAAAACTTATCCCAACAGAGGACTCTGAAATGGATGCTATTTTCTCACGTTTGACTGACTGGGGTAACTGAGGGACATATTAAATATTTAAGTTTTGCTTGTTTATTTTAGAAGACGGTCTATGTATACATAAGCTGTGGTCTGTTAATTCAATTTGTTTCTCATTAATAAGTGAGATCAAGAAAATCTTACTAAAACATTAAAAACATTCCAACTTAACTGCATTGGGAGCTTTAAAGATCCATTAATTCACATCTCAATAGATGACTTTTCTGTTCATCTCCTTTCTGTATATTTTTTAATCTGTAAGACATTCAGGTGACTGCATCCTTTCAGACAAATCTTATACAAAATAAGA
This sequence comes from Trachops cirrhosus, assembly GCA_028533065.1. Classification (NCBI taxonomy): domain Eukaryota; kingdom Metazoa; phylum Chordata; class Mammalia; order Chiroptera; family Phyllostomidae; genus Trachops; species Trachops cirrhosus. The sequence goes on from CM052546.1 coordinate 14,209,502, forward strand.
TCTTTTAGGACTTCAACGTTAATTTCTTAGTTTTATCAACATATCGTAGATGTGTAAGATATTACCAGAGAATACCAATTGAAAGGTGCATGGGAATAATCTTTATGAATTTTGTTCCAAAAATATACCTCCTCATAAAGAGGTATTGAAATAATATCTCTTCTTTAAATCTAAATTTATTTAAAAATAAAAAGTAAGCTAATATACAGGAATTAGCTGTTTGGAGTTGGAAGTGACCTGGCTGTTTACAGATGTCAGCTCTAGGCGAGCTCAAGGCCACCAGGTGGGTGTGCAGTAGGTCCCTGACGCACAGCCCAGTGCCCCTCCCCTCCGCCCAGCTGCCACTGAGGAGCACCTGCCTCCGCTGCACCTGGGCAGTAACCTCAGCGCTGCCTGCCGGTACAACTTCAGGAACCTCCCTTAGGAGACTCTCCTTTCTCAAGACCAGAAGACACACCAAACATGAGTGATCTGGGTTAGTAAAACCAACCCAACCATAAAGCCAGAGGCCATAAGAGTCAGTCACCAAGTTCATTACCTGTTTACTCAATAGCCAAGGTCAATTCCAGTCAATAGCAGAGAGTACGGTATGGCATCATGAAAAGACAAATGTGAAACACTCATGGACGCACTGATCTAGACCAATCAATCAAACACACTTCATTATCCTTTCGATTGGTCAGAGGTTCTCCCACAACGTGCCATTAAGAAAAAATTCCAGAAGGATGAGGGGCTGATGATCACATTCTAGGCTCCTGACTCCGTTCAGGTTATCGAGCATCAGGTACAAACACAAGGCCAGTTTTAAAATTACATATCAAAAGCTTTTTATGCTTCCTATCGGAACATTTTATTTCTATGTAATTTTAGAGTAAGCAATGAAAATGTAGCAACTGCCTGAAGTCCTTACTTTGTTGCACTGACTTAGAAGATCTACCCGTCGCTGGGTTCCGCACAGGGTGTACGCAGAGGGCTGGCGGTGTGTCTACGGCGCTGTGTGGGCAGGACTCTGCTGTGTCCTTCCCAGTCTGGGTCTCTAAAGTGGGCTGTTCCTCGAAGAGTTTCTTTGTGTTCAATGTGGGCTGGCTTTGTTTTTTGCTACAGAAAATTAAGTTTTCTGTTTAAAGCCAAGTTAGCCTATATCCATTATGCTGATATATCTCAAGTCTTCCAGTTAATGGAGAGCTTGTTACCCACCCCCTTTCCCCCACAAAAAGATTCTGTCTTATATTTAGAGTTCAGCTTCTTTTAGTCAGCCCTCATCTTTGGCCTGATCAGCACTAATTACTGACTAGTTCTGTAAAAATAAAATGAAATAATAATGCTGCTCCTAAGGAGGACTGTGAAAAGCAAGGGACGCAGGCCACCACGACTTGTCTGGGAAGCGCTCTGGCATCAGAGGCATGAGGAGTCACTGCGCTCTCCGGGAGCAAATTCTGAGCCCTGAAACAGGGGGTCTCCTTGGGTGGATTTGCTGGGAAGATTCGACTTTTAGTGCCGGATATGAAACGTCACACCCCGTTGACAGGTATGTAGGTGCCTTCTGCGCATCTGGAAGCACTGACCAAAGCAGCTGTTCCAGTAAAATGTGAAACCTTGCAGGGTGGTGCATAATCTTAAAGACACTGCCCACTGCAGGAGGGATTTTGCTAAGAACAGGTTCTCACTCCCCACCAACTAGCTTCTTCCTTTGGCCCAATTTATTTCTCTATATTCACAAAGACTGACAGGCTTTGCAAGAATGCTCTGGGTTTTGTAATGAGGTGAGAATGTGTTTTTGTTTAAGGAAACACAAGCTCCCACGTGGCCACTGCAGCTTTAAGATAACTGAGCTCTTAGGACGAAGTCGTGTAAGAGCAGGTATGACTTGTGCAATACAAGCACATTTGCTCATGGTTGACATCTTTACACAATACTTATCCCATGCTAGTTATGATGAGCTGCGATTGGTGTTAGCTAAAAGAACTATGAGAAATGAGGAAGCCAGCATTCACTGACTGATTCTTCATGGCCACAAGTGTACAGTCAACATTAAAAGTTATATTGGTATCATCATACCGTTTTTTACGTTTCTTTCTGGGGGCTGGGGATGGTCCTTTGGTGGCAGGAATGGTTGCCTCTTTGTCTATCTGTCTGTCTGTAGGTCTGTTCTTTTTTGTTTTCCACAGCTGCTGGTGGTGATCTCAGAGCCCTTTTCCACAGCATCTCAGAGCCCTTTTCTGCGAAGGGCAGCACACGTACGGGGATCTGAAGATTACCACCAGCATGTGGAATACCTCCCGAGGTAGTTTGAACACCGTATCAACCCAGGTAACGGGGGAGCTTGTTACATAGAAAAAAATAAATCTGGATTGTATTTAGAACTCAGCGTCTCTAGGACACCAGTTTTCTTTGGGCTGATCAGCTCCAATTGCTGACTAGTGCTCTAACTGGATAGGTTTTCGGTACCACGAAATACAGCAAGAAGCAAACACTGCAACACCACAAAGCCTAGCTCTCGCAATTCCAAGGCAGACAACCTCTTGCTCCAAACCCTCAATTTTAAGTCCTTAGAGAAAATTTTCTCTTGGCTGCAACTTATCTTCACATCCTTTCTAACCTCTCCCCGTTTACATATTCATGCACGGTTCATCACACGGATTCAGAATGGATCGTCAGTCAGTTGCACAGAAAAAACGGACAGCCACTAGTCAACACGAAGTCAAAGGCTTACCTTAGCTCCTTGAAGGGGTCTGCCCTGACGTTAGGGGTCTCTATGGATTTAGGGAACACGGTGCCCTCTGCTCCTGCAAAGAGAAGAAAAAAGCAAACAGAGGTTGGAGACTGTCGGGTGTGTCACCTGGGGGCACGACCAGCAGCGCACCCTTTATGCAAACCAGTCCACACATCTTTTGTCACTGGCTTTAGGGCTCCATAATAGGAAAGCATTGAATCAACTCATGCAAACAGTCTTTGAAAAAACAAGGAACTCTTTTTGAAAGTGTTCCTGCTGAGATCAGAGTGAGGCCAGGAGGCAAATTCCATGTTGGCTTAAAAAAAAAAGATGCCTAGAAATGACTCTGGTTTCTCATAAACTTGTAACAGTCTCCCAACTGGAAATGTCTGAAGACACAGCAGCTGAGCCCTCTTACTGCATCGGGGCCAGCCCCCACGCCACTCCGCATCTAGGCAGAGGTGGGAACGGCAGATGGTAGAAAACACTGTTAAGGCTGTGAGCTATGTGCCTAGTGACAACTAAGCAGGAGTAAATAAAGTTTGACACTATTTCCTTGAAAAGTAAACACAACAGTGTGTGAGATCATTTGAAGTTCAGTGCTTTTACGCTTTGAGTATTAACATTGATTCAACCCAGCCCAGACATTTAGCGGCTGACTTTGCTGTAAGCTTTTATCCTCACAACTTGTCAACTCCAGCTAAACCTGTCTTACCATAAAGATTGTGATTATTTGATTTGTCTGCACCCAAAGTGTTTTCAGTTCATTTAAGCCTCAGTTTATCACAGACAATTGCACTGGATATTAGCTTTTCAATTAAACTCAGCTAGGCAATATCCTGTACTTTGATGTAAAGGTGTTTATTTTTATGCATTTGGTACAGTTCTTTGATGCTGTGAGAGGGGGCAGAATAATATCTTGCATTCATGGGTGAATTTCTAGAATCCTCTTGCATTGTTATAATGTCTAAAAATCTCCTCCATTAACCACTGTTATTCTAAATCTAGATTTATCCTGCCATACTGATGAGTCTAGGAAGATGAATTGGTTTCTTTACTTTTGGAGCATCTGTAGAAATATCTAATCTTTCTGATACGAGTGAAAGATTATTGCAGGTAAAATAAAAAATGATACCTTGATTTAACATTATATATAATCATTGAAAGAATATCCTGGTGAACAATAACTGTTATTCTAAGCGGACATTTTCTGTGCCTACGACATGCTAGACAGCAGAATACATATTTCATACGCAGTGGCTCATTTTGCTTCCTTCAGTGCCCCATAGTATTGACAGCTGCAGGAGGCACAGAGACATTTAGTGTGAGGACATCGGAGACCTTTCTCTGCCTGCAGACAGTTCCACTTTTCAGGGCCCCAAACCACATCATTCCAGACATATCTGAATGTACTCACAGCCCCATTAAAATATAACCTTTTTTATGTAAGATTTCTAGGATGTTCATTGTTTTATTATGCATACACTGTTTATTTTGCTTTTGTGGTTTAAACTTTATTGTATTCTTTATAACTGTGATGGATCATCTTATGAGTCTACTCGACTGGATCAGAGGCTGCCCACATTTTTGGCTGACCGCTACTTCTGGTTTCCAGATGGGATTAGCATCTGAACTGCTGGACCCCGCAAAGCTGCTCGCCCCTCCAATGTGAGCGGCACCATCCTATCTGTTGGCGGATTGAATGGAACGAAAAGGTGGAGGAAGGAAGAGTTTGGCCCTTCCTGCCTGACTGCTTGAGCTGGGACATCTGTCTTCTGCTCTCACTGCTCCTGGGTCTCAGGCGCCAGGCCTGAGCTGGACTCTACATCAGCAGCTCCCCCGGTTCTCGGGCATTTGGACTCAGCCTTCACTATGCCGCTGGCCCTTCCAGCTCTCCAACCACAGGCAGCAGACTGTGGGGCCTCTCAACCTCGGTAACTGGGTGAGCCCACTTCTCGCACTGATTCTTCCTGTGCATAGATCTCATTGGTTCTGCTTCTGCGGAGAACCCCGACTAATACAATTACCGAGTAAGAACAGCTGGGTTCTAGACGACAGGGTAGTTTCTGTTACATGTGCTTGGAATTTGGGTGTGCACAGCATATATTCCCCATTGTCTACATTTTTGTGATCCTTTGAACCACTCGAGGCCAAAGGCACTGTGGCGGCTGCCCTGTGGATGAGAAGGGGCTGCAGAAGTCACAGGACAGTGAGTGAGTGACACACTGGGAGGTGGCTCTGGGCTGTGTGGCACCCCAGAGCATGCCCTCAGCCCCCTCAGTCCCAACTCCACTCTGTTACTGAGGTCCACCTGTCCCTACTGCAGTTAGCAGGGATGGCTTCCCTTTGACACCCTTGCAGACACTTTGTTCTTAGTCATTTGAACCCTATTTAAAAATATAATTAAAAGGAGCAATTACCTATCTCACTAAGGCAAGGACAGTTATTTCTGTTTATTTATATTGTCTGTCCTCTTTAGTCCCACCTCACGTCTCCCCTTGCTCTACCCAGAATTCTATGGAAATGTCCCTGTAAAGACCATTAACGCTTTTCAAAGCGGCCACGATGGTCTGACTTACCCGTGTGGCAATCGGTCCCGTCCAGGGACGCCTTTGTTGTTTGAACTGTTACCAGAATGCTGTCAGACTTAATGTTTCACCTGTCTCATCCCCACTCCTATTGTCCTTTCACAAGGCCTTTGTGGCTGAAGAATACTTATTTTGCAGCTCTTGACTATGCCAAGTATATGCATGACATGGAATACATATTACATTTATTCTGACCAATTATCCAAAAATGAGGGACGACATGTTCTTATGTGAAATGAATCTCAAAAGCCTGGGGCGCTGTCTTTATCCAACCCAGACTTCGTGTCCAGCCTGTCTCTTCATTCGTCGGATCCAATGACGAACCCTCATCTGCGACCTTCCTTCTTACAGCGGCCGTGCCACGCTCCCGAAGGGGTGACTCGACTGCAGCTGGGGGTCCTCAGCACTGCCGCCCCTCGGGAGCAATGCCAAGGGGAGAGAAAAGATACATAAAGCGGCCCAGCACATTTCAGCGGCTCACTCCATGTCTGTGGGAAGAGCACGGTCTCCCCTGAACACCGGCCTTGGGTCCTCAGTTTTCTGTGACCACGCCTGCTGTGCTCCTGGCTGGGCACGTGCCCCGTTCCCTGTCATGTCCCCACTGTCCAGCACAGTGTAGGCGCTCAACAGATGTCTGTACAGTGACCACACAACTCATTTGGCACTCAACACATGCTACCTGGGACTTTTATTTTCCTTGCAGACACTCATTTAATCTCTTCAACTAGATCTTACGCTCTGTGCGGCCAGGGGCAAGGTCAAGGCAGAATATAGTCAGATTCGACTGTAGGTTTCCAAGGCTTCTACTGGACTCATTTCCAGTTGCTACTGCCATTTCTATGGGAGTACCAAGTTACTGGTATAAATAAATAAATGCATTACATTTTAAATACATGTCCAAAATCACAATCTAATATGTTTTAACTGTATCTTTAAAACAAAAGAGCATGCTAATAAAAAAGTGCTGTGGGGCTAAATATGTATTTCTCTAAAGTAGAATGCCATCAAAAGGCTTGTGGTCTCTTTCTCAGAACAAAGAACCTGCTTATCTTATAGTGAGAGGACTGGGGCTAAAAACATGTGGGGCCCCTGGTCCCATGGCCGGTGAGTGCTAGAGCCGAGAGTCACATCCAGCTGATGAGCCCACTGTTAGCCACTGAGCCCTAGTGCCTTGCTTTCTCAATTCCAGGCCACTGAGGCACTTGCTAAAAGGCAAACCAGCAGAAACCAGAGGGACAGGGCTCTGACAGGTAGAGGAGGTGGGTGATTGGCAGGCTCTGGATATGAAATGGAGATGAAGGGTGAGAGGCTCCACTGTCGTGGTGCCCGTCATCCAGCCAGACGCCCTTTGATTTTGTCTTTGCTGGACTTTGGACAGGGGAAGACGTGTCCCATACATACCGAAGGACGGCATATGGATGATTTCTCAGGGAAAGGTGTCAGAGTCTCTCATGAGCCAAGTGATCTTGGGCATGAAACCCAATCTCTCTGATGCTCCGTTTCCTTCACTAAAACAAGAGAGATTGATAGTACCCTCATCTCTAGGGGTCCTGAATGAGATCTCTGGCACACAGCAATCAGCAGATGATAAGTTAATAACATAATATTACTAGTACCAAAATGTTTATGAATGCCAATCATTCCTTCTCTTTCCAGGTCCTCTATGACTCTTTAAAAAATAGCATTTTTAAAGCGCTTACTACAAAGGCACTTACTGAAACTGTTTTCATTTGATCATTGGAATAACCCTATGAGACAGGGGCTATCAATACCCGTTATGATGAATGTGGAGTCTGAGACTCAGAGCAGTCAGGGAATTTTCCTATGGTCACAGAGCAAAGAGGGGGATCCAGGACTTGAACTCTAGTATTTCAGCTCCGGAACGGATGCCCTTGACCACCTTGCCACACTGTCTTTTTCAGTTACTCTCTACTAGCTCATCTTTTTATGCGATATGGACACATACCAAAATGTTTACGCCCTCCAATAATACTTGCTATACCCCCCATCACCGCTCCTCTAACAACAATCTCCATGTACAATGAGATGAGTTAATGATACTTTTCAAAGAGCCCATTTCTTTCCAAGTGCTATCAGGTTCCTGAGTTTTACACCATTTTTCACTTTCCCAGAAGCTGTGGAGTGAACTATCCATCAGAATGAATTCCCCCATCCCATCCTCTAGCCATTCTTGGATAATAAATTATTCTCAATTTTATTATTTCAAAAGGCTTCTATCAAAGCCATACCTACTGATTCCTTCTTTTGACACAATATAATTTACTAGCAATAAATGTTCATAAACAGTTTGAGTGAAAAATCCATAAAGCCATTTCAGTTTTATTTTAAGTTCCATTTAATGTCCCTCAAAAGTGATTTCATCAATGTGTTTCCATTAGCTAGTTCTCTGCCCAATAACTTAATTCCACACAATCAATCAGGAACTTATAAAGCCCGTGACAGGATCTCTCTAAAGTGTTTTGAATCACCACAAAGATCAGCTCAGTGGCTTTGCTTCCCCTAGTTGCACAGGCAGGGGGTAAACTCTTAAAAAACAAAAAAATCTCAAATGCGCTTCATTGCCATAGTAATACAAAAGCCAGCCTCTCCTCGCTGGAAAGTGCACTCAGGGGTGAAGCTCAGTGTGGTCATGCTTGTCCCTCGGAGTGTCCCGGATGCCAGGAGACCTGAAAGCCAGTTCTCTCTGCGGTGCTTGGCATGCCAGATAACCTCTCCAGCCCTTCATTTTCCTGATTTCCTATAAAATGGTGGTTGGGATGGGAGGTATCAGAGCTACACTGCTTTTTTCCCCAGATGTAAAATGTCATAAGGTAACAATCTAATCAAAACAGATGATTGTCTTTAGCCACCTCCATTCCCTACCAGGAAAACAGAGGAACCTGGGAATATCAAAGAAAATCACTAAAAACGTTCCCAGTGTTGTAGGAAGAAGTAAGTAAAAGCAAACAGGTTTTTGCCCACTTTGAACTTCATTTAATTGGTGGACATAATCACCAGAAAACAAACCTCATAAGAGATGAAATGGCAGAGAGCAAAATCTAAGTGTAGATGAAACTAACTATAAAAATAAGAACCACAAAAAGCTTGTTCATAACTCTTTAAAACTGCAAAGATTGACGTGGGGAATTCAATTTCATAAAAAATAGTAAACACTGAAGTGCCTGAACTTGCACGTGTTAAAAATAGCCATGAACTAAATACTGAAAGAAAAATTTACATCTGCAGAATTTGGTACAGGAAAATTGGACTTCAGAGAACTTGAACACAAAAGAAAAAGTTACGATGGTAGAAGTTATAATCAGTAAAAACTGGAGACAGAAAAACTTATAATGAATGAAACTTTTGTTGGGCGTGCAGAAGAACAATTTGAAGACAAACTTCTAAAAAGTTCAGAAATGATCTTAAGGATGCTATTTAGAAAGTTAAGGAATTAAACTAGCTTAATGAAGTTTTCTCTGATAAATTCTCTCTCCATGTACATTCATTAATATTGGCATAATTATGATCGATGCTTTTGTATGAATGAACACAGACTAAAAATCATCCGTGTGTTTCAGTGGTGGGGCCTAAATGTTCGACAGGCTTCAAGCGCAGAGTAAAACATCTGATGACCAATGTTGGTAGTCAAAACCTCTGAAGTTTGCTAATTCATGTTGCTTAGGTAGATGTAACCTGCATGACAACCCTCCATAACAACCACTTAGTAAGTTGTACTTAGTAAGATAAGCATGTATTTCTATACCAATATTAAATTACAGATAGAGAAAAGATGTCAATCTAAAACATGGTGATAAGAAAATGGGAGAGGGAATGATCTGATTTCCTGAACTATGAGAGGACTGAGAAACCAAAGGTCTGGTTTTCAGTGCTGATTTTGCGTAAGCTGATTATGTGACTTGTGGCACTTTGCCTTCTATTCGTATTTCTCCACTCTTTATACAAAGTCAGGGTGGGAACCAGATACTCTGTAAGGCCTCCAGCCCTGCTCTTTCACAGTACTCCAGAGGACCTGGCTGGATGGCCAGGAGACCAGCATCGTAGGATCGATAAAGCCAACATCCAGTTCATGTAACAAACAAGTGTCCAGCAGGGGGCTCTAGAAGGGAGCCAGAAGGATATGGAGCTCCCTATCCAGCACACTGCAGTATACTCCGATAGCTATGTAACCAGTTTAAATCACGAGTAATAATCTCACCAGTAAAAATATCCATTAGTCACAAATGGTGATTGAAACATGAAAGGAAAATCAAAGATGTCTTTGAAAGTATACAACTTGGGGTCATAACCTGGTCTGGCCGGTAAGTTTCCCAGAAAAAGCGTAAAAACCGAAGTGTTGCTGCTGCCTGTTCAGTAATTAGGAACACAGTAGCGGAGAGGAGGAGGCAGCTGTAGAAAACTGGGCAGAGGTGACAGGGTTGGGAAGCCAAGGTTAACAAAGATCCGTGTGGCCAGACTACGTTTACCAAGGGCGAGCAGCATGGTGAGACGATTTAGGTAGATCCTATCACAGGCCTTATAAGTTTCTGATTGACTCTGTGGAATTAAGCTATTGGGCAGAGAACTAGCTAATGGAAACACATTGATGAAGTTGGCCCAAATAATACAAAGCCTTGTAGGCCACGGCACAGGTTTTAAGCAGCGAACTGGCATTTTTCAAAGATCACTGGTGCTGCACGTTATGGTCTGCATGTCTGTGTCCCCTTACAATTCATATGTGAAACTCTAACCTTCAACAGAACCCAAACATGCTGGCGCCCTGCCTCCAGCCTCCCGACTGTGAGAAATAAATTTCCGGTGTTTAAACCACCCAGAGAATGGTATACTGTTACAGCAGCCTGAGCTGAGACACTGTGGCGTGGAAAAGAAAATGGAGAGCACGGGTAAATACGGTGTGGCCGGGGGGAGATGGTGATGGGTTGTACCAGAGAACTGGCAGTGAGGATGGAGAAGAGCGGTTGGTTTAGAAAATATGTAAGAGGACACCCAGTGGGACCCAGTGGAGTGCTGGGCAAGAGGGGGACTCAAGGATGACCACAGGGCCCATGGGAAGAGCTGAAATTGACGGCAACGCCAGATGATTACTGCTCGAAGCCAGCTGTGCCCATGGCAACCGTATACGTCAATAAAATCCTGGGTTTTTTTATACTTGGTATTTTACTTGCAATTGAAATTGCCCTTAATAAAAGAAGCTGCTCTGAAGCCACCTATATTTTTCTTATGAAGGTGCGACATGACCAAGTAAATTTAAATTAAGTCTCCCTGCAGTATATAAGCAATATGTATTTTTTAAAACTATGAATAATGTAGTAATCCCTTGAATAATAAACATTGTTTCTGTGCAAGATAATTTTCTGGTTACTCCAAAGGTTTAGCTAAATACACGTTCATATATCTCCCATTGTTTAAAAATCTTTCTAAGATACATGAGATACTGTGTTTGCCTCTGTGAATGCCGGCTAGAGAACATGGTTAGTTTTGATATTTAAATATTATTTAATGTCTAAGATTATTCTCCCAAAAGCCAGTCTCCTCCACAGCCTGCTATCCAGGGTAGCTATAAAAGAGTGAATTGTGGAAGAACCGATCACAGGACGTTCCTCAGAAAGAGTGGGTTTTATATTTAGCTCTAACATGAACTTCTGACTTTCTCCTGATAGTAATATGCAGTAAAAAAAAATTCTTTTTAAGGAAGTGAGTTGGGTATGTTTAGCCGAGGAGTTAAAATGATGTGAGTATCGGTGAAGTTGCGGAGTTTCCACCCGTTCCGGGATTAAGCATTCTGACAGCGTTGTCGGCCTGCGAAACGCTCCCCAGAACCGAACAACAGACAGACGCGAGCCAGCGACTTCGAGGGGAAAGGTCTCCCGGAGCGGTTTCATCCCATTCTGTCTCTGTGCCTGCTGCTGGTATTTAACAATTTGCTAATGCAAAACATTTGTAGTCATTACAAGTTGTTTCCAGGATACGTACCAAATATTTTCTTTTTAGGAATTAGGACAGATTCTCCTGACCTAAAAGTAAAGATAACTCATTCAACAAATATTTAGGGAGGGCCGACTCCATAAACGGGTTTGTGGGGAAAGCAGAACTTTCCTCTTTATAAGATCACAAGTTCATTAAAAGATTGAAAAATGTATAAACTCTATAGCAGTTTCCAATATTGTAATATTCTTTGTCTATAAATATTTAATAATTACTTACTATGTGCATAGCACTGTGCTACACTGGTCTTCAGTGTGGAGAGCTCATCTGTACCCTTAGGGATTTTACCATAGCCAGACAGACCGATTTACAGAACACGTTTAAATGGATCTTTAATAACAATTATTACAAAGTATGCATTCTCAATGGGGGTGGTGTGGCTAAAGCTACAAAATTGGCTTTTGAGGGGGCAGCAAAAGAAATCTTGCTCTATTAATGTCTAAAGCACAGATACACAGACAGTACATAAATAGACATACATATATCTGTGATACTAAAATGTCATTGGAGGGGAGTAATTAAAAAAGAATGTGAGCCCTGGCTGGTATGGCTCAGTGGATTGAGTGCCAGCCTGCAAACCAAGAGGTTGCTGGTTTGATTCCCAGTCAGGGCACAGGACTGGGTTGTGAGCCAGGTCCCCAGTAGGGGGTGTGAGAGGCAACTGATTGTTTCTCTCACATGTCAATGTTTCTTTTCCTCTCTTTCTCCCTCCCTTCCCTCTCTCTAAAAACACATAAATAAAATCTTTAAAAAAAAGAGTGTGAAATATTGGACAAGTTATTTAGGGTCTTCTAGACTTAGTTTACAGCTTTAAGGAATGGGGATAGTAACACTTCTCTCATAAAGCTATTGTGAGGATTAGAGAATTTATATTTTATATATGTGCGTGTATATGTATATATATAATATATATGTGTGGGTATACATATATGTAGTAATATGTGTGCTTGGTACATCAAACTGCTCAACAAATGATAGATATTATTTATTATAATTAAATCGATGGTGTTGATTATAATGATAGAAGGCCAGAAAGACAAAAGAATATCATTGAACATCTGAATGTTAACAACAGAGAAGAATAAATAAGACATGTTTCCTTTTAATTTAGCTGAGCTAGCCATACCACAAGGTGCACAAGTTAAATACTTGCGTAGCATGTGAAACTTCAGAGCAATTTAAGATTCCCGTATAAGAATATTCTGGCAAGACATGAAGAGACGAGTAGTTTAATTAAACAAACTCTACTCCAGAAGCCAACAGACCAGAACTCATGCTCGGTGTATCATTAAGCCCAAACAGTAAGAAATAAAAGGAATCAACCAAGCAGCAAGCAACCTCATTTCAGTTTCTTATGACTACATTATTTCTGATGGTAAATAAAAACACACAGTAACACAAATAATTCCAACTCATTGGTCGTGTATAACATTAATGGGACAAGGCGGTGCGGAGTTAGGGTGGTCTGTGAACACCCACCCTAATGTGAGCATCACTGCAGGCTGAGAAGCCTGCTCCACCTCGATGGCTGATCTGCACACCGGGGGACTCCTTGGTTCTCAGAGATGACAAATGCGCAGTGTGTCCCATGAACGAGATGAAAGTGGCCCTCCACCCACGCGCCCCTCCCGGTCTCTGGGGAACAAACAGGGGGCCAGCCAGAATCAGAGAGTCTGGGGAGGGAGTGAATATGGAAAATGAAAACAGGTCAAGGGGAGCCCGGGTTCTGCCCGGCCTTCCTCGGGGGAGCGAGGGCTACACGGGAGCCCCGAACACGCCGCTTCCTCAGCCAGGATCTCAGCTCCCCAGGGTCTCTCTCAGCCTGAGAGCAACCGGGACTCGGCGAGTCAGTGGGCTACGCACGTGGGTGAGACCACAGACAACATGTGTGTGATTTTCAGGGTTTCTGGTCATTGGAAAAGGAGAACACTTTGTTCCTGTGGCTAAGCAGGAGGGGGGTGATGTCTTTCTATGGAGAAGGAAATTGAAACATTAATTGAGGGCCATGGAGAAGCACTGTCTAAAAAATAATTGGAGGAACTTACAGAGTCATTTACAGGAGACGTAGGTGACGATGACTTGAACAGTGAGAGCCAGAAAGTGGAAATCTTAATAAAAGTGCTGAATGTCTCAAAGCATTAAAACACTTAAATGGTTTAATTTCAGAATACAACCTTATTATGAAAGCAGGCGTCACAATGAATACTTCACAGGTGACTGAATGGGTCCTTTGGATGGTATGATTTTTACCTCATCCACTGACATTATCCCTGGTACGGCCGGTAAGTTACTTATCAACATTCATTTTCCCTGCAGACAAAACACCAGTATTGTTCATGAGAGCCCAGTAGCCAACTATCCAGTCACTTTCCCAGATTCCATGGAAGCTGGGGTGACCATACGACATGGTGTCTAATGAAACATAGGTAGAAGTCTACAGGGAGAGGCACTGAGCAAGCTTTTTACATCCTAATAGGAAGGTGCACATGTGGCCGGTCCACTCCTCTTCTTTCTTCCTGCCTGGGCATCCACACAGTACACGGAGCTGTAACAGCCATCTACTGGCCATGGGACAAAGGCCTAGAAAATTTCAGGTACGCTGACCGTACACCACTAGGCTGCTAGCAACCGTCTCTCAAGTGACTTCATATGGGAGGCAAACAAGTTCCTCCATACAATTTGCTTAAGCCAGGCTTGTGGGAACTTTGTTCCTTAGCCTAAGGTTCTCTACCATTCTCCCCGAGACCAGGGGAAAGGAGCACACGGACCGTTTAAGAAGGTCATACCCATCACCTAGAACTTTTCTGCCATATGCCAAACAACCACAAGTTGAAAATCATTCTTCCTGTCCCTTTACACTGTCCTGAAGTGTCTTTCTACTGACTGCTGAGTAGGGCTGGGTTTTCCCGCTTCCTGGACTTGACTCATGATGTTCTCAGTCAGAAAGTTCTTTTCCTTCCTTTCCAGTGCATCACATCCTTGAAGGCCCGGCTCAAATGCCACCTGCACAGCGGGGCCTCCCCTCGGGCATCCCTAACCCCTCCTTCCTGTGTGCTTCCGGCACTCAGCTGCTCCCCTGGGCGAGCGCTCGTTTCACTCTGTCTGGTGAGGTGCTCACTGAGCGTGTTCCCCGTTCGCCATCACGCGAGCTCCTTCAAGTCCAGGGCTGCGTCGTGGGCGTTTTCCTGCTTCTCTAGACAAGGGGCTACACCCAAACTTCGATGTTTTGAATTTAATTTCCCATAAGCAGGAAGAGCTTCAGAAAGAAAAAGAAGCTTCTGGAGGGGAGAGGTGCGAGCTGGTCAGCATCAGCTGTACTACACTGTGATAGCCGTATAATTGCTTTGTGCAGGCCAGTAAATGGTTCAGCTACAGCGCCGTGGTCTGTGGTCTCGGCGGGACAGCCTCCTCACTGCAAGCTCTCCCGTAACCTCTCCCATTTACCGCAGTCACTGTAACGCCCCAGAGCTCACATGAGAGCGGGTCTCGTCTGGCTCACAACCTTCGGTGAATTCTGTTGCCTACAACAGACAGCCCAAGTTTTTAACCTGATATGATCAGGCTTAATCCAGCTCTCCAGCTTTGCCTGTGGCTTGATCATTTTTTTACAGTATTGATTTATCTTTGTTCCCTCCACCCCTCCCTATTTTTGTCTCTCCTCCATTTCAAGCGAATAGCCAGGCCCTTTGCATATTCTTGACATTTTTTTGCTTCCATAAAGTAACACACATTCTCTGTGGGGTATAATTTTATGGGTTTTGACAAATACAGAGCGTCATGCATCTACCACCACGAACAAGCAGCACAGTTTTATTGCCCTGAAAATTCCAAGGAGCCATTCTGTCCTGCAGGCCCTGGCTCCCACTGTTCCAGGCCCTGTCCACGGTGTTGCCTTTCCTGGAAGGCCGTGTGAACAGAATCACTCAGGGCAGAGCTCTGCGTTTTGCTTCTTTCACTGAGCAACACGCACCCGAGTTTCATGATGGAAGGTTTCCAGTGGATCAAACGCAGAGCGGCCCGAAGTCAACAGCTGCCCCTGCCCTCTGTAAAGCCCTAGTGGAGGGTGTGCTGGCTCTCCTCCAGGGGCGGGAAAGAGGAGAGTGCCCTGGAAGGAAGCCCAGGAGAGGGGCAGACTGTTGACCCTGCATTAGAAGAATGGAGAGGGCTAAGGTCCTTTGAGGACCAGAGTCCTCCCTAGGGAAGTGTCACACTCGCAGAGGACACAGCTGTGCCATGCCCTAGAAGGCAAGACCCTTGTCACAGGGGCCCCCAGCCATGGTAAATATTCTGAGGTCCTCTCTGTAACATGGACTTTGAGAGTCAACATACCTTAACAACCACACAGGCCGGGAAATGGAGGTCTCAGAAGTGATCCTTACGGACAAGGACCAGCAGCCCTGCCCATATTGTCTTGACAACACAATCGCTTCCTTGATTCTTAAGCAATCCACTGATGATGGAGACAGAATCTCCTGCCTGACTAATGTGGCCCCTCAGAGTCACATTTGGGGAAGAAAAGTCATATGAATAGCTGATGTCTATTAACTGCTTACTCTTTGCCAGGCATTTTCCTAAGCATTTCACATGGACTAACTCATTTAATTCTCACCTCACCCCTGCAGGATGATCATCTCCCAGTTTTTAGATGACAGAACCAAAGCCCAGAAAGCTTTCACAGAGAGTGCATGTCGGAGCCAGGCTCTGAACCCAGGCCAGTCTGGCCCGGGAGCTCATGCTCCTAACCACCTGCTGAGCAATTCCCCCTGCTGTTCCTTCCACCATGAGTCTAGGAGCAGGAGCTGAGTCACAGGACCTCCTCCTCCAGGAGCAGACCCCCGGGAGCTCTAATGTTGGGCTGCACATGTGCTACCTGCAGCGGCTTCCCCGCTCAAGGTTGGCTGCGTGGGCTGCGGGAGCCCCCCCTGGACAGCCCGACTCTAACTTGAGAATTGAAACTACGCGGCACAGAGAGCAGTGTCCACGACCGACAGGAATGAAACAGTAACAACGGACACATACTGAGAATCATGCTCGGTGCTTTTACAGACCCCATCCCTTCCTCTTCATGGAAACCCTGTGAGTTGAGAACTATGAGGCTTGTCAGGAGAAGAAATAACTGCTCTTACAGGGCTTGTTGGTCACAGGCCTGGGATAAGAACCCAGACAAAGCAGTTCCCCAGCTCACAGCTTTAACCTGCGAACATAAACGTGGGGCTGGCTGGCGGTCACATTGAAGTGGCACCTCAACGAGAAAATGATGGCAGAGCAGAGAAAAAAAGGTCACGTGGCCCCTGAGCAGCGGAGGGAAAGCGCCTGTGTTCTAGGAGTTTCCCTCTGCGGGTCCCATCACACCAGGCCGAATGCAGCTTAGCAGCCTCCGCGAGCTCGGCCGCTTTGAGGGCCGGCCCTCACTCTGTGCGCGGAGGCGGAGGCTTGCCAGTCCCCTTACTTCGCTACATTCAGCCCCAGCCGTGGCGACTGTCACTTCTGACCTCCTATTGCCCTCGGCCTCTGACGTTTCCTCACGGACATCAACCCTGGCTTGGTATTCAACTAGGGTTACAGACTCTAGCTACAGAGAAAAGACAAGACCAAAAAAAGGTTTATTTTTGGTTGTGTTCTTCATCGTTGCAAATCTTTGAGACTCCACGAGAAACAAAGTCGGAAGACAGAACTTCAAAATGAGATGTCACAGCTGCATGTGGGGCGAGGGGAAGGAGGCTGAACAGTGGCAATGTCTTTGCCTGTGTAACATCCCCTCGCCCTCCTTTCCACACTAGACCCACTGCTTGGTTTGGGGAAGCCCACTGGGGCTGAGAACCACACGTCCATACCCCACGCCCCACAAACACACAGCAGGGAACGTGACTCCGGCTGGCCAATCAGAATACCCAGTTTCCCAGATGCTGTTTGCTCCAAGATCATGTGACCTAAGCGTGGCCAATCAGGTCTTTTCAAGGACTGCTGTGGCTGGCTGGACAAGGATGTCCCTGTCTCTCTCCTTCTGAGATAATGTCCACTGAGGATCTGCCGGAAGGAAACCTGTGTTGGGGCAGAGGGGTTAAAAGCACCCGAGTTTGCCTGATCTGGAATTTTCAATTAAATGAGTGACCAAGTTCCCATCTTTACATTTTTTTTCCTTAGCCCGATTAATTTTGCTTTCTGTCACTTACAATTGGAAGCACTGTGAATAATGCATTACTTCCCTTGTGGGCTGGAGGAGTCTAAGTCATGACCGTCTGCCTCTGACACTCCATGTCTCTAAAGCAAGGGGAGCTGTTCTCTGAAGCCCACAAATAAGTCTGTCTTTTGAGAGAGATCATCATTCCTATGTAACTCTACCTAAGACAGCGCCTTGATACAAAAGGGAAATCGGCAAGGCAACAGAGCCAGTCAATTTCACTACCAGAGGAGAGTGGTGAGAGCGAGGTCGCTCAGAAGTGTCCTTCTGGTCTGAATATCTGTAAGACACCTTTGAGGGCATTTAGCATCTCTCTCTCTCTCTCTCTCTCATCATCCCTCTCCCCCTCCCCTTCCCCCTCTCCCTCTCCTTCTCCCTTTCTCTCTCTCTCTCTCTCTCTCTCTCTCTCTCTCATCATCCCTCTCCCCTAATTAACAAGCCAGGGCCAAGCCCAGTTTGGGAGCTTTTTATAGCTTTTTCCTATACCTGGTGCCAAAGTCACACAGTAAGGAAAAACAGTGGCTATGAGGTCTGAATTATTCAGGGCCAAAGAATATGTTCTTAGATATGGAACTGATCATCTTTTAAAGAAAAAAAAAGGCACCTGTCAAAACCCAAATCTGCCGAGCTTTATAGCTCGATTTGGGTATTTGCTAAGTGTATCGGGCGCTGCTTTGTCAATCCGAGTGACAGTTAATCGATACTAATTTGATGTCAGTTGATTCTTCCCTTTCCCTAAACAGGATTAAGGTATACTAGCTATGAATATATTTTATCCAAGGCTGTAAATCCATATGCTTTAATATAAATGCATTAGCATCTCTTTTTTAAATGGAATACACTGTGTATACAAGGAAATAAAGATGAATTACCAGGTTGTCCTGAAAAATGTCTTTCTAATCCATTACGAAAATGTTGCAGCTTTCAAGGCAGTAGTGAGTAGATCAACCATTTCCCATTATCTAAAATTTGATCTATATCTCAGTCTCTGGGGGGACCTATTAAGTTAATGCTCAGAATATCTTACGAACATACTGCCGTTCTCGGGCTGGGGCAGGTGGATTTTTCGTTTATATTTTCCTGCTTGTTAGGTTGTTTATACTGTTTTTTCCCCTTCAGTCAGTATTTCTTTAGTGCCTGCTATGCATTAGGAAGTGCCCTAGTTACCACAGATATGATGGTGAACAATAGTGTAGCATCAACAGACCCACAATTTGCCCCAATATTTTCCAATTGGTCCACAGCCACCTGGGCCAATACACACCTAGGGCCAAGCCTTCCCAACCCGGACCCTCTCAGCCTGCTCATACAACCTGCTGGATTGAAGCAACAATGAAAATCTTTGAACATCACTTCCCAGTTTATGGGGATTTTCATACATACTTTTTAATTCTCATACACACCTATATGAAGGGTGCAGGGGAGAAGTGCACAGGTGACTCATTCAAGGTTGAGCATCTAACAAGTGCAGGACTATGCCCTACACACCACACCTGATGGGCTACGATAGTATCTGCTTCACAAGTTGTGAAGCTTCAGTGAGTGAACACAGGCACTCAGGACAGAGCCTGGCACACAGAAAGAGCGCACTAAATGTCAACTGTGATGATGACAGTTTTGTTTAGAAACAGACATAATCCACTGTCCATCCATGTGTGGGTCCATCCACCGGCCCATGCATTTCCCATCCATCACTTGTTGGCTGGGCACTACAAAAGATGCTAAAGATTCAGTGTGGAGCGAGCCCAGGCCTTCATACTTCTCACAGTCTAGGGAAAGATTTTCAGTCTTTGGAACTTGTATTTGGTATCAGACTTCACAGACTGAAGGTTGAGAAGGTAGCAGAACCATAGCCCAGACCAGGGATTGGCACACTACAGCCTATGTGGCAAATCTACCCCACCACCTGTTTTTGTAAATAAAGTTTTATTAGAACACAGCCATACAGTCTGATTACATAGTGTCTGTGGCTGCTTTCCCACTACAATGGCAGAGCTGACAGTTGTGACGGAGATTCTGTGGTCCACAAACCTAAAACACTTACTCTCCGGCTCTTTACCCAAAAAAGACCCCTGGCCTGGATTGTTACAGCTTTGCATTCTCTAAGCTGTTCTGCCTTATCTAATCCCTTGGAATTTTAGAAATGGAAGGTGATGGTTTGCCTGTATGGGCAGTTAAGATTTTTTTCTTTTTTAAATATTATTTGGCATGACGATTTAAAATAAAAATTCCTTGAACTGTTGGCTTATAGGAATGTTCAAGATTCCATCAAGATCAAAGATCAGCTCTAACCTCAATATAGGCACCTTCCTGCATTATGGTACTCAATCAGTGTAGCGATGTACAAGTTAGACTCTGTTAGTATCTCTGTGTGCAGATGAGAAAGCTGAGGCTCTATAAGGGTAATTAATTTTTAAAATGAAAACAGTTAATTTACTGAGGATTGAGTATATCTCGGGAACTGTGGTAAGTTTTGCATGAGCTGTCTCACTTAATTCCCATGCGACTACCTAGGAAACAGAGTTATCACCCCCATGTGCCCCAACAGCTCGGCAAGGCTGCTGCCTTGCTCATGACCCCGTCTCAGGAACATGGGGACACCAGGCCTTCGTCCCGAACCCTGAGGTGTAGAAGGCGATTCCCACTGAAGCCTGTCCTGTGGTTCTTCCCCAGGGACATCTACCTCCCGCTCTGTCTCCCCGTGAATCAGAGTGGTGCCTGAATGCAGCCTCCTCACTGAGTACGAAAGCCACTTGGGAATACTGCAGTTGTCTCTGTTCTCTGGTTTGATGACTAGGATGGTGCAAGGAAAAGACAAGGCTGTCACCATGATGCCTTCTGCTCAAATGGGATCAGCTTTAAGCTCTCAAGGATGCTTGATCCCAGCTGTTTCTTTACTATCTCTTATTTGTAAAGTGAACTCTAGTCCAAGTTCTAATCAGTCATGGGAGATAACTATTGGAACTCCTACACATGAAGAAATTTATTTGCTAAATCAGGGGTCTCCAACCTCCAGGTGGCATACTGGTACCAATCTGAGCCTGTTAGGAACCAGGCCGTACAGCAGGAGGTGAGCTTGAATGTAATGCACTTGAATCATCCAGAAACCATTCCCCCACCCTGGTCCATGGGAAAACCGTCTTCCACAGAACCAGTCCCTGGTGCCAAAAAAGGTTGGAGACAGCTACTCTAAATGAGAAGTTACCAATGGTCGCTGACGTTGGCTAAAGACATTCCCAAGAGATACCCTTTACCTTAAACTTGTGAAGTACCTCCATACTCTGCATTCTGTTAACTGAACAAGCCACTTGTAACTCTTGTCACTTTATCTGTGTAGGTGATGAAATAGTGCAAATTTTGGTTCTACATTTTACTGAGCAGTGACACAGCTTTAATTTACAGTACTGTACATACTAGAATGTGGGTCTTTTCCCTCACTGCCTAGTTTTTTCTATTACACATTGTAGAATGCATTAATATTGTTAATATGTGCAAACATTAGAGTTCTCATCTTGGACTTCCCACCAAACTTACTGTTCTGGGCTTAGTTTCTCTATCTATAAAATGGGCACAATCCACTGGCCAACATATGGCTCAGGTTTATCATGAAGACCAAATTAGAGGTGAATGAGCCTTCTAACTTGCACGGCAAAATGCAAATGGCTAGTGGCCAATGGTGCTACTCTGGAAACCTCCCCAGATCAAATAAAGACTGTCTCTTCATCTTTAAAAACTGCCCCCCTGTAGAAGCAGGTCCCTTTAAAGACAGGTTAGTAAACTAAATATGATTGAAAGTGAAGGCAAGACTTCCATCCAGGTCTGCTAAACTGTTTCCATACGTGTTCTCATGGCCCCCAGAACTCCCACTCCAAGGTCTGTTTTTAGGAACACTGGACAATACTAAATCAATAAACCCAATTTCATTTTGTTCTGAGTCTTTTACTTGGGCAATGCAAAAATTCCTTCTAGCTTTTCATGACAAATAGAAATAGCTCAAGGAGAAGGCCCACTAATTTGATGGAAACTGACACCCCCCCAAATCCACTAGAGGAAAGGATTTTCGGAGACCCAGGGACCCCATAGAAACCACGCTCTCCCTGGGCAAGTGATCATAACTTGAGGAATCACTTCAGGACTGGGCCAAATGAGTCTTAAAGGAGGTAAAGGAAACGCCACTGATTTTGGCAGGACTCAGAATTTTAAAGAAATAGACCCAACGGTGAGATTACCCCTGGGTCACTGCGGTGGTCTACAAGAAGTGCTTCGAGCACCTAACACACATCTCGGCACCTGCCATTTGAATGCCTGGGATGACGGCTGCGGCCTATGCTTTGCCCCCGTAAGAGGAGGTTTTTGTAACTGAGGAAGCGATGTAGGTTCCCAGTGGAAGGGGGCCCGGGGGACCATGGGAAACAAACCATGTAATACAGTGAAGGGCGCAAAGCAGAGCTAAAGACATATTAGGTGTTGAACAAATGTCAGCAATGTCATCAGTGCCCTTTAAGGTCCACGTCACCTGCAGGATTCCATAAACAAGGGAGTGGATAGCCAACCTATGCAGCAGGCAGAACCTCTGCTCTGTCCAGGAAGGGAACTTCCCATTAGGAATGTCTTGCCCAGGATGCTACAGTCTTTACAGTGCAGACAAAAGTAGGCCATCAAACTGCTCTGAATGGGAAACGAGCTTCGAACCTCTACCTGAGTCTCTTCTGTTTGCCCCGTTCCAAACGGCTGTCTCCTGCAGAACTCCTATCTTGAGTTCTTTGCTCCTGTCACTACTTTGGGGCTAAGTCCCAAGCTAGAGAAATAGCAGGGTCACCCCTTACTGGTGGCTACAATTAATTATGTACCTGCTATGTATATGGCCTGACATTGGGCACCACGAAGGGTGCCCAACCCAAAGGAATCTTCAACCCGAAGGAATCAGAAAGCACACGCAGCCTTCCCAGTGGATGGAGGGCAGAGAACTGGCCACACACGAGTTTCTCTACTGTGGGATTTCACTCAGTGTTCTCTACACCTTCCCTCTGGTCCAGGGCTTCTCAAACCCAGTATTATCAACATTTGGGGCCAAATGATTCTTTGCTGTGAGGGCTGTCTTGTGCATTGTACGATGCTGAGCAGCATCCCCGGCTTCTACCTAGTAGATGCCACGAGCAACCCCATTCCTCCTAGTTTTGACAATCAAAGAGATCCTTAGACATTGCCAAGTATTCCCTGGGGGACAAAACTGCCCATGCTGAGAATCATCGTCTGGTCCTACTGTGTCGTGTCCTCCTGCCACCAGCTCCAGACTAGCCCTGCCCTCAGAATTCATTGATAGAGCTCCATACAAAACACAAGGTCCTTTCACGTGACCTGCGGTATTAAACATGAAGTGATGTAGACATATGTCAGGGTTTGGAATCGTTTTCTGTTCTTGCTATATTCTACACAAATCTGCAGGTTATCACAGAGATTGCATATAGTAAGTGCTCCCTGATCATTTCTATTAGGACAGGGGACTTCACTGCGGGACAACAGACACCAGGGCTTCATCGAGAGAATTCCGTGGGTCTGAGAACTCTGAAGGGGCAGACTTCACACCACTATTTTCACTCACCTTCTGAAATCTCGTATGTCCTCTGATTAGACTGTAGAACATGACCTGCAGTGATTGCCACCCTGGGACTCTGTCACCCAAGGAAATCCTAGATTATTTCCTATCGGAGCTGAGTTGTTGCACACATCTCAAAACATTGTTCCCACTCAACTACAACTAGATATGTTTAGATATTCATAACAGAGACAGACATTATTATACCACAAAGTTATTGTTTTTTTATATGTTGATAACTGTATGTCATTGGTTTTCTTTGGCACTTTGTATAATGGGTTAAAATATAATTCTGAGAGGGGTCCCCAGTCTTCATCAGCCTGAAAAAGGGGCCCATGGCGGCAGAAAAAGGAGAACCCTGCTTTAGATCGACCACCTGCATACACAGTAGGCAAATGGTCAGAGGTCACAGCCACTCCCTTAGACCTGTCTGCATCATTCCCAGCGGTTCTTGGGTGGGGGGCAGAGCACGCTCACGCAGGGGCCTCACCACTGTTAGTGAGAGGTGGGGGTGGGTGCAGCCCGGCACGACGGGAGGCAGAAGCGCACACCAGCTGTGTGAGCTGTTCTACCTCCACACGCTTCAGCCTCCTCATCTCTAAGATGGAGCTGGGACACTGATTTCCTTTTTTCTTTCCCCATCCTGAGCGCCTTTAAGGATGACTTTGAGAATCAAATAAGATGACAGCAACAAAATGTGTAAGTATTCTAAGCTAATTAAATGCTGCTGTGCAGAAGGCAATGACGCATTGTTTTCTAGGATTTCATTTGTTCCTGTGTGTTAGCCCACTTGTGGTTTGTGGGAGGTTCCTGCAAACCTCCTCATGCTTTAGGGTGGTTCAGCCTTAGAACCATGGAAGACAAAAAGGAAAGGAGGGCAGGAGGGAGATAAGGAGGGAAGGAGGAAAACAATCATTTTAAGAACCAGTCAGTTCCACTCTGATCCCATAATTGACTTTTCACCCTTCAACTGCTCAGGTGACAGGACTAAAGTTTTAAGTTTAAGTTCAGTGACCGGACAACAGCGCAACAGATAGAGCAGTTTTTGAGGTGACCTCCTTCCAAAGGGACAGCTCTCCTATCCTCACCCAGTGAAATCCTTCCACTGTGGCCCCCAAGCTCTGAGCCTCTTTTAGGGTGCACAGCCCTGCACATGAGTTCCTCCTGCACGTTTCTCGTATCTCATACTCCAGCTTAAACTCCCACATGCAGAGGGAGACCATGCCTAATAAGTCCACGGCCTTGGCACCTTCCCTCGTTCCACCAAACGTCTCTGATTGGAATTTGCCAAGGAGAGACATGTTTTCAGAGTCCTGGGAGGGAGCATTAGGCCAGAGGAACTTGCGGAGGCTCTCCTGCAGGGATGCCCTCATTAAACATGCAGCCGAGCAACAGAGCCTGTGCACCCCCCTGTACCCAGTCAGCCGGACGGACGGGAAGCAGAGAGGGAAAGTCATTTTCCTTGGCAGCTGAGGTGCATTTAACAGCCAACGAAGAGAAGCACGTGCCCTTCCCCACAGCTCACAGGCACCCGCATATTGATTTCACATCAGCTCTCTCCTGTGTTTGGTTCAATGCAACATAGGCTTGTTTCCCAAGCCCATGATACCAGCGCTTTAAATGTGCTTTGACATCTGATCGGCTCCTGTCGGTGGGAAGAGCAGTGCCCTGCGTTCGGCACTCACTGGCCGACCCGGACAATCTGCCCTTCCTCGTGGGCTCGGCCGGTTGCTCTGGGCTGAGAGTACCAGAGGCCAACGGGAGCCACCCGTGAGCACCGCCACGCTTGTAGGGCGGCTGCCCCACTTTCTTTCTGGAACGTCTTTTCCAAGTAAACCCCCAAGCATAGCCCCCATGGGCACATTTGGTCCCATGATTAGTGACTTTGCCCAACCCACTCCCTGGTGGATCCTCCTCACAGATCAGATCTTGTCATTCCCGAGTCTGACGGCCTTCAGTGTCTCCCCATTACTGTTAAGTCCACACACATTAATGTGGTACATGGTGCCCACTACAATCTGATTTTATAATGGATCCGTGTACACACACCTCCAAAATGATGCATGTATGTGTGTATATATATATATAACCTGCATATCTCTATAACATGTGATAGGTGTAGTATAGCATACACATATGTACGACATAGAGAACAAACACATACACTACACTTACATCTGAAACGTACACTCTACAACTGGGAATGTACAGTCATAGCTACATGTACATGTATGTTTGTAGTTAGGCATGTATATGTATTAGTGTGATGTGTATGTGATGAGAGCATAGGCTTTTTATACTAAAAGACTGAATTTCAAACTTTGGGTAAATCATTCGATATGTGAGTTATATCTCAACGAAGGTGTTATAAAAAGACACAGAGCAGGAGCTCTGGAGTCTGATTATCGGGGCGTCTCACTTCCGCTGATTGCCCTGCTGCCCGATCTTGGGGAGCTCAGCTCTCCACTTGTCAGTTTGCTCAGATGTAAAAGGAGGAGAATAATAAAACTCATCTCAGAGGGCTGCTGTGAGAATTGCATTAACACATGTAGAGAGATTTGAACAGTCCCCAGTATAGAATCAGTGTTTAATAAATGTCAACCACTATAATTACAGCCTATCCCTTTTCTTGTCTGGGCGCTCGGCTCCTTGGCCTGCACGCCCCGGCCGTGCTGGACTTCCACAACGTCCCGAAAGGTCGTGCTCGCCCAGGACCCCGCACGCGAGCCCCACGCTCGGCTCCTGCGGCTCCCTCTCCCTTCCCAGACTCCTGTTTATCCTTCCAGCCTCGACTTAATCACCATTTCCTTGGGGAAGACTTCCCTTCTTAAGAAATTAGGTTAAAATCTCCTAATTTTATGTTTCCATGACATCTCGTACTTCCCCCATGATAAGACACATGTTTTTTTTCTCATGTAAATGTTTACAACATCTGTCTTTCTGGCGTGGCTGTGGATTCCAGGAAGGCAGGGGCCCTGGTTTCCCTCTGGTCAGCACAGCAGTTAGTTGGCCATAGTCGGCGCCCGGTTAATACTTGTTGAACGTACTGAATTTGTTTCCAAGTGACAACAGCCTACACTGTGGCTTCGGTACCAACAAGAGCCTTCCTGCCGTGGCAACTCACTCCCCTCGCCTTCTGCCCCAGGAAAGTTCTTGCGTCATGGATTTCTTCTAAGTGCCCAACTTCACTAGGTTTCTCTCTGGCTTACAGTGTCCAAACCGCATCACCTACTCCCATGAATGTTTCAGCCGCACCCACACAGTACATTCCCAACAGGCAGAAGCCTCTGGCAGGGTCCAGCCGAATCATGAGGACTCTAATGTAGGCTTTTGGGGAAGTAAGCAATTCCTGTCTACTCTACGCTGCTAATGACCATGTCTTCCCTGAAACTAGATTCACACACGCTTATTTGTTGGAAAAGTCATGGCTGCTCATCACGCTTCCCCAGTCACTGGCTCTGCTGATCCCGCTGTGTGGGGGGTGGGGCTATTGCTCACTGGCCTCCACCTGCTAAGTCATCCTCTGCCCCAGGAAGTTTGCCTGGGGCCACCTCCGTAGGCTCGGTCTCCTATTCCCATCCCCCACTTACCGTCACGTCCTCTCAGAACAAACTGCAGTCAGATACCATCTTACAGTTTCTATTTATCTTGACAGGGAATATTTTCACTGCCATTTAATATTTCACTGGGCATGTGCCTTGACACCCTTTTACCTACTCAATACCCTGATACCTATTTGAGAACAAGGAAGCTTTTATGCTGTGTCCTTACATCTGGGCACTGAACTTCGGTTAGTGACAGCTGCACAAGTGGCACTCAACGGGCATTTACAGGAAGGACAATAGTAACGGGCCTCAATACACTGGGCCCTGATTATGTGCTTAGTTGGTGCCAAGGACTTGAAATATACACTCTGTTGTCGCCCCCATCTACAGATGTGCAGTGACTTAGAAACATGCCGGGTGGTGCCACGGGGGCCGGGAGTGGAGTCTCGGCAGTCTGCCCCCAAGCACCAGACCCGCTGAGCCACCCCCCGTCCTCCACGAGTGTCCCAACAGAGAGACACGTGGGCATTTGCTTCTGTCCTGTGACCTGAGGGGTTCTGAATATTTTCTCTACTTCTCCCCAATTCTTCTGTTTGGATGCACGCTCTCCGCCTTCCCCACTATTTCCAGGGAAGCCGGGGTGCAGAAGGTTGTAAGATTAGAAGAGAAGTGCACGGCAGAGCGTAGAGCAAGGTGGGAGGGAAAGCACACGGAGCTCAAGAAAGTATTTTTAGTGTTCTTTTCTTGCACTCAACTAAGCAGAATTAAATTCTAGTTTCTCCAATAAAGGAGAATAAAGTTAATTTCCTTCCCTAGTATGCACACCGAGAGTTTCTTATTCATGTTGTCATCTCATTAAATTCCTAGTGTCACTGTGGAACAGCAACATTCCCCTTGGCCTCTGCTGGGAAGAAAGAAAAAAGAATTCAACTCAGGTGACTTTCTCCTTTCCTGAGAGTATTTTGCAACAGTGAACATAACTAATGAGGAAGGAAACAATGTAGCCTCTTGACATTGAAGATGGCTTGGCAGAAGTTTATCTCCACATCTGAAAATACTCTGTGCTTGGTATTAACTGGCAAGAAGAAAACTTTGGTGATAAAAAACAAACCAACAGATGCCGGCTAGCACATTAGCTGGAGCTTGATAGAGAAATTAAAGTCCTGTCGGTTCCACAAACAAAGAAAACAAACATATCCCTTCCTTGCTAAGTGCTGGAATTGGTTCTCTTCAAAGCAGCCAAATCGTGAACCTCATCAACCCTTTAATCAACAAGAAAGCTGACGAGTGTCCCCGCCTGACTTTTCTTCCCCCTCTCCCCCAGCCGTGACTGGGGGAGACGAGGGTTCTGCAACTGAGAGGTCTGCTAAGGTAAGGCTGCAGGGACAGCTGGGGATGTTTACACAGAACGATGAATCCATCATGCTGATCTTCAATCACATCTCCCTCTTGCCAGAGGGAAAAGTGTGTGGGGCCCAGCAACTGCCTTTTCCTCCTGCATCAGGAATCAACCGTGGCAGCTTCAGTGCACATGGATGGGTGAGTGATAAAACTGGGCAGCAGAATCACCTACGCTTT
This sequence comes from Trachops cirrhosus, assembly GCA_028533065.1. Taxonomy (NCBI): domain Eukaryota; kingdom Metazoa; phylum Chordata; class Mammalia; order Chiroptera; family Phyllostomidae; genus Trachops; species Trachops cirrhosus. The sequence continues at coordinate 14,237,706 of CM052546.1, forward strand.
TGGACTGGCTCGCCTTTATTTTTACTTTCTGAAGAATTATGGGAGTTGTACTCCCAAAGGCGTTTCAGATAAAACCCCATTATTATATCTCTGTTGTAGAGCTGTGCTTTTCCTCATCACACATCTCTGGTTTATTAAGGTTGGGGTTGTTAATCTGAGACTCTTGTATTTGGCTTTCTTGCTACATTATTTATGGGAAATGTATCTTTATGATCTAATGTGTTGTTCCGGTAAATAATTAACCAACTTGGGAATGAGGTGCCAGCGAAGAACTCTGCGACCAGCAGTTCTTTTTAAATAGTTGAATTCCCAGCAGATTTCCTCTGCTAATGATGGCAGAGAGCAGGAGGCGTCCCTGGCCCTGTTTGGGCTCCTCTGACTTCTTACCCAAATGTTGCTACTAGATCCGCAGGCCCCAGCCCCCAAGGACCGATGGCTCAGGTATTGTTTTTGCCACCACGTAAGAGGTACTGTGCTCCACCTTGCACTATCATCCCTCAGCCTCTCTTGTGCTCCCTGCCACTCACTGATGAGATCCTAGAGAAAGAAAGAGAGCCCTGGCTGGGTGGCTCAGTTGGTTGGAGCATCGTCCCATACACCAAAAGGCTGCAGGTTCAATCCCCAGTCAGGACACGTATGGGAGGCAACCAATTGATGTTTCTCCTTCCCATCCCCACTGGCCTTCTTCTCTTTTTAACATCAGTAAGCAAGTCCTCGGGTGAGGATTACAAAAACAAAGGAAGAGAAAGAAGAGAATAAGATGAAGGCAAGGAAAGGGGAGAAGTTGTTTATTTAGAACCTACACATGCTGCCTAAGTGATGCGAGTAACACAGCCCACATCATGTGGCTGGTAGGATGACAGAACCCATTTTTGTCACATTCTAAAGCCTCTGAGTTCCCTCCTGGTGGATGGCAGAGTGGATTAGGAAAAGCGTGAAACAGCAGGTAGGGCTTCCACTTCTGCAGGCGCCCCCTGCAGGACAGTCACGGCTCAGCAAGGCTTCTGGGGAGCCTCCTTCTGAGAAAGAGATGGGCTGCTGGTAACGCTCTGCTGGCAGGGCTCCTTTAAGTTCTCCAGCCGCCCCTCCATGCGTCTCCTCTCTGGAGTCCACCTACTCACTCTGCGTGGGTGCCCTTGGCCCCCTCTGCTCAGCCGGGCATCTCTTATGGGTTTTTCTGCTGGAGTTGCCCACTGGACCCTCAGCTCTCCCTTGGAGATGGGAAGACCAGATGGGCAGATGGGAAGACCAGCGCATCTGAAGCTGAACTATTTATCTCTGACCCCAAACTCACCATTGCTCCTAGAAATTTCTACCTGTGGCATCATAACTATCAGACTGACAAGGCACACGACACCAGCGACAACCCCACTTCCCTCTGCTGACCCTCCAGGTCCCTGGTGAGTTACCAGGTCCCGCGAGTTCTGCTTCAAGATGACCTTCTCCACTTGCTTTCTCTTCTCCTTCTACCCTAGTTTAGGTCCCGATGAGTCCTCAGCAAAGGTATTCTCGTGTTCCCTTAAGGCAGGTGCCCGTTCTCCCTCCCTCCTTTTCTCTGCACTGTCAGATCGGCTGTAAAACATTCCAGTGTCTAAAGTCGTTCAGTCCTCTCACTCAGCAAATACCACCGAGCACGCGCTGTGCACCAGACACTATTCTAGACCCTGAAAAATGTAAGTCGCTGTTGTCGTGAAGCTTCCCTTCTATGAGGAGAGGATGAAAATAAACGTATGTATGTGCACATGCTACGTCATGTTGTGGTGCTGCTCTGAAGAGGAGTAAAGGTGGAGACTGTGACACAACAGGCTCTTCCTGTGAAGTGCCAAATAACCAATACTTTGGGTGTGTGGGCCCTGTGATTGTCTCAGCTCCTCAGTTCCGCCGCTGCAGTGTGTGGAAGCGGCCACAGGTGGTGCCAATGAGCACGGCTGTGTTCCTGACCAAACCGGGCAGTGGCCTTGGCCTGTCTGATCTGGCTCACAGGCCATGGCTTGCTGATTCTTGTAGATGCATTGCTAGTGGGAACATGCTCTCTTTATAAGGCAGTCGAGGGTCTCTTCCACAAAGTGACATTTGAGCCATAAGGAAGGAGATCTTTTATGCACTGACTACAAAAGAGTATTCTATGCAGAGGGGAGAGTAAGCAGAAAATGCTGCGAGTGAAACCCACTTGGTGATGAAGGAAGGGGGCCAGCGTATCTGGAGCTGAGCAAGCAAGGAGGAGGGAACTCAGAAAGCGTCTTCCACCAATAGCCTTCGCAATCCTGGTTCCACCGTCTCGTGTACGTGGTCGTGGTTTTCCAGGACCTTAACCTGGATTAACATAACGTATGCTTTCTGTGTGTCTTTGCCTAGCGTCCATTCTCTCTGCTGGTAGGAACACTCCAATCTTCCTTTGGAAAACCACCCCCCGTCTCACTCTCAGTTCTTTCCCACCCCAGCTCTGCGTGTGTTACATGCCATGGAGTCAGCTCTGAGTCCTGAAGACCCTATGTGAGTGGTGTCCACCTGTCCTGTCCTCAGCAGCCCTGCTCAGCGCCTGTAGACTCAGGGCGAGGGCTTCTTTCATGAAGTCACCATCTCATCTTCGGTCACCCTCTTTTCCTGCCGCCTTCCGTTTTTCCCAGCACTATGATCTTTCCCAAGGAACCTGCCTTCTTGTGACACTCCCAAAGGAGGATTTGTCACTTTCACCCCCAGCGATGTTTCAGGCTCCAGCAGTGGGGATAGGACCCTGGTCGCCTTGTTGATGACCATATTCCACAGTCCTGGTCACAACTTGTTCAGAGATGGGCATGTGGCCCAGGTCAGTCCAGTCGGAGGAGAGCCCAGCACTTCTTTGGATTTTCTTTGGGAAGAAAAGCACTCTCTCTGCTCACCAGCAGCAGCATTGGAAAATAGAGCTGAGAGATGGTGCAAGAAAGGGAGAGGCTGAATTTCGGTCACGTTACATGAGCTGCTGAATCTAGCTTGAAGCCTGCAGAATTTTTCTATCACATGAGACAATCAATCTCCCCTCCTGTGGCTTTAGTTGGACTTACATCATTTACACCAACCAAATCCTGACAGATAAACACGAGCGATTTCATTCACCAAGCAGGCACTCTCTCTGTTTTTCCCCTAATCCATACTCAAACCTCGTTCAAATGCGCCCTTCATTTAAGAAGCTTCTAAACTCTCTCGCGAGCATGCCCGCAGCACAGCTGGATTCTGTAATTCCACACTCGCTCGGTTTTATCCTGCTGCACAGCTTGTTTTCCGCTCGGCGCTCAGATGTCTGCACTGGTGCTCATCATCCTCCTGATGAGACAGACAGACAGCGCCCTGGTGGGGCAGTGACTTCACCTCTGTGTGTCCGTCTGCCAGCAGCAGTGACTTGGAGAGACATTATGTATGTGTGTGTGTGATATATACATTACACTCATTTAGTGAACACTACTAAGAACACCCCATCACAATGATCAATCGCCAGGTTGCAGTAGACTGCCTCATCAAAAACTAATTCAAAAGGCTGAATGTATCATCTGAAGTCTTTCTAAACAAAACACAGAACAAAACAAAACAAAATACAGCATCAGACCACGTTTAAATTTCTACAAATCTTATGCTAATTTAAATGGCTTTAGACTTAATTAAAAATGTTTCCCAGTTGATAATAATGTAACTCGGATAATTAGCACCAAGTGGCATCTAGAGGACATATTTAAAAAATGAATCTAGAGCATAAATAGACCTAATTAACAATCAGAATAACACCTAATAATTATCCTTTGTTTATAAATGCTATGAATGTTCGATTCATTGTTCAACGCAATTGGCCATTAATGAAAATAAAACACTATGTTTCCCCTGCTGTCTCCACGGCAATGCCTCCTAGACGCATGGGCATTCATGTTGTCTCTTTTCTTGCTGCTTTTAAAAAGACCATTCTTGTACAGTGTTTAGTAATTTCGTTCTGGAATTAAAGCTAAACTGTATCACACCTCATCCTGCACATGGATTTTGTGCCCCTTTTGGTAATTAACTGGATGGGCCTGACCACAAACCTGGTTTTCTCGTGTCAGACCTGGAGAGACGTCACTGTGGCGTGGACAACCCACGACCTGGACAGACATTCACGCCCACGTGAAGAGAGACAGGGTCTGGGACCTGAGTCGAAGTGAGGCCTTAAAGACTGGCGGAGTGGAGGCCTCACATGAAGGATTAGGGAAGTGGGTTCTGGAGAGGCCAGGTGTGGGTGGGGAGACACAAGTTTAGGAAGTGAGGGAAAGATAGCAATGCAGAAAAGTCCAGGCTGTTTGGGAATTTGGAACACGAGAATTGAGAAGACAGTGCAAGGCAAATGCAGTTTTGGGGGGCACCTGAAAACAGCAAATGTTGAAACTGTATGTAACGGTGGGATTTCCCATAGAAATGGGGAAAGAGGAAAAACACGGACTAAACCCTGTGGGAGGCCACCTGGGAGGCCATGTGTGGATCCCACGTCATTTACTCGGTGGAAGAAGGGTCCGTGAAGGAAGCAGAGGAACTGTCCAATGTGGAGGAACTGTGGGCATGGCTGAGTATTCAGAAGGCAGCAAGGAGAATAGCCAGGCAGTCGTTGCCCGGTTCTTTCCCTCTCACTGTGATGCCAACATGCTGTGGAATTGGGAGAAGCTGACGGTTACTGTCAGAGAGGCCACTGAGCGTAGTGGGCAAGACAGCCTGCATCCAGGGCCCAGCTGCACCGGTTTCTTCCTGTGGAACGTAGAGCAAGTTGTGCCTCTGTGTGCTCCTGCGTAAGTCAAGGTGATAAGCCAGGGCCCTTTCATAAGGTCAGTTTGGCCCCTTGCACAGAGTTAAGTCCTCGACATATGTCAGCCAGACTTGTTTTGTAGCTTTTCTTGAACACAGTTGTAAAAGCTTGGCCTGAACTCAACGGAAAGCCACCAGCAACGCTGTGGCCAAGTCGTGACTGCCCTAGTTCAGGGGCACACAAACTGGAGCACACATCAGAGGCACCCGGGGGCTTGTGCACCCACAGCATGCTGGGCCACTCCCCGAATTTCTGACCAAGCAGGTCTGGGTGGGGCTTGAGTCTGCACAACAAGTCTGAAAACCATCACGCTGACGCTCCGATCCACACTTTGAGAACCGCTGTCTTCATGAGTGCAGGGAGGGACTCTACGGTTTTGAGAATTCAGCCCAATCCTTCAATCCCTCTATTACCTGAGTCCAACTTGAGAACATGCATGTTGGGAAGACCGGCCTTATGTGCAACGGGGTGAAGTGGGCAGTGCAGTACTTCCTAGCCTGTGCGGGTGTGTTCTGTTCCGGCCCTGGCAGTGTCCGGGAAGTCCCCTTGTCCAGACTTAGCAGACATATGAATATGCCTGCAGATTCTAAGCTGGTTTCTCTATGAGGACCTTCTTTCAGGAAGACAGAAGGGCTGCATAAGATTTTAGGACTGATGAGCCCCACGAAGCCCAGGTGGACCAACAGAAACTATCAGCAACACAATGACAGGTGGCATGAGTGAAGTGCTCACTGGGTACCTACCACACACCGTGCTATTCACGCTGCACACATCGTACCACCTAGTTGTCCCCATTGCTACGAGAGCCAGGCATTACCACACTACGTCACAGAGTACAAGGATACTTAGAAAGGTGAAGTGAGGGCACCAGCTGACCAATGACAGAGACCAAGTTAGACCTGTGCTTGGAACCATGCAACTACATGGTTCCCAAGTGCTTTCCTTTCTCCAGGAAAATCACACATATTTGGGAGATCCGTGACTACAGTCAGCCTACACTGATTCCCCCGTCTCTTTTCCAGGATAAAGTTTCCAGATAATTGAACCATTCTTCATGAGGCATGACTCCCAGTCCTTTCGCCATGCTATTCGGGGACCATACCATTCTGGGTCCCTTGAGTGTGCTCAGGATAATACGTGGGTAGGATTATTCAGAGAAGAAGTTAAGTAATTACTCTGAGTGCAAGAGTTAAGCTACTAAACCCAAGGGGCATCATCCTCTTAGGATTTTTCCTTATGGTCTACTGACTCTTCCTACTCAATAGAATAATTGATTTATTTACATTTGTTTCTTATTCTATTAATTCATCCTTACTTCCACTCTTTATTTTGTTTACCTCTCTTCGTTTGATACTTGTAGAAACTAGAGCTCAGAGATAAAAATGGACTTGGGTAGGGTCGCTTCCAGCCTAGATTGTAGAGCGAGGATCCAGCCCAGGTGCGATGGACTCGCTGTGAAATACACACCCCGATTCAAAACTCCCAAGAGCCTGTGCGGTCTGACCACTCCAGAAGACAAACTTCTCATTAAGCTGAAAATGAAATTGCCTAAATTTCTGGTTCCGCACCATATGGCTGAATCCCAGCTGACAGGAAGCTCATTTCTGCAACGCACTAGGCTCATTTCACCGAGTGGGCTGATGCGAGGTTTGTAGGGTGGTCATTTCCTAATCCTCTCAGCACTGCGAGCAGCAGCGGTCTTTATCATGATGCTTTCTTTCTATATTTTTACATAAAAAAGCAAATGTGTCTAGTGATTTTATTCTAAATCATCTCTAAGAGACACACTGCAAGCATAAGCAACAAGAACAAAAACGCCCACCTGCCTTGAAGTGACCAAAGACTATAATAATCTTTCCGCCCTTAGTCTGCATAGGGGTGGGGTGGGGGGGAGGAAAGTTTTTAAATGACGCCATTATAGAGTTTTGTACAAGATTCAACCAAAATGTTTGGACATCTAAAATTACCCTGTATCTTTGCAAAGTCAGATTTTAAAGCATCAAGTTGATTCATGAAGCACTAAGAAACTAATGGGAAGTGCCAAACACCATTTGTACAAAAGGATCTTGGCATGAGATACCATTACTTTTTCCCCTGGGTAATTATTTTAGAGCTGGTACAGCAAAGTAGTCTTGAACAAGAGAATAGCCTGAAGTGTGTGTGTGTGTGTGTGTGCGTGTGTGTGTTCTATTTACCCCCCCAAACCTAGAACTAACATGGAAAGTGCTGCTTCTACAAATACCGGGGACAAATATTAATTGTGAGAGTTGGAAAAGGGTCTTATATATTTACATGCAGCTAAATGCACTGATGCTGGAGTCCACAGGCAAGGAATTGAACTTGATCTTGGGCAAGTTTCCTAGGTTTTTCCAGCCTTAGTTTATTCATCTGAAAATGGGGTGCATGTGAGGAGACAACAAAGTAGAGTGCTTTAAAGTAAAGCAGTCTGCATTCAAGATACCTGGCTGGGAGTCCTGGCTCTCCCCCCCTGCTAGGTGTGGCCCAGCCCTGTCGTCTGCGAAGTGGGGGTGATACTCACCACGGTGCCTACCTCCCTCACCTGGTGTGGGGAGGCGCAAATGTAAGAATGCACGGAAAGCATGTGCTTGGATCACAATGAGTGCTCACAACCCAGAGTAGTCCTGGTGTTTTACATACATGTATTTTATTTATGGGGGTTTGGCATAATGTTTTATTTTTAAAAGTTTTGGTGGCTGAATTAAAAAGAATTTGCAGACTTCTGCTCTAAACAAGTCTTATGCTATAGATAGGAAAAAGCAAGAGGACAAAGGGTGTCATTGCTATTCATGCCACGGGGCCCCTGACCAGGCATTGGTTGTCCCTTGCCCTCTGCCTCTGCACCCTGACTTTACACTTCCATGGAGCCCCCCGAAGCTGCTCATTTCTGCTTCAGGACTCTGCTGAGCCTGGTGCAGCTCAGGATGGTGCCAAAGTTTTGAGACTGATGGGGGAGCACGATGGGGCCAGTATCAGTGATAGCGAAGTCATGGTCAAGTACAGGTGGGGAGTGGAGGGTGGGGTAACTGATGGGGAGGGGGAGGGAGAGGAGGAGAGAGACAGACAGACTGACCAGACAAACTGACTGGCTGAGGGCACAGGCAATGACTTGGAGGACAGCAGTAATGAAGAAAGAAGATGTTGTGTGAAACTAATAATACCGGGAACAAATAGTAATTTCCAACCAGCACTTAGTGAACACTCACTTGCTAGCCAGCTTACTACCCACTTTACACAGATTATTTTGTTCAATCCTTCCAAGAACTTTAGAAGGTAGATACTTGTATTACCAACCCCCTCCCCCTCTCCCCACATTTTATAGATGAGCAGACAGAGGCACTGAGAGGTTAGATAACTTGCTTAAGGGCACATAGCTAGTAGAGGAAGACAGGTAGAAGTCAAAGTGGGTACATTTAGGGATCAATAGAAGGAAAAGCAGTATTCATATTATTATAGAAATGGCAGCATATTTTTTTAAAGATGTTATTTATTTATCTTTAGAGGGGAAGGGAAGGAGAGAGGGAGAGAAATATCAATGTATGGTTGCTTCCTGTGCATTCCCTGCTGGGAACTGGCCTGCAACCCAGGCATGTGCCCTGACTGGGAATCAAACCGAGATCTCTTGGTTCATAGGCTTGCACTTAATCCACTAAGCTACACCAGCCAGGGCCAGCGTGAGTATTAACAGCAGCCAGCAGCTACTACTGACTGAGTACTGCTCTGTGCCAGGCAATATGTTAAGTACATATCACATGATCTCGTTTAACTGGAGGGGCAACTTGAGATGGTAGATGTTCTTGGTCCATGTGAACAGGAAAGAAAACAGGGTCAGATGTTGGCAACTTGCCCAAAGTCATACAACTGACAGGTGACAGAGCAGAGGTTAAGATCCAGGTCAGCTCCAGCACCGGAGCTCTTAATAAATCCACTGTTCTGGAGTGTGACAATGTACAGCTGCAAAGCACTAATTTCTTGTGTTCTCGGATTCAATGGCTCTAACGGCGGGACCACAGAAGCTTCTTGGGCTCCTCCGTCAGGGCTTCTAACTCAGAAAGTCATGGCTGGATCTAGAAACCTAAACTCTTCAGAAGTCCCCTAGGTGATTATTATTTTTTTTTAAATTTCAAATAAGACTAAAATTATCCAGGGGCCTGGTAAAAGTTTTGATTATAAGTATCCAACAGTATAAAAAGTACAAAACAAAATCTGTAGACTTCTAATATATGAATACAATGGCGACATGCAGTACACCCTACAGGCAAAGAGGGGGGTGGGAAAAAGAAGTGTAGTGATGTGTCAATAAGTACAGAGTGGAGACGGCCCATTTTACAGTATGTTCTACCACCAGAACTGCAGCCAGAAGGTTCCAAAGAAAGGCACCACCTCCGAGCAACTCAGGAGGAAGACGGTGATGGCGCGGACTCTGGTAACACTCCTGAAAGACTGTGGGAAAGCCGCCCCACTCACTGTATAGTGGTGGGTTGTAGTTTTTCTCCAAAAGCAAGAAATGTAAAATAGTAAGTTCGGATTAAGAACTACAAAACTATACGGTGCCCAGAAGAAGTGGCTCATTCTTTATTGTTCTTTACAGGATCCAATTTTAAAAATCCAGTTTTAAAAGTAAGCGCTGAGTTATGTTATTATAAGGTAGGCAAATGATCCTCCTTCAATATGAAAAGTCTGAACAGGTAATACATTCTTCCTGAACTTTTAGAAAAGAGGCAGTGAGAGTTCATCAGTGTGGGTTCAAGTAAGAGGCTTTTCATAAAGGTTTCAGAACTGAAAGGCTCCGTGCTTGGGATCTATCACCTAACACCTCACGTGTTCAGAAAGCCTGACTACGAGAAACCAAACCCAAACCAAAAGAGGTTTTAACCCAAACCTCTTTTCTCTAGCAGAATTTTACTTCAGTATAGAATGGGAAAAAAGGAAACCCCAAACCCCAACAGGGAAAAGCAAGTCAAACACACACGCTATACAGATAAAAGTTTCACCAAAGCCCACGGAGGTCATCAGAGCTGAACCCGGCTCGTGCCCATTTGCAGTGGAGCCCCCTGTTACGTGACACAAACGAAGGGGATTCCTAAGTTACGACCAGGTTCAGTGACTGCTTGACACACACACAGGTCTGGACTGCTTCTGCCAAGACCACCAGCTGGGAGGACGGGACGCCCTCTACTGCAGTTCTCGGCTTGAGCGCGCGGCCCACCCAAAGTGAGGTGTTGGCAGATGTGCCACAAAGACATCGAGGCGAAAAATTTTCACCAGGGACCGGGCTCCGAGGTGGGTGGCTCAGCTACCTTGATTTAGGTGAATCCAGGTAATTGGCCTAAGTCACTTTTCTAGACACCATTTCACTCTCCCTCTCAAAGGGACACGGTAGCATCAGGCCAAAGAAAAAGTCTCCTTACCTAAGACTCGCAATCGCTCGGCTCCGACCACCACCTCGTTGTTGTCGGCAGAGAAGAGCAATTTCCCAGAAACTGTCTTTACTTCAAACTTTTGGCCATACGCTTCTACAGCTTTTGGACCTGGAAGGGACAGAGGGAGGGTGCATTAGTGTCATTACATTCAATTACGAAGAGCCTGTCACAGAGCGTAGGCATCTGAGAAGATTGTACTGGACTTCAGGGTAAGTGGACTGGTTTTCAGAGGCCAACCACGAAAATCAGTCTCAGGACTCGAGCTGTGTCTGGTCAGTTACCTTTTATCATATGCTCTTGGGCTAGGATTTTCAAGACCATCACGTCCTTCCTCCGAACTAATGCTTGAATGACATTCCCCAACATGACATCTGAGCTAACCACCAAATTACCATCAAATGCTTGTAGATTTCGGCTTGAATATATCAGGGCACGGAAGGCTCACCACCTGTTGAAGCAACCAGCATATGTTGGCCCAGCCCCAGCTGTTGTACAGGGGCCTTTAAATCGACCCGGAATCTGTCTCACTCTGTACCCTTGACCCACTGGCTGCTCTTGACACCAGACGAGTTATATTTCCTCAGTACAGAGATCATTTCCTGGCAGGAAAGGTTATAACATCTTGCAATTACTTGCGTAAGAAAGTTGATGAATCTTTTATGTTAGAATTTTATTTCACACACACGAAAATTTTTAGAGCATTTGTCACATGACAACAGACACTACTCTTGAAGGTGGGGCTACAGACGCGTCACAGAGACGAGGCCCCTGACCCCAGTGCACTTGTCTTCTGATGGAGACAGATGGATGTGAGTCTGAGCATGTATAAAATACATACATAACTGCAGAGAGTTCGGGGCACTCTGGAAAAAATAAAACAGGTTAATGCGTTAGAATTCCTGAAAAAACAGAAAGGAGATAGGTCAGTCCATCTGCGCTGGAGCCAGCTGAACACACGACGTTCCTCAGAACAGCCCGGGAGCATCAGCCCCTGCAAAGGACCCAGCTCAGACGCAAAGGGATTTATCTTTGGGTCTGGAGATTCATACAGAAGAAACTTTGGGGTTAGGGTCCAGAAATTTTATATTGAACCAGAATTTTCTAGGAGACTCTGACATAGAATTTTCGTTTCTTTTTAGTTATTAATAAAAAGCAGTAATAAAAGAGTCCCCCCGTCTTCCAGGCAGAAATGACGAGGAACAGCCTGGCAGTCGCACCAGCTGGGTTTAGTAGTCATTGCTAGGAGCGGGGACCCACCACTGGAAGCCACACGAGGCATCTTGGTATTAAGGAAGGATTCTGACAGTATCTGGCCTTACATTAGGCTATTTTGGGCAGGGTTTAAGGAAGTAAGACTTTGCTTTGGATTAGATGCTGTCAGGAAGTGGGAGTAATTTTATGATTGGTATCTTAATAAATCTTTTTCTAGAAGTAGCGAAGACCAGAGCAATGTTAGAACTGTATTGAATAAAGAAACAAGTCATATTAGCGAGGATAGAGGAATGTTGGTCATTTTTGTGGTTTGGATAAATGTTTTCATTCTGTCTGAGCTGTTTTTGTTTTTGTTCTGTCTTTACCCTTCATGGCCACCAAGTGGCCTTGTCTGGTGTTGATGTTCTGTGAAATTATTTATGTCCAACAGGAGAACACCAAGGCTTGGCTGACAGTCCCCAGCCAGCCCCTGGGCGTCCGGGGCTGCTTTCCCTTTTGTCAAGGCTGTCAGTCTAAGCATCAGAGGACAAGAATTACATCCCAACTCATTTTCTGGTAAGGTGACTCTGTGCAAGTCATTTCATCTTCTTCTTTTCTTTTTAATCTTCACCTGAGGATATGTGAATTAATTTTAGAGAGACAGACAGACAGACATACATCGATGTGAGAGAGAAACACCTATTGTTTGCCTCCTGTGCTTCCCCTGGCTGGGGATTGAACCTGAAACCCAGGTATGTGCTCTGACTGGGAATCGAACCCGTGACCTTTTGGTGTATAGGATGATGCTCCAACCAACTAAGCCACCTGGTCAGGGGATTAGATCTTTCTGATCCTCATTTCCTGCATCCGTAAAATTATACTACCATTTTATTGTATCTACCTCATAGAAAGGTTAAAATGATCAAATTATACTGTTTATAAAAAGAACTCTGTAGGCCAAAAAAGTACTGTGAAATGTAGGGGAACTGCCCTTGGGATTATTGTCATCGTCGTGATCATGCCCATGCGCAGGTCTCTAGTGCAGTGGCCACAACACAGGGAAGAGAATTAATGATGAGAACCTCTTAGGGCACTTGCCTCCTTCACATAATCACGTCACCTTGGAGCCCTGATCTCTCGCCAGAACGTCCCCACTAGCCCTCTGATAAAACGAAGGGCATGGGAAAGGCTTCTTTAAGAGTGGGAAATAGAAACAGCAGACGTAGCACAGAATTTCCCAGTGGCATGGGGCCTGGGCGTTATCTCCTCCCACCGCCTTCATGCCGTAGGTGAGAAGAGCTTGTGGCAAAGGTTGAGCGCTCCCTCACAGTCTGGTCCTCAGGTGAGCTAATGGCAGATCTGGGTCTGGAACTGAGCTTTCCTAATTGTTCCATGGAAGCAAAGGGACGTGTATTTGTCTAGGAAGGAGAAGGGGGCTGGAGTCCACACGAGGAGCTTTGGGGAGGGTAAGGGACAGTGGAAAGCTGGAGAGACGGATGAGAGAGAGAGATCCCAGAAGAACAGAGATGTGGATGCGGACTTGGGGTTAGTTGTCCGGGAAGGGCTAAGATGCGGCTGTCTTTCTGGTGACACCCAAACTTTCCGAAAAATCTGTATTACTTGTCAATGCTTTGGGGTTGTTGCCTTTTCTCAGGGTGGTGGTTTGGGATCAGGAGGTAAAGCAGGGCTACTGAATGAATGAACGAATGAATGAATGCCCTTGGAGTGGGCACAGGTGAGCCCAGTCTGCCCACTCTGGATCCAGTCAGCAGCGAAGTGGTGGCGTGACTGGGGGACCCATACACTTGGACTTTGCCTTCACGAACCGAGGTGGTCACATGAGACAGGACCCTGAGGAGTCGAGAGCACCTGCCTCTGTGTAAACCGTGTTTACTCCAGACACATGAAGGGCAGCAGGGGAGACACACAGGAGAGTGCACTGAAGAGACAGTAGTCATGGGAGAACACTAAACACAATGAACTTCTCTTGCTTTCCAGGCCCGCTCAGAATACGGAGTGGAATTCACCAAGGGCCGGAACCATTGGGTGTATACGGCTCATTAATTGGGAGTTTTAGCCAAGCCCCCCAGAGGCTGCTGGCTCCCTGGTGCACACGGGCTTGAGCTTCTGTCGGTTTGACCTGGGGCTGCCCAACCTCCGAGTACATGGTGAGATCTTAAAAAAAACAACAACAAACACAAAACAATTCTAGAGAGAAATATAAACGGAACTGGGGACTGCTCAGGAGGTCCCCTGGAGAACCCACTGTTCCCTCTCTGGGAGAGAGGAAAGAAATCCCCACTTGTGCCCTGTACTGTCCAGTTAACCCCCCTCTGTGCCCTGCAGTCTGTGTGTGAAGCACCTCATCCATTAATCTCCTCCACGGGGAGACCTGGAACCCAACAGGAGGCTCGGCGGTGTCCCAGTCAGGCCGCTGCCACCGGCGTGGGAGCTGGAGAGGCCTGCGGTGGACACCCAGCTCCATTCCTCCCCCGGCTCCCTGGATACCAGGCTCCTTCCCCGCTCTGGCAAGATGCTATGGAGGATTCCGCCGCCATTTCATTCCTGCGGGGCAGGAGGTTTCCTGTGGGACCCACTCCAGGGCTGACACTGCATCGGCAGCGGTCTGCGTCCAACGTGAGCCTGTGGTTGAGTCTGGGAGCTTAACTGCCTTTTAAAACACTGCTGCCGATGCAAGTGTCAAGGTCACCTGGATCGCTATGTGACAAGTGCCATGTGACAAGGCCACCTGGATCGCTATGTGACAAGTGCCATGTGACAAGGCCACCTGGATCGCTACCAGTGGAATTTCTTACGGCCGTTGGAGACATTCTGTAGGTAAACCGGGAGTTCTCGAATCCTCTGCATTGTCTCAGTAAACCTGGCCTCTGGGGCGACAGGAGTCATTTGCTCGCGAGTAAGTTCGCTTGCAAGAAACTGTCTGTCCGGGAACTGCTCTGTGCGTCCCTCACGTGCATGCACGGAAATGGAGCGCCCTGAAGGAAAACTTTAGGGGTAGCTGTGTGTGTGTGCGGGAGAATGCTTAGAGTTATATTTTGAACACATCTGCTCTCCTCTTTAGAAATCATCTTGAAAGGCTCTTGCAGGCTAGTGTTAGAATGGCTTTTTGCTCATCTCAGGTTAATATTTGCTATCTTGTGCCTTGCCTTAAGAGTCATGTGTAGGTTTCTCAGTTCCCAAGGGGGTCTGACTTGGGCAGAGGAGACAGCAAGACAGAAGACAGGGAAAGAAGGAGGCAAGAAAGAGGGAAAGGAGGAGGCAAGAGAGAGAAAAGAGAAAGAATGGGGAGATTAGGAGGAAGAAAGAGGGAGCAGAGAGCCCTGGCCAGGTGGTTGAGTTGGTTGGAGCATCGGCCCATGCACCAAAATGTTACGGGTTCAATCCCCACTCGGGGTACATCCCTAGGTTGTGGGTTCGATGCCCAGTCAGGGAACATACCGGAGGCAACCAATCAATGTCGCTCTCTTTTTCTTCTTTCTCTGATCTCAATAAACATATCCTTGGGTAAGGATTTAAAAATAAGAAGGGGTGGGCAGACAGAAAGGGGAGAGGGAAGAGAAAGAAGGAAAGAAGGGGAAGGAGAGAGAAAGGGGTCATGGTGGGTGGGGAAATGGGAAGACTGGGGAGGGGGAGAAGGACAGGGAAAGACCGACTCTTTGCTGAAGAACAGTTGTCTGGACAGTTCCAGCTTTATCAAAACAAAATCTCTCAAGTAAACCAAATCTCCCACTGCGAATAAATGGCAAATGATCAACAGGCTAAATAAGTTCCTTCTGAATGTGGAACTCTGGGAGCTGGAGGTTGGATTTATGCCCCTCCTGGAGGCAATTTTCACACACGCCACTTAAATCACTGCTTACTGAAGCCGTTTATTTAATTATTTAGCATGGTGACTGCGGGCCAGATGTTCTATAAGCATCGCTGACAATGCACTCGCACGCCAGAACATGTTTACGAACTGTTCCTTCCAGCCCGGAGCTCTCCACTGGTGGTAGATGGTCCCAGTCGCCCCTGGGCCGTGGGTCCCCAGACACCCACGTGCAGGGCTCCTGCACGTGGACAGCAGGCCTAGGCACCACGGCACCTGTTTCCCTGCGCATTAGTGGGGCTGCAGATGTTTCGGTCACAGTAACGTTTCAGGGCATTTGGGCAACTGGCTTCTCAAAACGTCCATCTGCATACTTTCCTCTCAGCCCGGAAGCCAAACAAACGGCTTTTTCTGTCTGGAAGCATAGCAGTGCCATTGGACACACACCCCTTGTCCTTTCCACTGTGGGGTGCGTGCATGCTGCCTCCTGTTTACTGGTGCTCGTAACACACAGAGAGGGCGCTGGTCGTACCACGGCCACGAGGCCCTTGTTTATCATTGTAATAAGCATCGCCACGACCAACCAACCCTTGTTTAAATTTCAGGAATATGCAGCTTGAAACCCAATGGGTGCTTTCCACAGCCGTCAGGAGCCAACCGGCTGTATTAAAAGGAACCACGCAAACGTATTCAGTGGGGGTACATCTGCATCTTGCAACGGAGTTGGGCTCGAAATCAGCACGTATGGCAAACATGGCTGGATTCACACTACGGCTAAAAATCCCTTTCACACCCCATAAAGTGTGGCGCGTGTGGTCCTGTGGACATTGTCTCTCTCTCGGTTAATCCAACGCAGTCAGCTTTTCCTCCAGCCTCGGAGCAGAGAGCTTCTCTGTGGCTGAGCACCAGTGGAAGCAGCTGGCTTGTGTTTAGGGGCAGCGCTGCATGAAAAATAGTTTATTCCCCCTTAAACAAATACTACTGGGTTTGCCTAAGTTAAACGTGCGTCTATGAAGACACTGCACTTTGGTGGGATCGTGAAGCGCGGGCCACCTCCTCCTTCTCCCCACTGTAAAACGTGCCAGCCGACATCTCTTCCTTTAGTTCACACGGTGTTACGTTTGAGTTTCGGTTCTACATTTTCTGAGCGCATAGCATGGACCAGGCACTGCTAAATTGTTTCTCTTACCTGTTATCAGCTGAGTTAGCACTTTAGTCTGGTCATTGAGAATGTTCACAGTCACATTTCTGGCTGATTTGAAGTACAGGGCGTGACCCTGTAACAAGACAATAAGAGAAACACGTGAAAATGACAGCAGATTTAGAAATGAAAAACTGATGTTAGGCAAGTTCTAACTGATGTCTTTATTTAAAAACTGCAAGTATTTCATGGTCCCCACATATGGGATAACTAATTGGCATTCATCCAAAATGGATTTCCTCCAAAAAAAAACACACAGATACATACTTAACACAGATTTCCCTAACATACACACACACACACACACACACACACACACACGCAGCTGAATCAGAGATAGATGGGCTACACAGAGCCCTTTAATGTTAGCTAGCATCGCATGGAATGATCAGGCGTGACAGATAACCTCCTAATCTCACCTCTCCTAGTTTATAATTTGTCCAAAGGAACCGCGCAGAGCCCTTGACGGAGCGCAGAAAGCTTGTGTAAGGTAGCCGATGCCCGCCGGCCGCGAGGGCCCAGTGCCCCCGAGTGAGACGGGGCTCTCCCGGTGCAGCTGTTGGCCCCCAGGAGCACGACGCCCGGGAGACCTGGCATCTTCCCACAGGCCTCTGCCTCCCCTTCCTCCCTGTTCCGGTTTCCAGATCTCTGTTCCTTCAGGCATTCTGTGCCTTCACCGCACGTCCCCTTTGTCAAAAAGGCCACCTGACCCCTTCTTCCCACTGTGGCAGACCTTTCTGAGAAGGACTCAGAGCAGGGGCTGGCACACTTCTTCTGTACTGGGTCTGACAGTAAGTAGTTTGGGCTTAGTGGGAGGTGCGGTCTCCGTGGTAACGACTCAGTACAAAACAGCCATGACAGTACACAGACAAATGGGTATGGCTGCATTGCCATGACACTTTATTCATAAACAATGACATATAAAAATTTAAATTTAATGTACTCTTCCATGTCATAAAGTATTCTCCCCCACACCAGTCATTTAAAAATGTAAAAATGATTCCACATGAGAATGGGCAGAGGGTTGGCATGGGCCCACAGGGCGTAGTCCACCACCTTCCAGCCAGTTCTCCCCTTCCCCAGCACACGAAAGCCAAACGCTAAAGGATGAGCAACAGGAACGCGGGCAGTCATTCCCGTCTCCCTAAACCTTTGTCACCACGTGGCATGTATCTGCCTGAAGATTCAGCAGCCCCGCATCCACCGAGGCCCACACACAGAAGAGCCATCGTCCTGAGACTCATCTTCACTTGTGAAGTCTTATGTCCTGATGAGGACAATGAGAGAGGCACACTACCACCAGGCAGGGAACAGCAGGGTGATCAGAGAGCTACAGACACAGCGTGGGGGCCTTCCCTGAACGCTGTGATGGTTCCTAGCACGGAGCTGTGGGTGTATGGCAAAGGAGATGTTAATACTTGAGCCGAGCTTGGAAAAGAACACAGATATGGCTTTATCGTGATGCAGTGAAAAAAGGAGGCTGTGGAGATAGGATAGCTGTGGGCTGACTGTCTAGTATCTTTTCCTCCTAGAACTGGCAGGTGTAGGACTGCATTAGTGAGCCCAGCCTCGTGCCTGCATATGGCGGGGCTGTCGGGACAGGCAGCCAATGCCACGGCCCGTGGTGGTTTCCACTGGAGAGTGAGGGGGTGGGTGGCCAATGCCACAGCATTTTCCACAGACAAATGGTCTGGAGTTACGGTCTCTCTCACCCGAGGTCGACTGCTACAAACCGACCAACATTTGTACTATAACCAATGCCCAAGATGCACTCGGGCCCTGAATCACCAGCTGACCCTGGGTGAGAGCGGCTGACCCAGTGCTGGGGGAGACGATGGCTTTGGCCACATGAGTGATGTACTCACTAATCCACGGCTTCACTAATCCCCCACGCCGGCTTCAAGGGGACGTTTTGCCTGATGAAAAAAGTTTTTTTTTTTTTTATTGGGTCAGAGAAGAAGAAATGCATTAAGTCTAAGATTGACTTAGGTTTTCTTCTGTCCGTTAGGAAACAACAGTGAGCCAGATCTCATTCCTCTGGCATAGCTTCTGGCCATGCTTAAAAGATGTACTTACAACTTAAAAATAATTAAAGAAATGTGAGAATTCAGAGCTTGGAACCTGGACAGGAGGTTATGTTTCTAGTGGTGAATGTTCTAACATTTCCCTTTGCAGATTCATCAAGCTGACGCCGCAGAGAGGAGAGCAACCTGGAATCAGAGACCCGGGCCAACCCCAATGCCACTGACCAGTGTGTGGCCTTGAGAAAATCGCTTCGCTGTTTTGAGGCTGGTTCTGTGCATTCGCCACCGTCAACACACTCACGGCTCACACAGCTGAGCACTCACTCTGTCCCACGTGTGCAGGAGAAACCGGACTCAGCCCCTCTCGTCTCCAGTCTCTACCACTTCCCAGCTGGGTGACCCTGGGCACGTTACTTAATCGTGCCAAGCTTCAGTTTCTTGATATGTAGGATGGTGCAAAGAGTAATTATTATTAAATTATCAAAATATACACATGATTGCAATTATTAAATTCTGTGTGTAATAACGCACACGGTTCAGTGAGTGCCAGGCACACGGTAAGTCCCCTGAAGGTGTGATGGTAAGGGGACAGGAGGAAAGGGGGGTGTGGTGACAGAGATGGGGTGTGGGGAGGAGGGGGGAAGGACAGAGGGGGAGGAGTGAGGAGACCCTCCTTTGCACTACCCACCCTCACAACCCATCTGTGCGGTGAGTCTGGGGCTTCTTCCATTCCCAGCACTCTCTGTTTATATTTCGAAGGCTCTCCCTACATGTGGCTGCCTCACCATTATTTTTCAAATCCCAGTATCTTCAAATGCCCCAATTAGAATCATTTAATATTATTCAAATGATTCTACTGTGGGGGGAAAAAAAACCCAAGATGAAACAGCTCTGATCAAGTTTTATACCAAGAGACATAAAAAAAGCCACCACTCCTTTTGATTGCCATGTCAAATACAATTTAGCATTAATTGTTCTAATATACTAACTTCCTGGGAAAGAGTCTGTGCTTCCTCAGGGTTTAAAAAAGGAACCTTGTGCTAGCCCAGGACACAGCGCTGTAATCCTCTAGAATACCTGATAACAGAAAGATGGCCGGGGAAACAAGCCTCACCCAGGGAACGAATGTGAAGAGT
Organism: Trachops cirrhosus; assembly: GCA_028533065.1. Lineage (NCBI taxonomy): Eukaryota > Metazoa > Chordata > Mammalia > Chiroptera > Phyllostomidae > Trachops > Trachops cirrhosus. Next base: position 14,257,323 of record CM052546.1, read on the forward strand.
CCCACAAGGCATCCAGGGGGCGCGACTCTGCGGGGCTCTCTGGTTCTGCTCACTGAGGCGGGACCAGGAAAGTACAAGCCAAGCCAAGCATCCCTGGGGTCTCCAGGTACTAGAAGAAGTCGAGAACACAGCCCCTCTCCTGTCTGAGGAGAAGCTGAAGCGGCCCTCTCAGCTTCTTCTCCTTCCCCTGCACCCCTCCGGCTCACCACGCCAGCCTCTGGGTCTGCGGGGTAATTTCTGCCGCAGGAGACCCTCCTCTGTGGTCGGTGACTCTCACTACTCACCTCGAGACCACAGAGGACAAGGGCTTGGTGGCGGGGGGACTGCCCTGTCTGGCAGGCCTGCGGCTGGCGAGGAAGATCAGAGTCAGCCCTCGATTCTCCCGGGCCTTGGCTGAGGCTGCCGGAGAGGCTCAGAAAGAGACATTGTACCATCTCTCCCGCGGAGGGAGAGAAGGGCAGTCCACATCAGCACTCTCCCCTCACAGCCACAGCACGCAGCATCTGGGTGGAGAAGAATCCCCATCTCATCTGTTTTTCTAAAGCGGAACAGAGTCAAACCTTTTCATGATGACTCTAGACCGGGGGTCCCCAACCTCCAGGCCACAGACGGGTTCTGGTCTGGACCTGTGAGGAACTGGGCCTCACAGCAGGAGGTGAGCTTGAGTGTAATGTGCTCCATCATCCCGAAACCCTCCCTGCCCCACCCCCCACCCCCAGCCCGTGTAACAGTCATCTTCCACGAAACCGGTCCCTGGTGCCACAAAGGTTGGGGGCCGCTGCTCTCCGGAGCATTCACTGAAGTGGGTGTTTGTCCCACCACGCCCTCCGGGGCATCTGACTGTACGCATGTGGCGGTTTGAATACAGAATGGCTCTGTCTTGCCCACATTTTAAAATTATTATATCTGAGTTTTTTAAAAAAATGTATTTTTTACTCTTATATCAAAGCAATATTTGTAAACGTCAAATACTACAAAACTTCTATTAGAGGGCAGCAGTTCCTACCTCTCGCCACTGGAAGACCTCTCAGCTTGCTAGTGTGGGCCAGAAGGGGGCGCTGTGATAAGTCTAACCAAAAGTAACCTCACATTGCGATCTGATCATCTGACCATCAATTCCTAACCCGGTGGGTCATAGAGGGTGGTCAGGCCCCAGGTCTGTAACTTCAGTAAAAGGTTTAAGCAAGGCCTGTCCATTGACCTTGTAATCTAGGGGAAATGCAGGGGGTAATCCTGTTTTCCATACCCCTCCAGGCCATAACTGCCCTCCAGAGAGCACAGAATCTTGCTAACTACCCTGTGCCCTGCTTTCTCCCCGCTTCCTGTGATCTTTCATTCCCTCCTTAACTCCAAAGGTATCAAAGAATCTGCAGAACCATCATTCTCGGGAGCACTGGAGATCTTGCTCCCTAGAAATGTTGTCACTTTTGGCTCAAATAAACTATTCTAAAAATTCTCCACCGGTTTGGATGTGTCTTATGTCAACATCAAGAAACCGCCCCCCCCACCGCCCCCGCCCCGGGGCCCAGAATATGCTTCTCTGTGCTCTTTTATCAACTTTAGACATTGTCCACTGAGTTTCTGCCTGGTATGGACTCCTCCTTGCATCTACATGACTCTGACTGTTACACTGTCCACCGCTGGGCCAAGTAGCGTTCTTCACACAGCCGTTTTCTTTCTCGGATGTTTCTTCTGTTCCTGAAGTCAACATATGTTTCATTTTTTAAAAAATGCTTTTATTTCCTAGGTGTTTTTGTTCTGCTAATATTCCATCCTGTTTCTTTAGGTTCTGCTTTCTGGGAACTACCCTCAACTCTATGTTCCAATCTCTCTTGATTTTCTTTTAACTTCCGCTATCATACTTTTAATTTTTAAGAGATTCCTCTTCTTCTTTGACTGTTCCTTTCTATACTATCCCTTCTGTGTTTGACTGATGCACTATCCTCTCTTAGACAGGAATAGAAAGGCTGGCTGGACACTCCGTATTTCTAGAGCAGTAAAGCTCACCAGAGTGTACAGTGGTAGGGATTCAGCTAATTCAACGGAGAGCCCCCAAACCTGCAGGCAGTCATCCCTGGGGGTGAGTTTCATCAAAGAGGAATTCTCTAACTCCAGGCAGAAGGTGGTGGGTGCAACTTTAGACAGAAGACTTCTGAGGGTCAGAGGAGAAAAGGGCTGGGCCTTCTGCTGTTCAGGGACAGACTTTCCATTAAACCCGTTGCACGGACTCATTTCTAACTTCACCTGGGTCTAATGTCGAGAGCCCAGAGGTCCTCGGGTCGAACCTTCTAGAAAACAATCTTCCAATTTTCTGCTAGGCGGGGAAGAGATACTTGCTTACTTGCGTCACCTGAGGACAGAACGAGAGTCTATTTGGTCTTTATGCAGAGTTTCCACGTCCTCTTTCTCACTCCCATTCCAGGTTGCATTATGACTTTTGTGGGCCTTGGGCACTTTACCTAAAATGTCTCGTGGGTAAGTGACCCTGGTCTACTCACTACATACAGTGGCTTTTGATCCAACAGGGACATCTGGTTGTCGTCTCCTCACTTCCCATCATTTTCTCTCCATCACTTTCCCTTTCTCTGTGACCAAGTACATTTATTTCTTTCCAATTTTGTTCTCCATTTGCTATCTTTTTCAGGGGCTTTTAAATGGAGCAGGGACCTATCATTTCTCCGTGTGATCAGCCTGTCTGCCTCTAGAGCAGCTTCATACCACTGCCTTCTTAAGAGGAAAGCAGGCTAAGACGGTAAGTCAAGAGTAGGGCGAGTTTCCCGCCAGGACCCAAGACCTTCTGTTAAGCATTTCATACACACTCACTGAGTGCCTAGAACTGTTACATGCTATCCTAGGCCCTGCAGAATGGAAAAGATAAGGACTCCGTCTTTGAGAAGCTCCTTGCCCAGGGGGAGACTCAGTCAACACAAAATTGCCATAACAACAATGTGACATCCCCCAGCCGAGATGTATGGTGTTGCTATGAGGACTGAGAAAAGCGCTGTGCCAAGTGCCAGGCACGGGGCGCTACCAAAGTACTGATACTTTATAAACTTTAGCAAAAAACAAGTAAAATACACTCGGAGGACTCCTTAGGAAGTAGCTGATTCTCAGACTGGGGCAAGATATGTAAAGATGAGCCTAGAGTATCTTTTAGTGTCAGAAAGGAAGAAAATGCTTAGAAAAGAAAGAAACAAACAGAAAAACATCCCACAATTGGGGGGGGATGTCAAAGGGACACAGGAGGCAACTGAAAGAGCTCTCAAAGCTGGAACAATCTGAACACCAAAATAAGTAATGCAGCACTGAATTATAGCCGAAATCGGTAAATAAATATTCATGAACCTATACTGATCAAAATAAAAACATCTCCCACATAGAAGAATTCCAAACAATTTCCATATATAACTGCCTACTCCTTAAAGGTGCGTTGTACGCAGTGACTTCCTTCCCAGGAGTCCGCCTGGAACGGGGTGTGGGGGGTGCGGCGACTCCACGGTGGAGGCAGCTGACAAACACCGGCCCAGCCAGTGATCGAGGCTGACGTCGACAGTGGTGAGTCCTGTTAACCGTGTGCACCCTTGATAAGTGTGCAGAAAGCAACACCTGACCTCTGTGGCCCTCCACTGCAAGACCCAGGGCCCCCTTCTAATAATACGAAAAAAATCAAGCAACTCTTAATTGAAGGCCGTTTTACAAAATACCTGACCAAGACTCCTCAGAGTTGGTAAGTCATCAAAACTAAGGGAAGTCTGGGACACTGTCACAACCACAAAGAACCTAAAAACACCCCCAAACATGACAGCTGTATATAATGTAGTATCCTGGATGGGATCCTTGACATATAAAGGACACTGGGTAACAACAGAGGAAGTCTGAATAAAGAAAGGAGGGGCTTTTGTTAGCAATAATGTACATATTGGTTGTGGCAAAAAAGGTATGATATCATACTAATGTTAGAGATTAATAATAGGGGAGATTGGGGGTGAGGTATGAGAGAACACTGCACTATCTTTACAACTTTATATATATAAATTTTAAAAAAGGTTTTTTTGGAGAGCTACATTAGGCTGCCAAATTCTGAGACCTAGAACTCCAGGAAGAGATGTTGGAAAGACACACGTCTATGACAGTCAGGAAGTGTAACACATCATGGACATGTGACTTCGCCTTCGGTATCAGAAAATTTTCCCTTAAACAAATCTACTTCCCTGGGGCTTTGTCTTTAGGAATACCATAATAGACAACAGGGTAGGGGCCACCCAGGGCTCTCTGTACACTGTCATCCTTCCCTGATCAGTTTCCAGAAAACGGTCATCAGAAGTTACCAGCTTCTCTGCAGTAGGTGTCATAATGCATTGGCTACAGTGACCTTTGTTCACTAACTCTTGATATAATAGGAAAAAATAACTGACACAAACTTAGATTTATCATTGAAATCACCCCGGAGGGTAGTTTGTAAGTTTATCTTCAGCAAGCATCAAATATGTCCATTAGAATCACTATCATTTAGAATAGGATGCTTTTGTTATCTTTGAACTGACCTTTTCAAAAGCATAACCAGTATGTAAAAACAATACTTACAGAATGGTTATTTCTATTTTACTGTGGGGTATCTTCACAGCACGATGCTAGGGTGGACTGGTATTTTTTGAAAAGGTTTCCCGGTCCCGAAGAATGAGGCTACACTGGGAAGCACTTGCTCAGAATAAGCTGGGAGCGGGTCCAGATTTTCCATCACAGCATTCCTGTTCAGCAAGCCTGCGCTGTGCCCAAATTTGGGTGCATTTAGGTCCCTCTCAATATTTAACTGTGTCGAGCTGCTCTGTTTAATGATCCATTAGAGTTGTCATGTTAGCGTGTCAACACTGGAAGGGGACTGCCAGCCTTGCTAGTTCCTGGCACCTTTCTGGCACCCACTTGGCTTTCGATAAATATTTGCTGAATAACCAAATGCTCAGATCACATTAAGAGTCAACAGAGAGAGCTGTCGAGAAAAGAAGTAATTAAATGAAGGTTGACATCTCCTGTCAGAGGGAGCTTTCAAAAGGCGAGCCACTAAGGATGGCTGGTGGAATCATCTAAATATAGAACGCTGAGTGTGGTGGCAGGAGGCTGCAGGGGTACCTAGTCCACAAACATTTGTGTAACATGAACAGAGTGCAAGGAATGGAGGTGAGAGTTACCAGTGGGAGTTGAGATGTTGAGTCTGCAGATGACAAGGAGAAGCAGGGGCACAAACCATTACCCCGAATTCTTCCTGACATTAAGGTTAAATTATGCCCTGGGATCTCCCGGGGCTTGTGGCATCCATCTGGCAGGTAGGATGGAATATGTCTTCTTCCAATTGCCCCTGATCAGCTCATTCTGCTAACACCTTAAAGTTACCTTCCAGGCAGAAAGCAGTGTGCCAAGTCCTGGGCAGGTGGCCTGCACCTAGTACCAGAGATGGACACCAAATGGAGATCTCTAAACGATTATACAATTGCAATGAGTACAATGAATGCAAAGTAGAAGGTGAAGTAAAAGCGCATGCAGGGAAATCCACCCTGATTTGGGCAGTCAGAGAAGGCCTTTCCAAGGGAGAGACATTTCGGCTGCAGTCACAGGGAGGAGTGGGAACTAGCTGAACCAGGGGAGAAACAGCTTCTCAGACTGAGCAGCAGACACCTGCACTGGCCCTGAGGCAGGAGGGAGCTTCGGATATTTTAGGCGCAGAGGGAGAGGCCAATGGTGGGAGCTTGTTAATCAAGAGAGGGAGGGAAGCACCCCGCCCCCTGCCCCCAGGCTGCTATCAGCTGTGCGAACACGGCCTACGCTGTCCTGTAATGAATGGGAACTTTTGATTTGGATGTAAGAAAACTCATTTGTTTCCTCTTACAGATGGTTTCTTGGGGTTTCATAACGAAATCCTTTCTTGCCTCAGTTCACTCTTTTTATTCTTTTCTGTTAACATTTGAATTTTACTTCTCACACTCAGTCTTTATTGCTTCTGGATTCCACTATTGCGTATACTTCAGGTGGGAATCCAAACAGGAGCCAGTGTCCTCAACATTATCTACTGAAGGACTGTCACTTCTCGAAGTGACAGTGGTGACATGTGGTGCCACCTTTATCACACATACTAATTCCCAAATAGACATGAGTCTGTCTCGAGCCTTCTAGTCTGCTCCGGCCTCTGTTCCTGCATCAATACCGTGCTGTTTTACCGCTGTGGTTTGCAGTATGTCTAAATATCTGGTACACCTGTCCACCCTCTTTGCTCTTGAAGACCATTTAAATGATATTGAACTTTCACCAAAACTGGTTAGTCATTGAAAGGTTTTCAGCAGGGGAGAGATGTGAGCTGACTTTCATTAAACAGAATCACTCTGACTACCTGGTGAGGACGGATAAGAAAGAGGCAACATTTGATGTGAAAGTCCAGGTGGGACACTACTGCGGTCATCCAGGTGAGAAACGATGGCCGCTTGAGCTGGGGTGAGGGCAGGGGAGTGTGTGTGTGTGTGTGTATATGTATATGTGTGTGTGTGTATGTATATGTATATGTGTGTGTGTGTGTGTGTGTGTGTGTATGTGTGTGTGTAAGAACTGATGTGGTTTGAAAAGTGATTGGGCTTGGGAACGAGGAAGGGGCAGAGTCAAGGACCCAGGATTCTCGGCAGCTGAGGAGGTAGCGGGCTATTTATTAAGACAGACAATAGGGGGTGAAAGAGAGAAACTTGAGGGGGAGAGTTCGGTAGGTGGGAGCATGGGGACTTAAGAATGCAGCTTGGGAAATGTTAAGTGTGAGTTTCCCCAGAGTCTGACATATTAGGGTACAGAGTGGGCATTTCTTTCAATCCTACATCCTATCTTTTCAGTTCTGCAACAAATATGAAAAGCCCCTTTAGAAAGAAGTTCACAATTAAACAGCTCAGCTGACAACTCTCACACAGCTAACGATCTGTGCATTTCCATGCTGATTCTGTCTGGCAGCTTACATTTTGCTTTCTGCTTTCTCAAGAATTCATTAGGGGGACTTATGAGAGAATAGATATATTAAAATGCCATTGTTAACAATTGTTAACTTAAAGGTAACATCTCAAGTTGGATTTCCCATAGTTTCAAAGTTACAAATAATTGAAAGAAACTTCTCAGGGAGTACAAAAATCAGTGATTCTTCTGGTGTGCATGAGCGTTTCCAAAGGCTGGTGGAGGGGAGGGATTCTAATTGCATATCCAATAAGGAAGTCAGCAGGAGCTACAAAATTACAAATTAATTTTAATTTGCTGTTCAGTGTTCCTGAGATGCAGCTCACTCCATAGGAGAAAAGAAAATGCTGGTATGTTTCTCTTTGTGGGCAAGGGCAGACTGCAGGGTCAGATGAGATAACTTGGCTAGGAATGACTTCCTCCACAGCCCAAGCCCAAAGCGACACATTGTAACCTGGACTCAGTTCTGAAGGAGCGCAGCTAGCGCAGAGATTGTATGTGAGATGTGTAAAGAGAGTTGTTAATTAACCTCCCTCCGGAGGAAGCCAAGGCCAGAGCTCCGTGGGTCGCCCTTTCAGGTGCCCAGGGCAGAGTGAGGAATGGTAACAGCTGTGTAACAGCTAGTCTAGAGCTGCTGAATCTGGAAAGAAAACATTAGCATTCAAGCAACAATCCAAAACCATATGAGGTCCGAGACAGACGCAGAAGGTAGCACTTGACCGTGTCAGTGTGCTCTCCTATACATGGTCTCAGGGGACCATGTCACGGCCTATAAAACGATACCAGCTTCCGTAGCTGTCTGAGCCTCTTACTGTACTTCCCAGTGTTCCACAGAAAACATTTCTATATGTGAATAGCCACTCTTTAAAAAATAAAAAAATTAAAATGTGTCTCCCAAAAGATTTGGTGGGCAAAAAGTTCAGGAAACTCATTATACATTCCTGCCCCTTCTAGAGGCACAGTGTCTGGTAGGATGTTATCAGCTCTGAGAAGTGCTACATCAACACAATTTGGTTAGCTCTGTGTACGAAAAGTTGACTGATGGCTCTCAATACGTATGTTATGACCAAGATATCTTTGCAGCTCTTTAAAAATCATGAAAGGGCTTCGCAGAGAATCTGACATGCTGGCCTCTCAATAACACCTGCTGGGCTGGCTAATGTCTGCTATCCCAGCGAGCAGGTGTTACTGCCACTGTGTAGTGAGGAGAGCCAGGCCTGACGGCGGGCCGTGACCCGCCCGGACTCACACGCTGGTGAGTTGCGCAGAGAACACTCAGGAATCTGCACGTGAGTCCTTTCCTTCTGTCCCACCGCTGTGGACTGTGTGGTCTAAGCTGTAAGTCTAAGAGCTATGATGAAGGAAAGTCTTTGGTACTGGTTCACAGGTAGGGAAATCTTCACAGTGGGGAGAGAGGCATGAGCAGGGTTTCCAAGAAAGCAGTGAACAGAGAGTCTGGAGCGCAAGGAGGCAGCCCAGTCACTCCCCCTGCATCAGGCTTCTTCCAATGTCACAGCATCGAAACTCACCAGATAGCAAGGACAAGATAGGCTTTTGTCATGGAGGATTCCCCATCCCTCCCCAACACAGAAAGCAATGTTGACAACAGTGTTCCACCCTGTTCTTTGCTACAGAAACTGTAGGGCAGACTTGTCTGGCTTTGGCCATGTGTGCCAACAGGGCTCTTGGATGCATGGTGTCCTTGTGTCCTTCCAGTGGCCCAAGAGCGCCCCCGGACCGAGGAGCACAGTCCAGGCCTTTGTGGTGCCCCTGCACATTCCACAGCTCCATCTGCACGTTTTCCTCTCCTCATCAGCGAGGCCTTTGCTGCGTCTCGACCTCTGACAGATGGAGTGTGGCATGCTGGAGGGTCAGAAAGCACCTCTCTGAGCTGTCTACGTGAAGATGAGGTGAGCCTTTCGGACAGAAACAGGGCCAAGTGGAGGCTGGGATTGCTAACGTGGAGACGAAGATAGTCACTGCACAGGGTTGGCTTATGTCACGGGAGAAGCACAATGTGATTCATTCTTGAAGGTAGATGCCTAATGCTGACTCATTCAGTGGAGGCTTTGCTCTGAAAAAATTCTTCTGAGTGACACAGCCCCAAACTACTAACCGCAGGGTGCCTCAAGCCTTTCTTCGTGATGTGCCGTCACGGCTGTGCTGGGCTTTGGGGCACAGAGCCCTCAGCGGAGGCTGCAGCGATGCCACTTCTGAGCCAGAATCCCCAGATCACACAGCCCCAGTTTCCTCAACTGGAAAGCGGGCACAGTAATGCGCAAAGTGGGGATGATAACAGTATCTCCCCTACAGAGCTAACAGGATGAGCTAAAATAGCACAAGTAAGGAATTTAGCACCTTGTTTGCACCTTTAAAAGAGCGTTAGAGCACTGATGCTGATGGCTGATAAGCTCCTTCAGCCCCAACGAGTTGGCAGAGGGAGATCGGGATGTGAAATGGTTCTGCGTTGTCCATGGTGATTAAGGGCCCGATTTTAGGTAGACTGAGCTGGGCATGGAACCCGGCTCTTCCATATGCTGTCGGTGTGAATGCAGGTGGGTACCCTAACCTGTGTCTCAGTCTCCTCCCCTGTAAAGCGTGGGGAGAATAGCACCCACCTCACAGGTTGCTATGAGTAGTAAGATACTATATGCAAGACGTACAGCCTAGTGCCTAGTAAGGGATAAGAATTCAACACGGAACAACAGTAACTGATATCAAAGAGCAAGAAGAGTGTCCTGCACAGTGATTGTGTCTAGGCACAGCAGGTGGCCCGCTGCTGTGATTAAGGAGGTATCTGAAGATCCCATGGTCAAGGCTGCTCCCTCCATAGAAGCCTTCCTCGCCAGCTGCCATGAAAAACCTGGCTTGCAGACAAAAGGGGACCGGGTAGGTAACTGTTGATTTAAAGTGAAGACATGAAACAGTGAATTTTGTTGGGTCCTAAGAACGGGTCTATCTGGGCAGTGAATTCTCCAAGGGTGAATTCACAAAAGGGAGCATTTAAACAAAATATTTCATGCTCGAGGCACAGTGTCTGCACTGTCTGTCCATGCGATGATCAGATTTATAGAAAAATTAAGCAGTAATATCTCCTAGGTCACACAGAATCTGACCTCAAACCCAGGCTCAAAATGCAAATGTATCACTAGGACCTTCATGCCATGAGTCTCTACAGCTCGTAGGAACTTGCAGAAATGTGTGCTTTTAATGTTCTTGCTAAAACAATGAGCATGTGTTATTTTCACAACCATAAAAATCCTGCATATACAGTATGTTCATAACCATGAATATCCTGAATCTAAAATAAAAATTTATTCAAAAGAACATGACATATTATATATTAAAAGTATGGAAAAATATAGGCAATGTGCACATTTCTTAATTATTTTGGTATGTTCCTAATTTCCTTCTTGGCAGGTTGAAAATCTATAATTTCCTGGGCAGGTCAAAAGGGAGAGAAGAGGAGTGCTGTTGTAGTTGTCATCAATCCTCGGGAAAGAAAGCTCAGTTCTTGTAGAGAAAGTACGTGTTCTTCACTCCCCTCATTTAACGAAGCAATGTGTGCATTATGTTCGTTTGATTGAAAAAGGGGGCAGTCGCGGGAGGAGGTCAGGCGAAGTAACCTTTCATTAAATTGGTGTAAGTCTATACTGCCCCACAGAGACATCTCCGTCCTCATTCTGTAGAACGGTAATAGTATCACGTGGTCAGGTACTTCGGGGGCTTAATCCAGTTGTCCACTTAAAAAATATGACCCAGATGGATGTGAGGCCCCAGTCACAAGGCCGGGGTCAGGTCATGGTTTGGTGCAGCCCGTGCCCCAGGCCTGCGGCCACGTTAGAGTCCTGTGGTGCTTGCTCTGTGTGGGGCAGAGAGCTCCCCACACCAGCAGTGTGCCTGAGAATTTGACTCAATTCTCCCACTCACTGCCTGGATAGAGCGTCGGGCGCCACAGGTTAAGGGTTCGGTTCTGCAAGGCTGTCCCCCACTGCCCCTCCCTGCCACACACACACTTCGGACACCAGTTACAAGCGCAGGTTGTTACCTGTGCTTCTTACCAACCGTCGACAGACTGGAGGTTCTCACGAGCCCGCACTGAACTTCAGACACCAGTTGTAGCTCCAGACTGTTACCTGTACGCTGACCTTGAGGCTGTGAACCAGAGGTTCCCTCGACCCCCTTTGCTAGGGCAGCTCACAGAACTCAAGAAGCGCTCTTTACTGACTAGACCACCAATTTATTATAAAGGAATATAACTCAGGATCAGCCAGAGGGCAGAGATGCACAGGGCCAGGTTCCATGACCTCCTCAGGGGCCCCACTCGCCCAGCACCTCCATGGGTCCCCCCACCCCAAAAAGTCTCCAAACCCTGTCCTTTCGGGTTTTATAGAGGCTTCACTGCACAGTCGTGACTGATTAAATCATTGGCCCATGAAGACTAATTCAGACTCCGGCCCCTCTCCCCTCCCCAGAGAGGTCCGAGGGTGGGACTGAAAGCTCCAGCCCTCTAGTCACATGGTTTGTTCCCCCGGCAATCAGCTCCCATCCTTAGGTGAGGTCCAAAGTCACCCTGTGCACATAACAAGGGACACCCTTGTGACTTTCTTTACTTAGGAAATCCTAAGGGTTTTAGGAGCTCTGTGCCAGAAACTGTGATGCAGATAAAATACATCTCTCTTATTATAAATCACAGCATCACATAAGGTCTTAACCACAACAGCAATGACACATGGAAAACCAGCAGGTCAGAGCGGGACTCAAAAATCAGCTAACTAGAATGGCAATAATAACAATCCTCTTCCTTCTCCTCGTCTTCCTCCTCCTCTTCATCAGAAAATAACCAGTGCTGGTGGGGATGTGGAGAAATGGGAATCTTCAAACACCACTGGTGGTGATGCAAATTGGTGCGGCCACTACGGGAAACAGTCTGTCAGTTCCTCAGAAAGCCAACCGGGAACGACTGTTTGGCCCAGGAACCCCGCTCTCAGGTACACCTCCCAAAGCACTGAAGACAGGACTGCAAACGAAAACTTGGACACTAGCGTTCGTGGCGGCACTATCCCAGGTAACCAAAGGGCGGAAACAACCCAAATGCCTGTCAATAGATTCACAGATGAAGAAAAACGTGGTGTATTCATACAGAAAAATATTATTCAGCCATCAGAAGGAACACGCTACAGCATGGATGAACTCTGAAAATATTATGCTGCATGAAAAAAGCCAGACACAGACGGCCATATATTGTATGAATCCATCTGTACAAAGTATCTAGAGTAGGCAAACCCATGGAAACGTAAGGCTGATTAGTGGCTGCCAGGGGCTTGGAGGAGAGGGGACGGGCAGTGGCTGCTTTAGGGAGATAGGGTTTCTCCTGTCTCCTTTCACTCCTATCTGGGGTGATAAAAAAGTTGTGCAAGGACATGGTTCTGACAGTTGCACAACATTGTAAATATACTTACTGCCACTAAATTGTAAGCTTTAAATAGATTAAAATGGTAAATTCTGTTATGTGTATTTGACCGTGATACGAAGAAACCGTACGAACATCTTCACAACCAGAAGCAGAGACACTGTGGAGTGTGACCTCAGCCACAGGCCTGTTGGCACAAAGGTCGAGAAGCAGACCAGGGTGACTGGGTGCTGAGCTCAGGCAAAGCAGGGGGACCTCACCATTCCTCTGTGAGATGGGACGGCAGAGCCAGACCCCCGGCTGGGAGGTCTGGGCGTTTGGCGGGGGGGGGAGTGTGTTAGTGGGTAGAGCGGATTGATGCCCCTGTCACAGTTAAGGGGAAGGGGTAATTACTGAGTAAGCACACACATTAAAAATTCGAGTGCTCATTAAACTAATTGAAATACAATCTGCAGTGCTGAAAGCAGAAGAGAGAAGGGATAGAAAAAAAATCCATTAAAAGGAAATAAAAAACAGTATTTAAAAATAAAATAAAAAGAAGTAAAGAAAAAGAAGAAAAGAAACACAAACCAAGATGGCAGAAGAAAAAATATATTAATAATATATGTTAAAAAAATCAAGTAAGTGCTGTGTGCAAAAGAAGTATTTAAAACAAAACCATATGAAAAGGTTAAAAATAATGATATGGCATAAAGGTATTACACACAAATACTGAGAAAGCTGGTGTATCAATATTAATATCAGAAAGAAGTATTTATGGCAAAAAGTACTAATATGTGAGTAAAAACTACATATAAAATTAAAAATCTAACAAGAAGTTATATGAATCACAATTAGACACCTAACTATCAATGTAGCTTTAAAACATTCAAAGCTGCCAGGCCCTGGCCGGTGTGGCTCAGCTGGCTGGAGCATCAGCCCGTAACAGAAAGGCTGGATGTTCAGTTCCCGGACAGGGCACGTGCCTAGTGTGTGGGTTTGACCCCTGGTCTGGGTGCTTACGATCCCCAGTCTGGATGAGTATGGGGAGGCGACCAATGGACGCTTCTCTCTCACATCGATGTTTCTCCCTCCCCATCCCTCTCTTTCTAAAAGCAATGAAAAAAATATGTCCCTGGTGAGGGAAAAAAGTCAGAAACATGAGGCAAATTTGGCAAACCCTAGTGTGAGATTTTTAACAAAAATATACTAGAAAATTATAGACTCTGCTGGCTAAATAATAGCAAGCATGTGAATAATCTGAATAACAATATTTAACTCGTTTGAACTAATGGATCCGTAGAACTCTGCACCCAGCAAATTGAGGATCGGCATTATTTTCAAATACACAAAAGCATTTGCAAAAATTGACATTATGCTAGCTCACAAAGTAATTTCAAACAACCAGGGTCAAAGAGAACACATTTTCTGAACACAGTACAGTTAAATGATAAATCAAATAAAACAGATAATTAAAAACCAGCCTATCTTGGACATTTAAAAATAGCTGCTGTGGTCCACATTGATTTTCCTGCCCCCACGCATGCCCTCCTAAAGTCTATTATTCTGGGAATAAGCAGAGTAATGCTTTTCAAATTCAGAACAGACTATGTCACTCCCATGGAAAACAAAATTTTTTCACTGACTCTTTTACTACCACGAGGCTCAAATTCAAACTCCCTACTGTAAGACTACATGACCGGGTTTGCTACTAACTCTCCAATCTACGTTCCCTATCAGGTTCCCCACCCGACCCCGTGTTCTTCCTCTTCCAGGGACACTGCCTTCCTTCTGTTCTTCAAACAAAGCAGGTGCCTTCCCTTCCTTGGGGCACTTGCACTTCCCATTCGCGGTGCCTGGAATGACCTCCCCTCAGATGTACACCTGCCCGACACAGTAACCTCTTCGCTCTTTACCCTTTGGAGAAAGAGGACAGAAGCTTTCTCTTTCTCCATTGTTTTGTCCACTACTGTGTCCCCAGTGCCGAAAACTATGTTTGTACAAGGTAGGTAAGAAAAATATTTGTCAAATGAATGACTCTCAAAGTCAACGTGCGTTCACTGAGTTAACTGATTGTCTGTGAAGAGACTGCAGTACCCAAAATGATGAAGAACAGGGAGGTGGTCCCACTTTGCCACGTACAGTCAGAGCACATCTGAAATACTGAGCTCGGCTCCAGACCCTGAACTTTAAAGGTGACAAAGGTGAACAACGGAGACGGCTATAAAGTGTGTCTACATGGGAGTGACACATGTAAAGAGGGCTTCAGGGTATCACATTACAACACGTGATGTGCTCAAGGACATTATGCGACATGTTCGATTTGCTGTCCCTCGTGAGCAACGCGGAGTCCAATAAACTGAAAAACTGCAGTAAGCGCAGGGTCTGAACATATTTTTCCCGAGCTCTGCGCTTCTCTCTGTGCTGCACAGCCGCAGAGGATCCGTGTCCCTGGCTTTGACCGAAGAAAGCTGCATGAGCTGTAAGTCAGAAGGGTTCGACTCTGGCACACAGGGAGCCCACTGCGCGTGCTCACACTCCCAATTCAGGCTGAGGGGTGGTCGACCAAGCAGCCCCTGAGCACTCTGGTGTGGAGGGGGGGGCCCATCCCGCCGCGTCCACTGGGAGCACCCCACTCTCCAGTCAAGTACGGGAGCTCATTGGTCACTTACATGTCCCAAAGTGCCAATTAGTCACCTGCATTTCCAGACTTTATGGTCACCCTGTGGGTTCTGCAATGCTTTTCAGTGGTTCACCAGGGGAAGAGTAGGGATTTGGGTCACACGGTGGTTATGATATAAACTCTGGAATCAGACTGCCTGAGTTTGAATTCTACCCCCTACTTCTCAGAAGCTCCACATCTACCTGAACACATCACTTAACTCCTCTCTTGCTCAGCTTTTGCATCCACACCATAGAAATAGAAGTGACCCTACTTGTATAGGACATTGTGAGGATTAGATAATGTCAGAGAAGCAACAAGAACTGTGCCTAGCAGACAGCATACTCCAAATCCATACCAGGTATTGTTTTGACATGGCTAATAGTAATATCTAGGATATCACTATCACCATCCAACACTTATCAATGACTGATCACCATCTCTTGGCTAAGTAGTTCAGATTTTCAGGAAAATACTGAATTTTTCATGTGCAGGGGTCTACATATTCCAATAAGCTGTATATCAATCATACTTTGGACAAGTTGCTTACCTATTCTGAGCTTATTTTGTTAATTGTGATACTTACTGCATGATGCTATAACAATGGCAGTGTGATGGATAGTTTTATGTATCAACTCAGAGGGTGTTTTTAGATGAGATTTAGATTTAAATTGGTAGATTCTGAGTAAAGCATATTGCCACTTACAGCGTAGGCCTCATTCAGCCAGCTGAAGCCCTGAGCAGAACAAACGCCTTCCTTGAGCCAGAGTGAATTCTGTGGCAAGTGACCTTTGGACTTGAACGGCACAGTGGGCCTTTCTGAGGCCTCCAGCTTGCCAGCCCATGCTCCATATCTTGAATTTGCCAACCTCTGAAATATCCTGATCCAAATTCTTTAAAATTATCTATTTAGTGGTCAGTTGAGCTATCTATCTATCTATCTACACACACACATCCTAGATTGGTTATATTTCTTTGGAGAACTCTAATACAGGCAGTAAAAACAGTATGAAGTGGGTAAATACTACTGTATCCAAGGAAAAGATGAGAATTATTGCATCTGAGGAAAAGATGGGAAGAACTGAGGGAATCCAGCCAAGAGAAGAGAAGGAGGAGGAGGAGGAGGAGGAGGAGCAGAAGGAGGAAGAGGAGAAGGAGAAGAAGGAAGAGGAGGAGGAGAAGGAGAAGGAGGAGGAGGAGGAGGAGGAGGAGAAGAGGAAGAGAAGGCTAGCTTAGCTGGAAGAGCTATCTTCAAATATCCAAAGGTCTGTCCTGGGGAACACGGACTGAGTTTGACTGGGTGGCTCTGAAGAGTGGGATAATTTGTGTGTGAACCGTGGATACGCAGAGCTGTCCTCTTAATGAAAGGAGAGCTTTCTAACAGCCAAGCCGTTCCTAAGGATGAAACGAGGGAAACAGGTATTCTCTCAGAGTCTGGGACTCAGTGGTGTGCGAGATGATGTACGGTGTCACAGAGCTTTGTATGACACAGCAGAGTCCCTGCTTTTCAACTCCCTTCTGCCTTTCATGATGTGAAAGATAATGTCTCTTTTGGGTCCTACAATTGCTACTTCTGCAGCACTTTCACATCTCCATTTTTATCAAAGACAGAGTTGGCGTCAAACTTACCTTCCTGCTATTTATAGTTATTTTTACACCTGCCTTCTATTCACGGGTATCATTCTAGTTGTCACTTAGAGGCACGTTCAATTTCTCTTTTGCATCGATGCAAAATAGGAGTTCTACAGGAGAAAATATTAAGTAAAACTAGTAAGGAGGGCACACAGTTATACCCCCAATCACACAGGGGGTGTGACTAAAGTATGAGTTATACAGGGCAGAGAATGTTTTGGCAAAGGTTAGAAGACCACAGACCACGAGTAGATTCAGCTCAGACTGAGTGTGGGGACTAGATATGTTTTAAGATATGTTTCTTTTTAATGATCCTATTCAAATAAAGTATCATGCCATCTAAAACAGGTAAAACAAGCCACGTAAGTAACTTTCAGCTGTGAACTTTGGAATATCTTCATTTTGGTAGACGTTGATTAGTTTTTTAAAACTGAGTTTATTCATATTTTATTTTAAGATGAAGTCTCAATAAAACAGGCAAAAACGATGCTTTGATTTATGTCGTTTGGTCAACGGGCGAGTGTGGGACCATAATGGTGAGCAACAGGTGTACGACATGAGATGAAAGACAGTAATCCGAGGCTGGCAGGGTTTTTTTTTAATTATTGAAATGGAAATGACTTCCACTTACAATTAATTTTATACGTTCTTTGAAGAACTGTCAAATTGCATTTCCCTAGATTAATATTTGAACAAGTCTATTACTTACTGTGGAAAGGAAAATTTTCACAAAACCTAAAGGCAACCCTAAAAGTGAGTGGTTGTGCAAACAAAAGGATTAACTTAGGACAAGTGAGACATAACAAATGAGGTAAATATGCACAAACACTCCACACGGGTGACTGGGGGAGAGCAGTCGACAGAACACTGTGTTCTGTACATTGAGAGACTATCTTATCAATTCAGACAAACCAGCTGCTGAGTCACGGAACCTTCCGATCTCTCATTTTATAGCCTAGGAGCATGAAAGACACTTTTCACTTTTAAGCTGCTGCTTGTTTATAAAATGATGCCATTTCTAAAATTCAAGCAGTTAAGGCAATGTGCTATAAGATTCTTAAAATGTGTTCTGATTCAACAGGATGAATAGCTAAATGAAATGTGGTGTATGTGTAAACAATGAAATACCATTTCACCTTCAAAAGAAAGTAAGTCCTGACACGTGCTACAAAAGGGATGAGCCTTGAGGATATCATGGTAGATGAAATAAGCCGGTCATACAGGGACAAACGCTCTGGATTCCACTTAGATACCTAAGAGCAGTCAAATTCACAGGGGCAGAACCAACAGCACAGGGGGTGCCAGGGGCTGGGGGGGAGTAAGGATGGGGAGCTGGCCTTAGTGGGGACAGAGTTCTGCTTTGCAGACTGCAGGGAGCTGGAAGAGGGACAGTGGCTGCAGGACAGTGTGAGTGCTCTTAACGCCCCTGAGCTGTCCACTTAGAAACGCTTTATGTCTATTTCACAATTAAAGTTTTTAAAAAGGCTCTGTGACCTTTAGAGAGTACAAGAAAGACGTTTTCATATAATCCCTGCTCCTTACTTTTTCTTTTCAATGAATTAATTCTCTAGCCAACCAACAAACCAGCATCTTAAAGGACAAATTTCTTCTACCATTAAGCATCCCATTTAACTCTCTCACTTTCTGATAATGATTCCAGACAGAAAAGATACTGCATGTGGCAAATCTCTCTTTCGTTGAGCCTGGAACAGTTGAGGGAGTGAGGAGATAGCGGTGTTTAGAGAATTCTTCACTCTGCACAGGCCATTCTCACGGCGAGGCTCTGGAGTCAGACTGCCCGCTCTGTCCACCCCCGCCCCGCCACACCACGCTCAGGAGACGTGAGCCGCTGGGTATATAGCTGGAGCTCCCCATGCCTCAGATTCATCTGCCAAACAGCGTTAATAATTAAGCTTACCTCACAGGGTTGATGGGTCCTTTGCACAGAGCCTATTTCAGAGTAAGTGTTAAGAACTGTCTATAATCACCACCTCCCTCTTGTTAATAACTCTATCAAGTTAATTAGGTGAATATTGTTATTAAAATTCAAGAAGTTAAAGGTGAGGGGAAAGAGATTCCTTTCCAGAATGTGCAGGATCTGATCGCTCTCACACCCCATGGCTCAGACCACTATCACCTCTTACCTGGATTGCTGAACGGCCTCTGTCTGGTCTCCCCACTCTCATCCTCGGCACCCCCTCCCCACTCCCTGCACCACCAAAACAGCGATCTGAGCGGTTCTTCTGAAACCGTTAAGTCAGATAATGTGCTTCCTTTGCTTGGAATCTTTCAATGCCTCCACCTTCACAATGGCCTGTGAGGCTCTAGTGGGTTTGGTCCTACTGCCTGTCTGACCTCATCCACTCCTGCTGTCCCTCTGATCACGCTGCTCCAACCACACTGGCCTCCCTGTTGTTCTTCGATATGATAAGCACGGCCCTGCCTCAGGGCCTCTGCACCTCAGCCAGGAACCCTCGTCCATGAGCAGTCTCGTGGCAACTCCCTCACGTCCCTGCTCAGATGGCAGCTTCTTGAGAGGCGCACCCTCAATGCCCAGCTTAACTCCACCACCGTGCCCACTCCCCTGTCCCACTCCCTCGGACCCGTCATAGCCTCTGTCCTGGGCTATGCTTGTCTTTCCTCCCCAGTCATTATTACCTTCTCACATAGTACATAATTTATTTACTTCACTGTGCTTGTTCATGGTCTCTTCCCCCACCCGCACTAGAAATTAAGCTCTATAGGTAGTGGATCTTGGTATGTTTTGGTCTCTAATATATCCCAAGTGTCTAAAACAGAGCCTGGTCATAGTAAATACTCAGTAGATGTTTGTTGAATGAAACAGGAGATGCACAACTATCTACCTACTATCTACCCACTGAATGCCTACCATGTATGATATACAGGCTTGGAGCTCTGTGTGAGTTCTTTTATTTAACCTTCATGTCGATCCTTTAATATGAAGAATACTACCTGTATTTTAAAGAGAAAGTAGTTGAAATTCAATGAAAGAATTAAAGTAACTTATCCAAGATCATGGACATGGGAGCTGGGATTTAGACCTAAGTTCTTGACCTTAAATTTCCATAAAGACCAATGGAAATACACCAGTGGAAAAAAGTATGTTATGCCCTGGCTGGTGTGGCTCAGTGGATTGAGTGCTAGACCGCGAAGCAAAGGGTCACTGGTTCGGTTCCCGGTCAGGGCCAGGTCCCCAGTAGGGGGACATGCGAGAGGCAACCACACATTGATTTCTCTCACTCTCTTTTTCCCCTGCCCTTCCTCTCTTTCTAAAAATAAATAAATAAAATCTTTTAAAAAAGAAGGAAACCTTTCACCATGGTTAAAAAAAAAGAAAAAAGTATGTTATATGTACAAATTGGTTCACTTGCAGATTGCACCCCAGCTGGAAGGAGTGACATGAAGAACCTGGTCGGACACTGGAAAACTATGTAAGTCCATTCAATACCAGTAGGTTGACGATTTCTACCTTCAGAGAAGCAGATGGTTCTGCCCCCTATCTAATCGGAAGAGCTCTGATCTATGCTTCTTGCTCATCAAAATTAAGTAATCCAAGCCTGAAGAGTCAGAACACCTTCCTAAGAGAGTCCTATTGGACTAACATGAGGCTGCAAAAATTTCAGCTAGTCTCTTTCTACTGTGATGGTTAGTTCTTTTCCCATGAAGAACCATGCTTTACTTTTAATATGTACTAAGACAAGGATAAATGTTTCTACAATGGCTGCAAAAAAATGGCCTGAAATAATCCTGGGAGAATCTCCAGCCCAGCTCAGAAGGGTCCTCAGAGGCTATTTGCTGTGACTTCTTAATCTGCAGAGGGGGCGAGGAGGGCAAGAGCTGGCCAACGACTTCCACAAAGAGTCAGAATGCGGAGGGATCTCACCTTGTCCACAGGAGGACTTCGCACTCTGTACGCAGGTGGGAGTTACAGAGTGGAACGACTCTCCACATTTTCTTTAATTTAGTCTTACCCTTCACTAAGACCGGCCTTCCCTGTGTGTTTCTCTCTCCCCGCTGGAGTAAATTCTAATTAATGAGGTTGTTGCTGAAACTCAATGGCTAATAAATAATTGCAACAGCAGCAATTATTACAGAGTATATACTATGTGCCAGAGTAAGAGCTTTATATGCATTGGACCATTTCAACCTAATAACAGCCTCATTAATTACAAACACTATTATCCCTCATATTTTTTTTCAGATGAGAGAACTAAAGATCAAGGATGTAAACGGACTCATCTGAGTTCATCCCGAAGACAGATTTGAACTGGTCAGGAGTTTGTTTAACTGCAAAGCCAATGTTCACAATCACTTTATTACACCCTGCTGTTTGTAATTTAAATTATCTTTGGTTCACTTCATTTGTCTAAAACAGAGTGGATGGGGGGGGAAATGGAAAGTATTATACAAAACCGACAATTTTCTGGTATTAACTTACTAATGGATTGTAAATTCCTCCTGTCTCTGAATTTTAAACTTTGTTTTCTATTACAGTTTTATAGATTCCACAAACCTCACTCATCATGGCCTAAGTACAGCCCACGCCTGCATTAATGTTGCCACCATAGGGAAACCAAGTCAGCGCTTAGCAGGATTTCTGGGTGTGATCCACGGAACTTTGAGAAACTGGAGGACTTCTCTCCTGATTTCCCTCTTGAGCTGGCTGATGCAACATCATTTAAATTTATCTACTTTCCATTGAGAATAAGCATTTTTTTCTTCTAAAAAGGTTTTGCTACTACTCCAAAGCTGAGAAACTGGGGGAGGGCACAGTTTTGACAGAGGAAGAAAAATTACATTCCTACATGTTTGCTTCTATTAAGAGATGTAAAAGGAAACTGTTACATCTGGGTCCATTTACTTGCCAAATTATTTAATTGTTGTGTAGTTTGAGAAAAAACCAAGGTGATGAAAGGAAACTGATAGAAATAACTAACCTTAAATAAACCAAGCTCAGAATAGAATCCTAACTCCATCGCCATGATGATGCATATTTGTATTTCTAACCTCTGACCCCCTCTCACCGCTGAAGGCTTTTTATGAAAAATTCTGATACTGACTTTTTACTTTCCCATTGGAGGGGAAAATATAAAGGGATCCACAATTCTTGTGCCCTAGAGTTGACAAATATCATTAGATAGAAAACGACACAACTCTATAACAATGCAGAGTTCTCACTACCTTCAGAATCTAGAGCCAAGTCTTGAGTCCCGTTCGGGGATGTAAAGTCGCTTAGACAAGCACAGGTCTCTAAGAGACTGCAGATCAGAGAGCACACGTGTGTGTCTCCTACGGAGGCTCGGGAACTCAGCGTCTTGCAAAAGACCTCTGTTACTGACAACTATGCAAAACCCTGTCATTCCCACAGTGCTTCCCTGAGACAGGTGTCGTCATTCCCACCTCACAGATGAGGGCACGGAGGAGAAGCTGGCTAACTTGCTCCAGGTTTCACAGCCAGAAAGTGGAAGATTTGAAACTTATTCTTGAGTCTATAGTTTTAATTATTGTTCTCTTCTGCCTTTTGTGGAAATCTCTGGGCCGTCATAGATTTTTATTATGCAGAAGTAGCTTCAATATCTATCTAGACAGCACATATTTTATGTTTTTAATGATCCAACATGTACTAAACCCAAGTTCCACATTGCAAGCTTAACAAAATAGTGCCAATGAGACATCGCTGCCTGACCCGCCCATACTATTCTCACTGCTCAGCCTAAAGCAGCCATGCAGAGGGCGACCCCAGGAAGGGGGAGGGGGAGGGTGGAGGGTGGGAGGTGGGGGTGGGTCCCAGCTCAGACTGCACAGTGGAAAACCTCCTGGTTTGACAGATTCAGCAGCATTTTTGAAAATACAACAGGGGCTCAAACCAAGACCAACCCTCAACTTCCTTCCACTAGAAACAGGCCCACCTCACCACGCTCCCACTCTGGGTGACCGAACAAACTAGACGGCCTCTGCTCTCCTCCACACGTAACTTCCACCCCCACTTCAAAGCTGATGCGCACTGAGTTTCTTCCTGCACACCAGGCACTATTGAACACTTCACGTTACCTCACTTTATCCCATGACCGTCTGCGGAGGCTGACGATGTGACCACTCGCATTTTGCAGAGAGTGAGACTGAGGTGGGCGGGGGCTGCCCGTGGCCATCCAGCTGGTGAGCAGCAGAGCTGGATTAAAATCACGTCTGTCAGATTCCAGAGCAGAAGTTCTTAGCCCCGTTCTTTGTCTAACAAATGGCACCGGTAATTCATCCATCGAATGCCCACCTTCGCCTTCTCTAGTACCATCACTCCTCTAACCCGGCTGAAGACCAATGACTACGGAACTTTTTCTCAGGTCAGAACGCCTGAGTGGTTTCGTTTTGTTTTGTTTTTTGGGTTTTCTTTGTTTTTGTTTTTTAAAGAGCCAACTGCAAGTGTAAACAGAAACAGTGTCTCCAGGGGCCTTTTCTGCTTATAAAACGAGACTCCTTGGCTCACACCGGGAAGTCCTTAGATGCAGCATCATTTCATTCACCTAGGGGTTTGTTCTCTCACCATCTTCAGTGATTATTGATCTCTGACCCTGCCTTGTGCCTGAGCTGTACACATCCTCGCCTCGGTGGCACACTCAGGCTCAGCACACTAGACAGTGAACTAAGTACTCAATGATCATAGTGACCTCTGGTCCCTCTTTCTATCCCCACTGATTGGTGCAGTGTCTGACAGAGTAAGAGTCGAAAAATTGGTTGTTTGTGTGTTGGATATCTTCATGCGCACTTGTAAGCAGTAGCTCAGGAGTGTGACAAAACTTGCAGTGACAAGATGGGGAGCTGACTTGGGATTAAAGTGACAGTGAGAGTCACCAGTAATTGATAGTACGTGTTGAGTACTTAGTATGCATCAGGTGTGGTGCTAACACTTCACATGAATAATTTTGGCCCCCACAAGGATGTGGGAGGGAGAGAATATTGCTATCTCCACCTTACAGGGGAGGAGGCTGCAGTGGGAGGGAGTAAGGAACTTAACCAAAGACTTGGAGCTCTTATGTGGTAGAATGGAGTTTCATGTCGAGAGATTAAGAGTCCAGATCCCACACATTTACCCACTATCTCAAACAGCCTTGAAAAGAGAGCCACCTGTTCTCTTTTTTCTCTATTCATAATTCACTCAGCCCATTTACTCACTCCCTCGAAAGTCTGTGAGTGCGTTCTTTGCCCCAGGTACTAATATTAGGTAGTAGGAATATAACTAAGGCAAAGTCCTTCCCCAAGATAGTACTGTCTTCTTTTTTGGATGGACAACTACCTAAACCAGGACATAATGTGAGAGTTTCCACAGGCTTGGGGGAAACAGTAGACACCGAAATTCCTTATTTTACAATAAATTAATACAATATATGCAGTAGTTGAAATCTACTCCCAATATTAGAGAAGGACATGGAAAGGGCGTTATGTCTAGCTTGGTATCAGGAAAGCACAGGGAAGTGTCATGGAGGTGGTGATACTCTGTTGTTTTCAGTTTCAAATATTAAATTAATTGAGCCTCACCTCAAGGTCATATAGATCTAGCGACAAGACAAATCTTTTGATAATCTTCTAGGAAAACTTTGTCTGTACATGGTCACACAGCACATACTCTAGGCTCTGCCAGCCATACCGTCTCTAGCTCAACTATTTATTTAATCCTGTTATATCCTGAAAGTAGTCACAGACAATACAAAAATGAATGGGCATGGGCTGGATTACATACAACTTTATTTATAAAACAGGGCATGGGCTGGATTTGGCCTGTGGTCTATAGTTTGCTGACTCCCGTTCTGAGCTGAAAAACTGGAACCCACAATAGCTGTGTCAGTTTTTACTTCCCTTGAATTCATGAATACCCACATGGCCAGCAGTTCTTATTGGTGCAGAAATCCTGCTGCATCAATCAGCCTCGGATCCCAGCGTGCAACCTGCTTAATTATGACTAACACCGCCCAACTTTCTCTGAGAGAAAACATTCTGCGAACAACAGATGGTGTTGCTATGGAGTCTTCAACATCCTCCCCAACTGCAGATGTAACTATGCCGGTTGCAGGCTGAAAATGATCAACCAACTGATGGCTTCCTGGGAAAATATTTAAAAGATAGAAATATTCTGCAGATGGGAAACTAAGAGCCTGGTTGATTTTCTCAAATAAAGAGTACCCACTAGTGGAAAAAAAAGAGAGAAGTCAAAGGTGCTCATTTTTCACAGCTAGAAAAATCATTAAAACTGGGAAAGCCCTGATGATTAAAAGTAGACACACCCAGACCACATCACCACTCACAACGTCCTCCTAATTCTAGACCCTGTGGCATCTGGTATCTAAACCACAGCCATTATTCTGTAGTAAATCATACGAGTTGATATCTGTAAATATGACCCGTGGTGTGTAATCTGTAACCACAGCCTGGAAAAGCAGGTATTTCCTCTAAGTCTGCAAAAACTCTCACATTATGTTGTGATTAATGTAGCTGTCCATCAACAACAACAACAAAACATTTTTAAAAAGTCTAACATATTTCTCAGTCAAGCCAAGAATAAAATATACATAATCTGACTCCACATTATTCTTGCCTTGTTTATTTCACAAATATTTACTTATTTAGCACACAATCCAACAAAACAGAAAGGTAGGGATGTAACAAGTAACTAAAGTTACGACCCGTGAAGACCTTAGCATCAGCTAGAAGCCATTATGAGCCGCTGCTAACCATGGACAATTTCCCTGGTGTACACACATTAGCACTGGGCATCTATACCATACAGGGGGACACAGTGAAGGAAGGAGAGCTCTGGGCCACGGCGGTAAACGAGTAGCAAGAAAAGGTAGCCCCGCGTCACATGTCGGGATAGCAGGAGTCAGGAAGATCGCAGGAAAGGACACATTTTGGAGAAGGGCCTTTTGAAGGAGAGGCAGTGTCAACAGTGATATGGAAGCTTTTAGGTGACAAATAACCATAAGTAATTTAATCTTCTTAAGGTGTTCTCTGCTCTGTTAGGGAGCAGAGAAAGCTTGACGGGGATTAGTTTATTTGGAGGGAGGCAACTGAGTTTGTGGAGCCTGACTCTGGCTCATTCCTGGCATTTCCCCCTCATCATTTATATTAGAAAGTGTTTTAGATATCAGATGGTCAGTTCTCTGGACAATTAAGCAAACATGTGAGATGTGATGATTGGCTTCAGAAATAGTCATTTTCAGGCAAAAGAGAAGGATCTTCAAAAGCACAAATAGCTAAAATTTATCAGATTATGGAAAACAATTCCAATGATAATAGAATTTTAAAAAAAGTAGGAATAAATTTAACCAAAGAAGTACAAAATATATCAATGAAAGCTACAAACACTGCTGAACAAAATTAAAGTCTAAATGAATGGAAAAACATCTCATGTTGGTGGCCCGGAAGATGTGATACCAGTAACGTGACGGCACTCCCCAAACTGATTTACAGATCCAATGTAATCCCTATTGGGATTTAACTGTTTTAAAGAGAAGATCAGAAATAGATATGTTGGTCTGAAAATGTGCATGGAAAAGCAAAGGATCCCAACTAGCCAAAATAGTTTTAAAGAAGAACCACAAATTTGGAGGCCTCTTACTTCCTGATTTCAAATGTGTATTCAAGTAACCAAGTACGATGCTGGCATGAGAACAGACATAGAAACCAAGGAGCGCAGAAACAAACCCAGACATTCATGGCTGACCGTCAGCGAGGGTGCCCTGAACACACGGTGCCAGGACAACTGGATATCTACATGCAAACGAATGGATTTACCACCCCTGCCTCGTTCCATGTACAAAAATGAACACAAAATGGATTAAAGACCTAAATGGAAGAGTCAGAACTATAAACTGTAACAAAAAATATGGGTGTAAATGTGAATGATATAGGATTAGGCTTCTTAGATATGGTACCCTCCCCCTCCAAAAAAACAAGAAAAAAATAGATACATTGATACTTCATCAAAAATAAAAAACTTTTTTGTGCCATAGTACACAATCAAGAAAGTGAGAAGACAAGTCACAGAATGAGAGTAAATGTTTGCAAGTCACATCTTAAAAGGGTCTATATCCAGAATATGTATAAAACTTTCACAACTGAACAATGAAATGACAAGTAATCCAATTAAAAAGGGGACAAAGGATTTGAATACACATTTCTCCAAACAAGGTAGGCAAATGGTAAGTGTGAAAAGATGCACAACATCATTAGTCATTAGGGAAATGCACGTGAAAACTTCAGTGAGATACTTCCTACTCACGAGGGGGGCTGGGCTGCACACAAAACCCAGAAAACATTAAGTGGCAGTGAGGACAAGGAGACACTGGAAACCTCATACACTGCTGGTGGAATGCTCAAAAACAGCCTGGCAGGTGGTCCCTTAATAAGTCAAATATAAAAATGACCCAACAGTTCCACTCCCAGGCATGAACCCCAATAGAATTGAAAACATACGTTCACGCAAAAACTCATACACGAACATTCAGAATAAGATTATTCATAACCAAAAAGTGGAAATGAGTCACATGTCCATCAACTGTGAATATACAAACAAAATGAGGTCCACTCAAACGGCGGAATATTTAATTCAGCCATGAAAAGGAGTGAGGTACTGACACATGCTACAACATGAATGAGCCTTGAAAACATCATGCTAAGTGCAAGAAGCCAGACACAGAAAGCCATATGTTGTATGATCCCATTTATATGAAATGTCCAGATCAGGCACGTCGGTAAAGACAGAAATCAGACTAGTGGTGGCCACGGGATGGGAGAGGAGAGAACGGAGTGCATGCTCGTGGGTATGGGATTCTTTCTGGGGTGTTCGAAATGTTCTGGAATTAGATAGTGGTGATAGTTCCAATTCAGTGTACATACTAAAGAACACTGACATGTGGCCCTTCAAATGGAAAATATCATGTTATGTTAATTATATTTGCACAAAAAGCAGGGTTATGCAAGTGTGAATGAGGTGACCATGGGCTGGTCCTCAAGTGGATAAAATAAGGGGACCTTGTTCAAAGTGCGTTAGCAAGTGATTTTAGGGCCCCTAAAAGAAGAAATAAATTCATATAGCTTGGTATCCTTTAAGGTAGGGTGAGCTAAGTAAGAAATTAGGTCTGGTAAGGATTTAGTGAAATTAGTAGGTGAAAGGGGATTCTGAAAAAAAATCTGTAAGTATCGCAGGCTGATGACAGAGGGCAGCTGTGCTCTGCGGTAAAATGCCCCACAGCGTTATCGCTACTGTTAGCATCAGCGGTATTACTGCCCTATCTGAGAGGAATGGGAGATGGAAACACTCCAGACTGACTGCGGGAGAAAATTCTTATTTTCTAATGAGCCGATCCTTATTTTTAAGTAGGTTAGGAGCTTTTTTCTCCATTCACAGGGCCTCCGAATCCATTTGTAGTTGAACCATACGTATAGTGGATAACGAAAAGTTTTCCGTTTGAACTTGGCTCTGATAAAAGCTGAGTGATCAATAGAAGCACACTTCCCTTGAGTTAATCAGACACACAAATACAGAGCGTTGGGTCCTCCCTGGGTCGG